>OX411306.1:70000986-70378486 GCA_948150685.1 Rhaphigaster nebulosa | reverse complement strand
TAGTATATTCCCCTCAACTAAAATCTATAAAAGATGATCTTATTCTAGAAAAAGATAAAGCCTTGTTATAAGTTATATAAGTTCTAAAATTAGGCATAAATCAAATACAACTTATAAATTCAGTAAGGTAATTATTTAAAATACCAAGATCTTATAAATTAACTATAACTTAATCTATTGCAGTTTTATTATTACTTCTAGTAATAGGAACCACTTTTCTAGGGTGTTTTACCTTGAGGTCAAATGTCCTTATGAGGGGCAACAGTGATTACTAATTTATTATCAGCTGTTCCTTATTTATGAAAAACTTTAGTAATATGATTATGGGGAGGATTTTCTGTTGATAATGCAACATTAACACGATTCTTCACATTACATTTCTTATTACCATTTATCATTGCAGCAATAGTAATTATACACTTATTATTTTTACACCAAACAGGAAGAAATAATCCATTAGGATTAAATTCAAATTATGACAAATCACCATTTCATCCTTATTTCTCTATTAAAGACCTTATAGGAATAATAATTAAACTTTTATTATTTATTATATTAATTCTTTTAGAACCTTAAACTTTAGGAGATCCTGAAAATGTTATCCCCGGTAATCTTTTAGTAACCCCAGTTCACATTCAACCAGAATGGTATTTCTTATTTGCATATGCAATTTTACGGTCAATTCCTAATAAACTAGGAGGTTTAATGGCCATATTAATATCAATTTTAATTATTTTATTGCCTATAATCAATAAAACAAAATTCCAAGGTAACGCTTTTTACCCTCCAAGAAAAAGAATATTTTGATGAATAGTTACCATCATTATTTTGTTAACTTGAATTGGTGCATGACCAGCTGAAGAACCATACATCTTTACAGGCTAAATCTTGACAGTCTTATATTTTAGATACTTTTTAATTAATCCTATGACAATAAAAAATTGAGATAAATTACTAGAAAAAAATTAACATTAGTTAATAAGTTTTAGATAAACCTATACTTTGAAAGTATGTGAAGAAAGTTAGATTCTTTTATTAACTTATTTACACTTAATTTAATGGAATATGTATTAATATAATATAAAAATTAATAAACCTAAATAAAAAATAAATAAATTTAAAGATAAAGGTAAAAATAATTTTCAAGTTAAATACATAAGTTTATCATGACAAAAACAAGGAAGAACCTCTCGAACTCAAATAAATCAAAAAACAATAATTATAATTTTGATATAAAACAACAAAGACCATAAATCACAACCTAAAAATATGACTCTACTTATCAAACTCATAAAAATTATATTTATATATTCTGACAAAAAAATAAAAGCAAATCCTCCTCTATTGTACTCCACATTAAATCCTCTAACTAGCTCTCTTTCCACCTCAGCAAAATCAAAGGGAGATCGATTAGTTTCAGCTAAACAAGAACATAATCAATCAAGAATTAAATCAATATAAAAATAAAAACTGCGAATTATAATAAATAACAAATTATTAAAATTATACTATTAAATCTATTCACGCCAAAACTTACATATTAAAATTATTACTTAAAAATCTTAATAAACTAAAATCCAATTTAATATATATATATATATATATATATATATATATATATATATATATATATATATATATCAATTCATTATCTAAAAGAGAGAAACTAAAATGGAGCGGGAAAGATTTTCCCCCTCGCTCTGCTCGGTCTAACCCTGGTCCATAGGTTCCCTCTGGACTAGATCGGATACTAATAATCTATATACTTTGCATCTGCAACTCTGGTCCCATATAAGAAAGGTAAGCTAAATTTAAGCTACCAGGTTCATACACTGTTTATAGAGTTAATCCTCTCCTCTCTAATAAAAAAAATCTGGTGCGGTGCGCGCATCACACAACTTTCCTTACCGTCCTTTAATAATTATCTTTTTAATACAATTTTAAAGAGTTCACATAAACACTGCTTCTAATAAACTCAGCAGCATACACATCTTCTCCCACTTAAGTACAATAAAAAAGATTTTTAAACAATTTTAGTACAACAATCCTGTACACTACCTATATATTTTAACTTTGTCAAGTTGCAAATATATTTTAAAAGTTTTTGGTTTAGTTTCCATGAAAACATTTTCTTTCCATTAAATAATGTGAAAGTTAATTTCTACTTTCACATTCTTAAATTACTTTATTACAGAGCGTATTGTTTGCAACAGATTGGCGGATTAGTGGGTGGGAGTATCCGTCTTCTTTCAGATGCGCTTGGTTATCCATCTAGGGTCTTTTGCTTCTCATAAAATACACTGTATCTTTGCTAATACTGGTCCGATTTTGATAATTCGTTTATTATTTTTTAGATAATTTAATTACCGTTCATACAATACTACACATAATTTACTGTAGAATGCATACTTTTTATGCTATGCGCAAATAAAATATTCTTTTCATCATAACTTTTTTCCCTGCAAATGAAAAGTTAAAGACCTTTATGAAGAATAATTTAGGCAAGTTCCATCAAAATCGTTAGAGCCATTTTCAAGAAAATCGATTATATAAAGTGGCACTTCCGGTTAGTCGATTTTGACGAAAATGTTGCTGTAACATCACATGCATGTGCCAACCTTAAATACGTAATTTCAGTATCCTATGACTTTTCGTTTTTGAGCTAGACTGTTCACATACACACACACACAGACCATTTTGCGAGACTTAGTCATTTGGACCCAGGGGACCTACCTTAAAACGTGTATTTCCGTCGAAAACTTGAATTCGAAAATTTTCATGATCGCAATACTTCCCCTTACTATATACTTCATATATAGGTAAGGGAAAGCAAAAAGGATGATGATTATTTTATGCTATTATAATTATTAGAACTTTAGAGGATATGCTCTAATAATTGAATTGGAATATGAATTGGATTAGAATTAAATATAATATCTTTTAGCCCTCTGATTTTATCCAAAATTAATAAATGCTACCTCTCTCTCTGACGGCCAACAACTTAGGCAGAAACATTGGCACACAATGAAATAAGTTTTTCTTATTTGTGTGTTTCTTCATTGACAGCAACCCCAGCCAAGTTTTTCCTTCTATTAGTTCCATGGTCGACCTTCCATCAAAAATGATAATAGTAATTTATTTGTGATCAATTCTGACAAAGTAGCCATTTCCCTGTGGTTCTCGAAATTTTTGACTCCAGCAGACCTCAACATAAATGATGGTGAAGCACTAAATAAGGAGGTTCATGACCTAATTTTTAATAACTGAGTTATTCTCTAATATTCATTCTAAATAAAAATGTCAATGTATTAATAATAGTAACATGTATTAATATTAATCACACGTACCATTTTTTCCTACTTTTTTTTTTAAATTAATAACAAAATAAATAATTTAATAATTTTTCTATTTATTGCAATATTTTCATGAAAAATGTAATCATTAGTAAATAAAATAAAAATTTTATAAATAAGAATAATTGGTCTCTAAACAAGGTATGACTAAAAATAAATTATAAGTACACAAATATATATTATTCACATCAAATTTATATGATTAGGCACCAAGCATACAATAAACAAAATTATACATACCAAATAAACCTCTAAAATAGAATGTCTTATTATTAATATATACTTAACAAAAAATCATAAAGGGGAAATGCCATCCCTTGAAGCCAGCCTTAATTAAAATTAATCAAATCTATATGTTTGTCATTCTCACAGAAGTGGTCACTTTTGTGCCCCATGATATTTATTTTGACTTGGAATATCTTAGGACCCTGAGACATAAATCTTACTAAAGCCAGCTTTTTACAAAACTATACCACATTTTAAATGTTTTAAAATTATTTATACATGTACCAAAACATACCCCCGAAGTGCTCCAGATTCATTCTCCTGTGATGTCCCAAGCTCTGAGTCGGTTAACATTCAGGTTCTGTGGCTATCTACTTCATCAATTCTAATTTTTTACAGTTTGAGAAGAATTGTCAAAATCTTAGCAAAAAAGGATGTTAGAACTTAAAAACTTATTTTTTAAACTTTCCCATAGGTTATTATTGTTCATTTCCCTGACAATTTTCGAATCTTGAATCCCATCGATCTGATTTGGCATGAAAATAATGAAAAACACATCATCAGTTATTTTGATCCCAATACTATCATCCATAAATTCCCTCTCAGTTTAAAACCTAATCTTCCAGAATGAGATGATCCCCAAAAGTGTATTGGTTATGGTTAATGTTATTCATTCCCCTGTCACCAACAGTTTTTACGGGGCAAGTTTTCTCTTAACTTATTTATTCATTAATGAATGCTTGTATGGCACTGTTTAAGTTTTCTAATTAGCAAAGCACTAGTAATTTTTTTCTTTTAACAGTATTTGAAAAATCTTTAAAGTTCATTCTCCTGTGCTAAAGTGAATAAAAAATAATAAGGGAAAGAAAAAAAGAGGGTGAGGGATGAAATTTATGGAAGAATTTAGCTTACATTGAAGCTTCATTCTAATTTCAGTGAAAATTAGGCAATAAAAATATGCCACTGAAAAACAAACATTTCATTTTGGTGGCAGTTGACAACAGTACACTCTTCATAGAGCTGTAGTTAATTACAAGAAATACAAATATGTAACCCTCAATCAACAGTGTCTTTGAACTTTACAGGGATGGGCATATTTGTAATAAAAAATATGAATATGAATATATTTACAATATAAATTTTCTGTGAATATGAATATATTAAAATTCACTCTTGTAAATACGAACTCATATGTATGAATATATATATTCATATTCAAAGCTGTGAATATGAATATATTTGTATTCGTATTCATAGAAAATTTATTTTGTGAATATATTCGTATTCATATTTGTGACTACGAATACGCCCATCTCTGGTACCTTATTAGGGCATTTTGATCATGGACCTGCTGCTGTTTAGGTAGATTTCATATCTTTATTCATGAACATCAAAGCATCTCTACCGTGGATACTTTAATTTTTGATCAGATGTATTTCAATTCTGGAATTTATTGGTGCTCTCTGAGTAACATACTATTCCTTTAGATGGTTGAAGGAATAGTATAACATAATAATAAAAATTTTTTAGTTCTGGAAAAAAGTCAAGACCTTAAAGGGTGAGAGGAAAAAGCCTATTCAAAATGTGAAGAATGATTGTGGTAAGATACTCACCAGGGATTTTTTTTAAATAGTTTTTTTTTACCCAAGTTATATGAAAGATCTTTGCTTAGGTGCATTCAGTTAGGAATTCTTACTTTATCTATTTAACGGATAATTTCTTATTTTAAGGATTTTTAACTGAACAAGGAATTGCAATTGCATCATCCAAAGACTATGATTTAATTCACCACATAATGTTGTCTTCAATACCACATTTCAGCTTTCAGCACATCATCAGGTACAAACTAGACAGGATCTAAAGATATAGTTCACTATGTAACCATGTAACATTTTTTTTAAAAACATATCTTTTTACTGCTTAATATTGCTACAATTATTTAATCGAAAAAGTATATTGTTCTGATATAAAAAATGTTTAACTATGAAGGTCTCCAATATAGTTAAACATATTTTTAAACTCCTTTTACATAAGGGAAGTCCTGCTGTTCCAGATAGTTTCACCTCAAACTGAGCATCTTCAATAGGAATGTTGATAGCGTCCAAAGTCCTGTTAGTTTGATCATGGATCCGGCTGAAAGATGCAATACCAATGGAAAAATACAGTTCCATTCCGGAAGGAAGATGGGTGAAGGAAGGGGGTAATTCAATTTGCTAAAGGGACAACACCTACCTGAGATATGTGCGGCGGGAATTTTAAATGAATGGCGGGAAATTCAAATTGTAGGAGAAATGAGAAAGGTGGTGGGGGTAGCGATACCCTTTCGTAAAAAGGCGGGAAATCTGACCTAACCCTACACCGGCGTTCCAACTGTGAAGGAACCGTCGGTTTGAGGATTTAATTGCGCACGCGCAGTGGTTGAAAGTACAGTCTGGTCTTAAAACCTAGACCTGCTAACCGTCACCAGCAGCACTTCGAGAGTTTTACCGTAAATAAAATTAAAATTTTATAAATAAGGATAATTGGTCTCTAAACAAGGTATGACTAAAAATAAATTATAAGTATACAAATATGTATTATCCACATCAAATTTATATGATTAGGCACCAAGCATACAATAAATAAAATTATACATACCAGATAAATCTCTAAAATAGAATGTCTTTTTATTAATATATATTTAACAAAAAACCATAAAGGGGGCATGCCATCCCTTGGAGCCAGCCTTAATTAAAATTAATCAAATCTATATGTGCGTCATTCTCACAGAAGTGGTCACTTTTGTGTCCCATTATATTTATTTTGACTTGAAATATCTTAGGACTCTGAGACATAAATGTTACTAAAGCCAGCTTCTTACAAAACTATATCATATTTTAAATGTTTTAAAATTATTTATAGATCTACCAAAACATACACCCGAAGTGATCCATATTCATTCCCCTGTGATGTCCCAAGCTCTGAGTCAGTTAACATTCAGGTTCTGTGGCTATCTAATTCAATTCTAATTTTTTTCTTTTTTGTTAACTGTGTTCTAAATTATTCACAGTTTGAGAAGAATTGTCAAACTCTTGGCAAAAAAGGATGTTAGAACTTAAAAACTTATTTTTTAAACTGTCCCATAGGTTATTATTGTTCATTTCTCTGACAATTTTCGAATCTTGAGCCCCACTGATCTGCTTTGGCATGAAAATAATAAAAAACACATCATCAGTTATTTTGATCCCTCTCCTATCATCCATAAATTCCATCAGTATAAAACCTAATCTTCCAGAAGGGGATGATTCCCAAAAGTATATTGGTTATGTTAAATGTTATTCATTCCCCTATCACCAACAGTTTTTTATGGGGCAAGTCTTTTCTTAACTTATTTATTCATTAATGAATGCTTGTATGGCACTGTTTAAGTAAATAAATAACTTTAAAATAAATTCATTAAAAACATTTTATTTTATTCTAGTACCACAAGAAACTAAAACAGAAAAATAATACATAGGTAAGGCCAATTACAACTTTTAACAAAAAAATATATAACTTAATAAAACATAGATGTAGAGCTATGTCTATTTCAAGGTTATATATCTAACTGTTGTTCTCCTTTTAGACCTGTAATCCGACAACTAGTGTTCCGACAAATGAGAACAATTAAATCTTTCAATGTAAACAGTTAAATGAGAGGAAAATTACACTATTTATACATAGAATAATAACATCAATTTTAATTAACAGTGCAACAACTATCGACAAAGGCCTTTTTCAATGTAAACAGATAAGTGAGAGGAAAAATTACACTATTTATTCATAGAATAATAACATCAATTTTAATTAACAGTGCAACAACTATCCTTATAACTAATATACCTATATTATATATTTAATTGGCTTGCAATTTGAACCTCTTGCACTGGGGCATACCTTTTTTATGTAGAATGTCGTTATGTTTTTTGTATAGTTATTTAAAAATATGGTACAACTTTACAAGAGGGGCGCGTTATCACTGGTTCCTCATGATCTTGCCTGAAGGTCCCTGGACTAGCATACTCTAGCGCTAACTAACTGCTTTGCATTCAATTGTAACATTCGTGTTCATTGGAATTATTACTGCTTTAATTATATATTATTTAAAATTATTAGTGGATGACTTCCTCTCATAACGTTCAGGCAAGAAATAAACAAAACAGCAACGGATCCATTTCGGAAGTCGGGGTCTTACCGTAATTTCAATTATTACTGCTTTAAATAGATCATAGCTGATGACTTCCGCTCGCTCAAGAGATAAACAAACCCCAAAGGTTCCTTATCAATTGAGGTCGGGTCCTTGCCATAATTTAAATTATCACTCCTTTAAATTAACTACAACTTCCCCAGATCACCGGAAGTCGACAGCACTAACAATTTTAAATAATATGTAATTAAAGCAGTAATAATTCCAATGAACACGAATGTTACAATTGAATGTAAAGCAGTTAGTTAGCACAAATGGTGCTAGAGTATCCCCTAATCCGGCGACCTTCGGGTAAGATCAGGAGAACCAGTGATAGCGTGCCCCTCTTGTAAATTTGTACCAAAAATATATTAGCAGCAATTGTTGTAATTTTTTTAAACAAACTTTCTGTAATGTGACTGTTGCAGTGATAACAAATACAATATTTGTCTGAATAATTCTTTAAATTTCTTATTAGAATTAGAACTATTACACTGCGTTGATTTTTCTGCTACAAAAAAATGTGCTCAAAAGAAAAAGATACAAGCTTTTGGGAACTAATACATAATATTGTGACTATACCGACAACATCCTCATGTGGATAAGATAGTCCTCCTCTGTTATTGGCATATATAATTTATAGTTCAAACTACTGGTATAGTCACTTCTTTTATGAGCACTGACATAACACAGCCTCCAACTTCTTTTTCACTTATTTGCACTCAGCACTCCACTTTGAGGTTATTACAGGTTTTTGTTAACATGATGTTAATTAACTTCTCACACTTCTGAACCTTCCACTCACTACTATACACACACTTGTCTATTTTAATCGAAAGCTCATCAAATGTTCGGAAGGAAATAGTTTCATTATGGGAATAAAATGATTCCATTTGTTAAATGATTTCTGCAAGTTTTCACTGTCAGTTGCAGGGCTTTCTCTGGAAACTGAAGTCACTGTTGTAGATGAGAAATAAGATGGGAATCCTGGCAGGTTGAGAGGCACAGCAGCTAAAAGAATGCGTAAAACATGTTTTAATATATGAAGGTCTATAACACGAACTGATTAATTATGCCTAAACAATGCTTACTTGGTACAATTCTTGGGTATCTTAAAGGGCATGTTAATAGTTTTTCATTTTTCTTATCGTACATGCTTGTAACTCTTTCAACATCTGCTTTTCTAAAATGTAGTTCACACATCTAAAACAGAGAGGTCGCACTTCGTTGAAATCAATAAATGAAAAAAAATGGAAATTTGTAAGTGAAATGTTCAGGCAAAGATCAAATACATACTTGAGAATGTTTGGTTACAACAAATTCCTCGAGGCTGATAGCTTTTAACCACTTCTTTTGCAGGTTATCATCTTTGGGAAATGAAAACACATTGATTTTTCCATTCTCAATATTATAATTGCTTTTGCAATTCGGTACATAACACTTGTAAGGCATTTTAATAAGGTAAATTACGAATATTATCTTTGAATAACATTAAAATATCTAAATAACTATCGTGCAACGCGCTGCAAACACAGAATGTACCACATACGAATTAGAGCAACCAATGGCCCACAGTGAGTGACGTCATGCCTCCGTGTTTGATCAGTTGTCAGGACTTGTTCTATAGGTGGCGTTGCCTGGGGCAATGGACAACATCTATCTGATTTCTTCGGCGGGAATTTTAAATGAATGGCGGGAAATCCAAAAATTAGGAGAAATGGGAAAGATGGTGGGGGTAACAATACCCCTTCGTAAAAAGATGGGAAGTCTAACCTAACCCTGCAACAGCATTCCAACTGAGAAGGATCCGTTGGTTTGAGAATTTAATTGGGCATGCGCAGTGGGTGAAGTAGTCTAGTCTGAGAATCTAGACCTGCTCAAGGTTGTTAGTAGCACTGCGGAAGATTTACCCTCAATATTCTTGGTTTGCTATTTATGACTATGATTGGTAATTTATTATACAATTATATTTATTGGGGTTTAAATGAAATTGTAAGATGTAGAAAGAATGATTTTCAGGCCAATAATTTTATATGAATGTGGTATCTTCTGAGTGTATTATTGAACAGTTAATGTATTGTATTATTTTATTAATGGCGGTTTAAAGGTTAATTTAGAAAGAAAGCTATTCTGATATATAATAACTGATCTTGAAGTTGCAAGACTGATACTCCAAGTCAAACATTTTATTTGTAATTATATCCTTTTCTTTTGTGTATTATTCATACCTTCAATTAATTGTTTTCCTCGAAATTTTTTAAACTATCGTTTAACGGTGCACCTACTCATGCTGCCATCGCTCTGGACTTGGACAGAAACATTAATGTTTCTGGCTGTTTGGGCTCCGTTCCGACCGAGTGTAAAGTTGTAAAATGAAATTATGCGAAAATCACGCTTTTATATCTTAGTAAAGACTGTATTATTTCCAAGTAGTGAAATACTTCAGAAGATGAAAAATATTTTTGTATGGAAGAGGATTGATAAGTGTTGACACCCATACAAAAGAATGATATCCCTCAAGCATAAAAGGTTTGTTATGTAGAGGGTTAATATAAAGAAAACATGAAATCCTGCATTATTTTCTGGACAACCCGATATTCTACTGTCAACTGTCAGTAGATAAAATAATATTGAAAATTTATTTTCTTTCTTTTGTGTGGTATAAGGAAAAAGGACTTTTCTATGGATAAAAGATGTGTAAACTCTTACTCTTCTTTGGTATGTTTTATAATATACAATAGACTGTCATCTAAAATCAAGTATTTTTCTTAGTATGTGATACACAGTATCAAGAATAAATACCAAAATTAAAGCTGATTTCATATATTATTTTTTTATCATTTGCAAAACTTCACATGGTAATTCCTATGAACATGATTTTCGTGCTGTCAGTACTCTTTTTCCAACTACCGTCTCAGTTTCTTATTAAGAGAATTTAGAAAGTGACATTGATTAGAGTGAAATTATATTTCAAAATTATGTCTAATATTTGCATATGAAAGTGGAATGTTATTAGAAACATGCAAAAGAAATGGACTTTAAACAATTCTATTTTTAAAAGAAAAACTGTTAACATTAAAATTAGTAGTGTTAAATCAAATGAGCTATGCAACAGATGCTAAAGAGTAAAATTTAAAGTTAGTGCTAAAGAGTAAAATTTTCTACACATACTACAAATTTATTCTCTCAACATCAAAAAAGTTTTTTTTTTTTTTTTTTTTTTTCCTTATCTACATGTGAGATTTCTAGTAAGAGGAAGGAAAGGTATTGTGATTGTTAAAAATTTCGAATTTTTTATAGTTTTCAATGGAAAAATATGTTTTGAGGTCTTCGAATCCAAATAACGAAGTCTCGCAAAATGGTCTGTATTTCTGTGGGTCTGAGTGCATGAGAACAGTCTAGCTCAAAAACGAAATTAGGTATTTAAAGTAGGCGTATGCCTGGGATGCTACTGCAACTTTTTCGTCTAAATCAACTTATCAGAAGTGCCTTTTTATATCATAAATTTTACAATTTTCTCAAAAACGGCTAACGATTCTGATGAAACCTACCTAAAGTTTTCTTCTAAAAGCCCTTTAACTTTTCATATATGTAGTAAGTCACCAAGAAAATTCAGGTAATAAAGTTATGATGAAAAGGAAATTTTATTTGTGCATAACCCAAAAAAGAATGAATTTTATGGTAAATTATGTTATCATATGAAAGGTAATAAAACTCTTCTTCTTCTTTTCCTTCCTCCTTGTACCTTTCAGTGTGGAGGAGCCTCAACCCATCTCATCCATTCCTCTCTATCTTGTGTGAGTTGTCTCATTTGAACAAGATTCTTCCCCTTCTTTTCTCCCAACTTGCGGATGTATTTATTGTAGACAATCCTGGGTCTTCCTCGAGGTCTTGAGCCAGTAGGTCTGGCCTCCATTATCTTCCGTGGGTCTCGGTCCTGACTTATCCTGCATACGTGTCCGAACCATCTCATTTGTCGCTTGTGCAAGGCATCCATTAATGCAGTGATCTCTAGTTGTTCTCTAATTCTTTTATTCCTTACACAGTCTCTTCTAGTTATACCTGCTACTCTGTAGGTATTTCATTTCTACCACAGTGATTCGGGTGATATTCTTATCACTAGCAACCCAGCTCTCACTTCCATTCATCAGGATAGGGAGAAATATCGCTTTAAAAATTTGGAATTTGACAATGGTGTTACAAATCTGGTAATACACCTCATTTGCTTTCCTTATTCTGCTTGAAATTTCCTGGTCTCTTTCCCGTCTTGCTAATAACTGTTCCTAAGTAGGTGTAATCGTTAGCATTTTCTGATATTTCTCCTCCACAGTAAAATCTCTCATTTCTTGCCTCTTCCCTGGAAACAATGAGTACTTTGCTCTTGGAAGTATTTATCTTCATACCTTTCCGCAAAAGCTCCTCCTGCCATTCAGTTATCACTTGTTGCAGTTTCTCTTTTGTATCAGCAAGTAGCACAATGTCATCAGCGAATAAGTAGCATTTTGTGAGAATTGTCCTGAGATTCCACTTTCCTATCATTGTCCAGGGTATCCTTCTTTTACAAATCTTATGGATCTCATCCATCAGAATTACGAAGAGGAGGGGGCTCAAGTTATCTCCCTGTTTTACTCCTCGCTCCATTTGGAATGGCTTAGATGCTTGACCATTTATACGTATCATACCTTTTGGTTCTTGATACGTTGACTTTATAGCATCTATTAGACTTCCAGGGACATGCTTCAGCTGAAGAGATTCCCATAAATGTTTCCTAGGAACAGAGTCGAAAGCTGTTTGTAGGTCTAAGAATGTAAGATACATATTCCTGTCTCTCTCCCACGCCTTTTCAAGAATATTTCTCAAGATGAAAATATTATCCTGTGTCTTCCTGGGCGGAACCCAGCTTGTTCCTCCTCCAAGTCACCCTCTACTATTTCTCTCAGCCTGTATTGGAGGATCGATGTATACATTTTTTTAGACTACTGAAGAGAGACATAACGGCCTGTAGTTGCTGCATTCGCTTAGCTTCCCCTTCTTATAAATAGGAATAATAACATTTATTTCCCATACCTTCTGAAATAGGATCTGAAGAACTTTCACCATCTCTTGTCCGCCATATTTAACCATTTCTGGTGAGATTTGGTCATATCCTGCAGCTTTGCCAGTCTTAATCTTTTCCATGGCTCTTTCTACTTCTTCTTCCCAGATAATATCATTTTCATTTTCCTGCATTTCCTCAGTCATCAACTGAATGGTCTCTGGCAGGTTTTCAGAGAAAACCATTTCAAAATGCCTTTTCCATCTATCAAGGATCGCTTCTGACTTGGTAAGTATTTCACCGTTCTCATTCATGATATTTCTTATTTTCTTGACTTTTTTGTTTCTCAGGGCTTTGGTTGTCCTCCAAAATATTTTAATATTATCATAATAGTCCTTGTTTAGAGACTTCCCAAATTCCTCCCAAGACTTTTTCTTAGCTTCACGAACAATAATCTTAGCCTTGTTTCTTCTGAATCTATATTGTTCTAAGTTTTGAGTCGTGCGAGCAACCTGATATGTTTTCCAGGCCTCTTTCTTACTTTTCACAGCTGTTTTAACTTCTTGGTTCCACCATTTAGAGTGTTTTCCTTTATTACTTATTTTCTTCAATCCACAAACACTATTTGCAGTTAGGACTATTTCTTTCAGCTTGTGCCATAATTCCAAGTCCCATTTCCAAATCAATGCTTCTTAATCTTTTTTCAGGAAGTTGAGTGTACTCTTCGCGCTTTGCGCCATTTTCTAATGCTTTTATATCAACTCTATCATAGGTCTTGACATGTTGTTTGCGCTCTCTTAAAATACATGTGTCAGCTACTAACAACAGATGATCTGTGCTGATTTCGGTGCCTCTGATTACTTTTATATCAATAAAATATTGCCTGAGGTTTCGATCATACAAGATATAATCAATGATACTTTTTCTTTCACCTGAAGAAAAGGTAATTTTGTGTACTTTTTTATGTGGATAAAAGGAATTGCCAATCAATAGATCGTTATCTATACAGAAGTCGATCAACCATTGACCATTATTATTTAGCATTCTTTCTCCTCCATGTAGGCCAATAACTCCATGTGCACTACTGTGGTCGCATCCAGTTCTGGCATTGAAGTCCCCTATAAGGATTATATAGGGGATATATATATATTATATAGATGATATAGATATAGATATATGATATAGATATATGATATAGATTATATATATTATATATATATATATATATATATATATATATATATATATATATATATATATATATATATATATATATATATATATATATAGTAGAACATAAATAGAAAAATTGAATAGATATATAGAAAAATTTTAGTTGTAGATGATATGAAAATTAGGACCATACATGAAAGTTTGTATACATGAGTTAAGACAAATAAAAATTGAAGTAATGAGAAATTAATAAAAATATGAGATATGAAAGATTAAAAAATTAATGCAGTTTTTTTATGTTTATTAATAATATGCCATATCTTGACTTCAACAACACTATATGTTTTGTCAGGTACCCGAGGCCCTCCTTCTGTTTTGTATAATTCGGCCTAAACATATCACAATTTTCGAATAAAATATTACATTACACCCAAGTTCACATCCTACATTCATTGCTTTGGACTTTCGAAATTTTTAATTACATAGGTTGTTATTGAAAATAAGGAAATAAATCATGGTATAATTCATGAAAACAATACAAAGGACTTTTACTTTAATCCTCCATTGTGTAGAAATAGGTATTGCAACAGTTTTTAATTAAGGCATAACTTTCTTTCTTCAAACACAATTGTGTTGATTTTTTGTAATTATACCGACTGCAATTATTTACAATATAGCACTTCTATTTATTCTCATTTTGTTTGTTTAACAATTCTATGGTGTTTGCTAAGGTCTATAAGTAATTTTTTTGCGACAATGATTTAAGTTATATTTTGTTCTTTATAATTAACTTTACCTTTGAGGAAAAAAAAATAGTCTATGATACAGTTTCCATATTCCATTTGAACACAGTTTCATTGATTTATTTTATTTTTCTCAAAGGTAAAGTTCATTAAAAAGAGCAAAATATAACTGAAATCCATTGCTACAAAAAAAATTACTTTTATAAACCTTTACCCAAAACACCAAAAATTCAATAAAAAATCAACAACACTAGAATTGTATCTCACTTCAGCTTTATTTTAAAATTCAATTCCATAATTATCTACTAAAAAACTACCCAAAAAATATTCCCTTGTTAATTCTATATAATTTCATGAATTTTGTTGTAACACCTACCTTGTCATTTACGTTGTCCTTTCTGATTTCTCTCTTAAAATTCATGTAGGCCATCTTTAATTGAGGTGCTGATCGAATGCTATTGTCATTAGGAGCATTAAATGCTTCCGCTATCTTCAGCCAAGCAGAATTTTTCTCTTTTATTGTGAACCCGTCAGTTTTTTATTTTCTATAATACTGAAATGTTCAGGAATTATTGTTAACAGTAACTGTTTCTCCTTTTTGGAGAAATTGTTTCCCTTTTCTCTCTTTTTCCATTTTCATCACAACACAAAACAACATTACAAACTGACAAACAACCATAACAAATGTAAACAACCAACTGAAATATATTAGCTACAAGTGGGTGGAACATTTCATAATATAATCCTATTTCCACGTGAGTCTAAAATATGTCACACATTAACCTTTGTTAACTAACTCGGATTAAAAATTACTTGGAGCAACTGAACCCAAACTTTAATTATGGTAACTTTTTAGTAGAGTTACTTAACAGAGAAAGTTAACTTTAATACTGGTTTTTGGTGCAACCGGACCTTAAAGTGTTAATGTTAATTTTGGCTTTATTAGGTGAATAATTTAATTAGTTTAAAGTGACAAACAAAATTTTATTAAAACACAATGTTACTTAAAATACATAAATAATTTCAAATGTTCTAAACTTAAAATAAAAAGTGGTTTACTTTGATGGTCTGTCAGACCTTGACCAATTATATCAGTTAACTTCAAAATGCAATAGATATATATACCAATGCTCACTTGAAGTCTACACTTTACTGATTTAACATTTAGCTGTCATTACCTTCCCAAGACTAACGGCCAGCCACAAAAAATTAGTCTATTTATTGTTTTGTTTTCTGATTTTTTAGTTCTTATTTCCAAATTCCACACATTTAAATTCAAATAGAATTTATTTTGTGTATTATAAATATGTTTTTCAACAAATTTTTATTTATATTCATTGAAAAGAATATGGTCAATTGTTTGGAGTTCTGCCAAAACACAACTGTCAACTTGTCACTACGCACATGATTCTATTGGTTTTCATTTTAATATGCATAATTTTTTAAATTAATTAATATTTAAAAACATAAATAAATTGCTCTATTAAGTTGATACTTTTGACCTTTATGATATTTATTACTTATTTATTAATTTTAATTTGATTTAAACTTTTTTAAGTAATAATAGATATAATTTTTTTAATTTGAAGTTTTAAACATCAATTGCTCCTAAAAATTGTTGACTGATGAAGTCATAGTGTGTTTTATTTTTAGAAGAGGAATGCTACAATTGCCTAGCTAGCATTGTCTCCTCAAAGGATATCATGTTCATCACACAGACCAAGCAGCTACATGAGGTTACCTGGAGGACTGTTATGCATATATCTAGAAAACATATTGTAAGTAAGCTTACCAGTTAATTTTGTTGTTTCTTTCTTCCTAATATTATAATTTTTTTGAGGATAGAATTAGTTTTGGTGGTGTACATGATTTTCTGTTAAAGTGTTTACTCAGAGTGTCCTGCAGCCTGGAATTCTTCCTTGAAGATCAGGAATTCTGCTTGAATTTTTCGCATTAGGAAAAAATCGGGAGTTATGCTTGAAAAATGGTTAGTCCTCAGGAATTTTAAGTTTTTAGTCTAATAACTTGGTTTCCATTAGTACTTCGCAACATGGGTATTAAATATTGAGAAGAGTTAATGTCGTAGTACTTACCAGACAGAAAGGATCAGGAACAGTATAAGGTCCAACTCAGTGTGAACTCCAAGCAAACTTTAATTGAGAAATCCCAACTAAGGTAGTTTGCCCATCTGTTTAGAATGCCAAACAGTCTCCATGCTAGAGAGGCTTATGAGGCCAAGGTAGAAGAGACTAGGCCTAGAAGTATGTCCAGAATCATATGGGAGCAGTGTTAAGAACCTGGGAAGAGAGAAGACCGATGGAGGATAGGGGCACATGGAAGCTACTCTCTAGTAGAAACCTCACACCGCCATGCAGTAAAGAGGAACAGATTATGATCATGAGGTTTATTAGAAAAATAAACTTTTTATTTTTTGAATGCACAACTCTTATATTTTTTTCTTTTCTATGTATTTATCTATACATTCGCTTTACAGCTCCTGGAAGGCTTTGGCCTCCGACATTATCATCTTCCATTGGTGCCTATCAGCTGCATGTTTTTTCCCCATATACTGCCTAGATCTGCCTCAATGTCTTTCTTGCATTCGCCTTCCTTTTGGCAATTGATATTGCAGTCTTCTTAATAGGTGATCCTTTGACATTCTTTCTACACGACCAATTCTTGTCATCTTGATCTTGAATCCCATAATATCTAATTCGCCATATAGTTCAGTCATATTGTCAAAAAAAATAGCTTTACCTTGCAAAAGGTGGAATAGAAGGTATTATTGTTTTAACTTGTTTGTATGGGTGGTGAGATAGGAGAAACAAGTTTTGCCCGCCAAATTTATCATCTGTAGCCTAAAACTCACAAAATTATTATTATGCTAATAGCTCCTAAACGAGGTGTTCTAGCTGAAAACACTTTATTACAAAAGTTAAAAAACATCAAATTTTCTTCTATTTGGACTTGCTAAATATATTTTTTTAGATGGAATACGTACCAAGATTTATAGCCCTTCAAAGTTTCGAACTTTTACAAAGTATTAAAAAATGCAAGTTTTTCCTTAGGAGCTTTTATGTTTCAACATTTCTATTTGAATAACGTTCAATAACCTAATCATTAGAAAGCATATCGATACTGAGATGTTAATTTCAGACTAAACAACACAATGGAGACGTTGGTTTCCAAAAGGTGCCAAAGGAAATTTTTCTTAAAATCGATATTTTGAAATATTTGCATTCTAATGGTTTAGTTTTATTGAAATCCGTTGTCCGATTTCATCATGCAGAAATCCTTTAAAATCAAATTTGAAAATTGCAATTCTTTCCAAAAGGTACTAAGTACATATTTTATTTCATTCCATAACATACTAAAGCCATTTCGTTCCAAAACTTACTGTATCTATGTGAAACGGTAGCCTTTCTTTTAGTTTCTTCCAAAGTTTAGTATTATTCTAATTGACTGCAGAAGACCCTATATAGCATTATTTTTTTTTTTTCTCCATTTGTGTGACTTTTCATTGGTTCAGTTTGTACTGCTTGAATTACCGCTATAATTGTGATAAGTGATTATAAACTGTTAATCAATTTTAAAATTGTTTTCAATAATTTAGTTGTGTTGTCTTGGTTCTTGTCTGCTTGCAAAAACATAAGGTGTGTTTAAAAATATTCAGAAACTCATATTTTAATGGAATAATGAAATCAGATCTCAGAAACAGTTTGAATTTTCCATTCCCTGTTCCTCCAAATAAGGGGAGGTAAAAGAGTGTCTGATCCGTCCAATTGGGAATATAACAATATGAAAAAGTTTTAAAGACTCCAAAATAATAATATTAAGTTTAAGATATCTCACACGTATAACAAGAAGTCATTTCGTAAAAGTTAGGATTTAAATAAATATGAATTGTTTATTTTTGTTGTGAAAAATACTGGTCATTAATGAACGCAATGGATGATTGGAAATTTACACTTTGTTATATTTCAACAAGTATCCCCACTCGAATTAAAGTTTTGGAACAAAATTGAAATCCAGTTCTTTTTGAAAGAATATAAATTCTTTTATTTAATTAAAGCTTAACATTTTAAGCAGTTTGGCACTTACCTATGTACGGACATTATGATTTTTTTTTTGGTCAACAGGGTATTTTGAATTCATAAACTTAATAATGTTATTTCCAGAGCATAAATAATATATTTCATTTATTTATGGAATAACAATAAGTAAGTATGCAATTATATCAGGGGTACAAATAAGTTTCCGTGTTTTAATCCAAGTTCTTGTAAAAAAAACGGTACATTGCATTTTATTTAATATATTTTCCACCACTAGCTACTACTTTTCCCATCTTTCTGGAAGTATTCAGATACCATGTCGAAAAAACTCCTCATCTTTTGAGGCTATCCATAAATCGATCCAATTTTTCGTATCTTCGTATGATGTGAAGCACTTCTCTGACAGACCATGATTTTAAACAATGTGAAATTGCTTGTTGACTCACTCTTAATGTAAGTGCAAATTTTTGTGTTAGGCACAAATCTTCCACCAATAATTTGTCCTCCATATCGAATTCCCCGTTTTTAAACTTTTGAAACTACTCATGACAACTTCTCTCACTTAAAGCAGCATCACCATATGCATCTATAAGCACCTTTTGCAAGGTAATCTACGATTTGATTGGACTAGTATGCAGTATAAATTTTTGTAAAATGCATTTTGTTTATACATCGATAATTGTGTTCTTTATTCTGAAATGAATATCACACAAGCAGGCTTTCTATTGTTTAGATTATTGATATAAAATTGTTGAGAGATGGAAGTTATTTGAAAAAAGCATTTAAAAAAACTTTTACATATTCCATTAAAAAAAATGTTTAACCAGTGCAAATTGTAGATAATTAATACTTTTTAAGTTTTGTAACAAAGTATTCTTAGCTAAAAGGCATTGCTTAGAGGTTATAAACAAAAAACTGAAAAGTTTCAAAAATTTTGTGATTTTTAGGCTACAGAAAATTTAGTCATAATAAATATGGTAGGCCTATCTTTCTATACCAGTTAAACAATAAAACCTTCTACCCCATGTTTTGTGAGGTAAATCTGTAATTTGACTGGACTATTACATCACCATTAACTTTTGATTTTTTCTAGATCGCCATTGTCCTGATTCATTTACTGCCCCATATATCATTCGGAGGACCTTTCTTTCCCCCCACAACTTAATCATTTTTTCATTTTCTTATGCCAGGACCCACATTTCACGGCCATATATCACCACTGGCTAGTTGATATATATGGCTGTGTGAAAAATATTTCGAAAACAGAATGCCTTCTGGAGTGTATGAAAACACCTACTGCCAGCCTTCCTTTTATTTTTTCTTAAATGTTATTTTTTACTGTGACGACTGAATATTTGAAATTGTCCACTTTATCAAAATTCTGACTACAAAATTCAATGTGAGAGTACTTTTAATTTTTGGAGGATCTCATGTATTTAGTCTTGTTAGCACTGATATAAAGATCAACTTTACTTGCAGCATCCTGGAATTATTGGAAAGCACCAGATAATCATGTGAGGGTTCTGCCTGTGATTCCTTTAATTGATTCTCTCACATACTCATCATTTAAATTTTGACGTTAGGGGGTCTTATCCCTGTCATCAGAACATTAATTTTTCTATACTCATATTTGTCGTACATTTCAATCTTACAATATTGCCATTAATTAATAAATAAAATTATAGTGTTCTATATGCATTTTTATAGGAGTGTCTACATCATTTAACCATCTCCTCCCTGTTACAATTAAGCTATTCCTAAATAGATATTGTCTACTTATATAGATATTGTAATTGAAACAAATAGGAGTAAAGAATAATTGATGTTCTGATAATGGGAATAACATCCCGAAATGTCAAAATTGAAATAATGTGTCAGTGAGCGATAAATTAACCAATTAAAGTAAGTCCTGTTTATTTATAAATATAGAAATTAATAAACTGGTTTTGTTACAAACATGATTATATTCATTTTTTAATGAATATTTATATACCTCTGCAACAAACAAATTTGTCGGACCCGTATATGTCCGCTATAGAGAGGTTTCCCTGTATTACAGTGATGCCGTGCGCTGTTCGCAAAAACATAATTTCAAGAGACAATAAATTAACTTTTGCATGTTCCTCTTGTTAGATTATATATAATGGAAAATGTTCTGACTTAACTCACATCGAGATTTCTCAAAACCAGAATAAAAAATGGCAGTGCTCTCCTTTAGATTCTATCAGTTAGATCGTCCGGCCCTAAATAAAGGAGGACATTAGGGAGGTTAAAAGCACTCTTGAAAAGCAGGGGGATATTACAATTCGAAAATAATGAGCGTTTGAAAATAATGGAGGCATATGCTCAAAAACAAGAAAAATTAACAGAATTATTAATGGAAAATAATTCACTTTTCCTAATCTTGTAACCTAATTAACAACAAAAATTGAAAATTTATCATGCAAAATAAGTGATCATATAGCAGCATTTGTGAAAATAACTCATCTTTTGAGGTATAACTTAATCATTTCAATTTACGATCTATTTTGGGAAATTATCTTTCGATTTGGATCATTTGGCCCATTTTAGATTTGTATTTGATTATGTAGTAAGCAAAAACCCTGATCTGAGAACAAACTAACAAGTTATTTTCACGACAAGTATTACTTATGAAATCTTTTTTTCATGACAAATTTTCAATTTTTGTTGTTAATTAGATTAATAAGCCATTCTCCCCAAAATGGGTCATAAATCGAAATGATTATGTTTTACCTGAAAAATTAAATGTTCAATTTTTGTTGTTAATTAGGTTGTACAGGTTTCTAATTTCCTTCATCTGAAAAAAAAATTATACTTACGGTATAAATATATGGAAATCGAAAAACGATAAGTGAGTGTGTGATATTAAAATCGATAGTTTTTCATAACCAGTACCTTTGATAAACCCAATAATGGACATCAATATCTAAGAAATTTGAAATATTAAAATAAATCGAGACATGAAGTTGTGATATTAAAATAGTTCATGATAAGCAAAGTAAAGTAATAATAGACCACCATACCGATGAAATCCGAAAAGCTAAAATAAATCTATATGTGCAGTCTCGATATTTTTTTAATGGTTATTATCCTTGGTAACCTAATAATGGATCTCAATATCGCTTATATCCGAAATGTTAAAATAAATCGATACTTGAAGTCGCGATATTAAAATCGATATTTTTTTCATGGTTATTATCCTCGGTAACCTAATAATGGACCTCAATATCGCTTATATCCGAAATGTTAAAATAAATCGATACTTGAAGTCACGATATTAAAATTGATATTTTTTTCATGGTTATTATCCTTGGTAACCTAATAATGGACCTCAATATCGCTTATATCCGAAATGTTAAAATAAATCGATACTTGAAGTCGCGATATTAAAATCGAGATTTTTTTCATGATTAGCACCCTCGGTAACCTAATAATGGACCCTAATATCAAAAATATTTGAAAAACCTTTGTATTCAAGCCAAAAATGGCCGAAGTTTTGGACTCTGGGGGCTCAGAAACGCATAGGTCCCTTGAAAACCACACATCAAAATTTTAACCCGATTACAATACTTTTATTACAGTGTAGCACTATAAAAGTAAAAACATTAATTTTACATATTACTACAATCATTATTCCATTAAAAACAAGATATTATTATAATATAACATAACATACAATTTTGGATCAAAATAGTAGTTGAAACTAGTTAAACAAAAATTAAATGCATTAATAATCTTATATACGTATTCAAATCTATACATTCTAATGGAATACATACTTTATTTCACATTGGTTGATTCTGGTCTACCCTTATTTAATCTTATAAAATCTCCAGTTGCCAAAAAAGGAAGCAGGTGAAAAATGTATTCTACAATTATTTTAATTTTTAAGAATTATTTAGCTATAAAAAAATTCTGTGCAAAAATTTATTTTTTAATTTATCTATTTTTTTCTTATTTATATTATTAATTATAAATATAATTGTTATTTAGACAAAAGCAATTTAGACAATAATTGTAGCCTTTTGTTGATTTTTTGCACGTTTCTGATATTTATCGTGAATATTTTCCTGCATGTTCTTTCAGGTTTTACTGCATATTTGAGGACTTTTTGGCATATTTTAACCTTTTATAAATCCGGTCTTTTCTTATGACCTATTTAATTTTTTTATTATGACTTATTATTTCTTATGACTTTAATTATGACTTATTTATTTTGTGCCAACGTTTCGGTCTAAGTTTTAGGCCATCATCAGGACTAAAAAGAAAAAACAAAATAACAATATCGAAAATGACAGAGGCAGTACCTGTAACAGTAAAAAATGATAAAAAAAAACTACAATGCCAAGCAAATTAAAAATATATGAAGTATAAAAAGATAAAGATGTCAATATAATTGTAAAAAATGAAAAATTATTGTAAAGTAAAAACAGTGAAGGAAAGATTATGAATTACAAGTACATAATAAAATTATGAATTTCGTGCATGAAACAATAAAGTGCATTATACAGGATATAATAAAACAAATGAACACTATTAATTGAAATGACTACTAGTATGAAGATTTGGAAGTATGTAAAGCATATTGAGATAATTCTATTATAAGTTTTGACAATGATGTTAAAATTGTTTAACAAGTGACTAATGAAAATAATAAAAATGTAAAAATTAATTGAAATTAAATTATATGTTGTTTACACATGATATAATGAGATATATGAAAACTATTAATTAAAAAGAATATTGTAAAGTATATAGAAATAATTATGATATAAAAAGTTTTGTAAAAGATGATAATGAGGTTAAAAAAGTTGACATATTTATAATTGTAATAATTATAAAATAAAGGAGTAAAATTTAAAGTAATGTAAGCCCAAAAATAGAATTATACAATTATAGGTCAATATCATATGTGGCGAAGAAAGAAGAAGGATAGAAACCAGGAGGAAGAGGAAATGTGAAGAAAACGTAATAATTACATTTCTCTGTAAGTAGAAAAACAAAAAATATGAACACTACAACAGTAATAAATGATAAATATAAGGATAAGAAGACTGGAAACTCGAAAGCAGCGAAAGAATGTCACAATTTTAACAGCGTTAGCAGTAAAACTTTCTCTCTGAGGTCTGGAGTCAAAATGGTAGAAGTCACATGGGCCAGGTGATTTCTGAATGAAAATACTCAAATCTGATTGGCTGATGGATTCCTCCACTACCGATCACAGTACCCCCATCACCAATTCTACATCGAGCAGGAGTCGACCGCGTTTGAACAGGATCGGACAGGTTGAACCTGGTATTAATAAAATATAAATTAGGATCTGTGTTAATTATTGATTGATTAATATTTATTAATTTAAATTTACTACGTTGTGTTCGTAGTTATTAATATCAACTCATGTACTAATAAATAGCTATTTAAAAGTTATGTCCTCTTTGAATGAAAGGTATAACCTCAACTATTTTCTTTTCATTCGCAGGTGAGTTTCATTTACATTATATATTGCTTATTAAATAAAACTTTTTTTTCTAATCAACCAGTAAGTTTAATTTTGTTTTGTTTTTCTATTAAACCAGTGAATTTTTATTATTTCTTTTTGTTCAACCTGAGAGGTTAATTTTGTTTAATTTATTTTATTCAACCAAAGAGGTTGTAGCAATTTGCGAGAAGTTCATTGATTTTTTTCAATCAACCAGTGAGTTTAATTTTTATTATTTTTTTTTTTCGTTTAACCAGAGAGGTTATGTTATTTTTATTTTTTTCTCCCTCAGAGATTTTTATAGTATATTTCTCAATACAATATATAGTACAGATACAATTTATATACAGATATAAATTCCTTTTACTACCCGAAGGTATTTTAAGGTTACAATATTAATTTCAAAGTCCGCTGTGTGCGGGGTTTTCTAGTTGGCTTTGGCCTTTTTTTTAAATAAATCTAGTTTATTTCATAAATACTATTACATTGAACATTTGTAATTGATTTGGGATGTACCCTTATACAATAATTTTTTTTATACAACTTATTTGGACATAAATTATATTTTACTTATTGGTAAAAATAAAAATGAGAAAGAAAAAAAAACCCATCACTGTTCTAAATACAGGCTATTTAATGAAATATAAGATATTAAAATAAAATATCTGATGTCCACAACACATGACTTCCTTGTACGCCTATTAAACTATAAATCGCTGACTCAAAAAATAATCCTGAATTTGGTTACTAGTTTCCGAAAATTGCAGAATTTCAAAAATTATACTCGGCGTCGCGACATCCATCTATTGACACACAAACAGGCACACACACTCTTGTTTCTGGAGGTCTCATGATAACTCCAAGAGATTTCTTCGTGTTCCGTGACAACATTTAAACTCAATATCAATATCACTAGATAAATAAAGCATTGGAAATCTACATTTTAAGCGGAAAAAAACCCACTTAACTTATATCTTATTCTTCTGCTGCAGACTTGTTGATCTCACAAATGGGGTGGAAAACCAGCACTTTACAATCAATTTTAACACTTAAAACAATTAATAAAAATATTTAATTGGATTGGAAACAAATTGCGTTTGTAACCTTTATTACCGAAACATATGATTTCTCTTTTAATTTAAATATAATTTTTGATGTAAGCTTATTATGACCTTCAAGTAAAGTACCCTTTTCGGCTAACGAATTTTAACCAAAATCTATTAAATTACTTATATTCATATAAGAGTCTAATTTACCAAATTTGAGATCTTTTACATTATATTTTAATATTCTTTTTGATGAAAGTCTAATATAACCTTCAAGTAAAGTACAACTTATGGTTTGCCAATGTTTATCAAAATTTATTATGTTGTTTATATTAATGTGTGAGTCTTAAATACCAAATTTGAGAAGTTTTGCATAATATTTTAACATAATTTTTGATGAAAATCAGTAATGACCTTCAAGTAAAGTACCACTTCCGGTAATCATGCAGTGACCAAAAAGGGAGATTCACAACTAGATTATATTATAATCCTAAATACGAAATTTTAACTTTCTACGGCTAACCGTTGAACGCCAGTCTGCTCCGGCTGGATGACGGGCTCCTCACTGCAGTGCTTCATCCGGTGGTGGTGAAAAAGTCGCTCAAAAATCTTGCTCATATGCGAGAGGAAACTGATCGGCTGATATTGCTCTGGTAGATTTCCTGTCTTCTCTGGCTTGAGTAGCGGCACTACGATCGTTTGTTTCCAGACTGTAGGGAAGTACAAGATCCGAATGCATGAGTTAAAGATATTAAGAAGGAAGGCTTTACTCCTAGAGAGCATCTTCAACAAAACATAAGGGATATCATCCTTTCTCAACGCCTTGCATCCCTGTGCAGCGTATTACTGACTCAAGCTGACCAAAGGAGGAAAAAATGGGTTTCTCGTTAGAGCACAGCAATGGTCAATGTGGAAGTCTAGAAGCATCTGCCTGCCGAGCTTCTTCCCTCGCCACATAGCTCTTCGTCAGGAGTTCAGCCTATTTTCTAGGTTTTGGAGATATATATTTTTCCTCAACTTGTTTCCCCCACCATCCCGGGCTTTTCGATTTTTTAAGTATTTGCGCACCTCTAAAACCGCTCTAATTTTTTTTTTCATCCGCTAAAAATTATGTAGGGCTTTCTTCTAGACAGAACTCTACTGCTCACGGTTTTTCGATCTTTATATTATCATTTTTGGCTTTTGAAGGAACCTAATTTCATCAGCTTTAGAAATGCAGTTATGAATTATGTATTTGATATGTGGTTCTTATATTAAGATTAGATATATATTTAAAAAAAAAAAAATACTGAAGTAAAGACTATTTCATATATTCTTGATCTTTTGTTTTCTTATAAAAACCTGCTTTAAAAGTAATGGAAAAGAGTATCGAAGAGGGCGGGTGGCTGGTTGATTTTGGCAGTTGAGTGGGAAATTTACCCATGTTGGTTGATTTTTTTTTTTTTTTAAGACTAGATTTTATTGATTCTTTCTTATGATGCCCATAAATATTAATTTAACTAACTGGTGTTTCAGAAGTCTGCTGCTGTAAGCCTTAGCAGACATTGTCCAAACTCTAGATCTGAAAGGATCTATATGGACTGGATTTGGTGGGTACTGCAAGGTCTTCCATTTAATCATCTGGTAAGTGGTTATAAATTATTTTTGTGTCATTTCTAATGAGGGATTGAGAAGCCAAGGGATACAAGAGCGGTTATGGATAGTTAATGCATATAAATTGTTTTTCAAAAGCAATATTGCTCAATATTCAAGGGATATATAGTAGAACGATAATATAAGCACGATACCAACTTAAACGTTTTATCAAAATGTTTTAACTTTAAAATGCGTTTTCACTAAATTATTAAATTGTCACTTGTACCTCTTGGCTTCTCACTTCCTCATATTTGAAGAGTAAGGGAAAAAAACAGGTTAGTCACTTTTTTTTTTTTTCAATGGATAAGAATGGAAAAAGGCATTTTTCCAAGGGATTAGAATTTTGGGGAAAACATGTAAGTCAAGAAAGATTAGCCATTGAAGTTTCATCCATACAGTAAAACTATAAATATGCTTTTTTCCTCACTCGCCTTGGAAAACCTTTTAATTCTGATCCATTTAAAAAAATGGACCTACATGGTTTTTTTTCGTTACCCTTCATTTAAGCTCATTTTTCCTGTCAACTACTAATTATTTATTTGAAGACAATTTCTTAGTCTTGGATAAGTGAAGGATATTACAAAAATCACTGTTTTTTTTTTTTTCTGCCATGTTTCGGCCGAATTGTGCAGGCCATCATCAGAGGTACAATGATATAAAACAATAATGATATTGATGTTAAAAAAAAAAATAAAAAAAATAACTAGTCCTTGACGAAACAAAACTAATAACAATATAGGATCTTAGAAGTTGAAGTAAAATTTACATAGAACAGCTAAAGATAAGCTAATATACTCCTTGGCAAGGTGTATATTGAGATACGACTGATATGTGTGGCGTATGTGACACATTTGAGGTAAAATGACCTGAGCTCTATGTTGTGATCGGCTAGTCCTGCCATCTGGCTAATTGCATATTGAATTTGTCTCTTACCAGAACAATGTTTATCTGTTTCTAAGGAAATACATGATCAAGACTAATCTCAAACTTAAGGTTATGAGTTCCTTTCATAAGGTTATCAAATCTGACGTTTTGAGACTATTTAAATCTTTAGGACAAAATCATATCGCAAAAGTGTTGACAGGACTATACAAAAAAAAAAAGTATTTTTTGGAGTATAAATTAAAAACTAACAAAATGTATACTATGTTTCTACTTGAACAAACAACTTTTGGATTCTGGGAAACTTAAATCATGCAAATGAAGTGAAATAAAAAAAATAAATATATTGTTAACTGTTTACCATACCTCCTCTGTTTTAGGAAATTTTTTACAACAATCTTTCAATGACCCAATGTGATACTTTTCACATTTCTAACTTTGTGTTTTATCAAAATTTCAAGCATTTGTTAAAATAAAAAAACAGATCAAAACTATTTATCACTGGAGTTTACAAGTAATGGAGGAAGCACATATGTAATATGGAGCAATGATATTGTATAACAGTATAGTTGTGATTTTTATTTATCTGTAAAAGTGAGTTAGCTGAAATAAGTTAATGCATTCATAGGTTCTTATTTTTATTTTTATTTTTTTTTAGGTTCGTGTTATGGACACTTACATTCATGAAGGAATCAAAGTGTTCTATAGGGTATCTATGGCAATCCTTGTACTTTTCCAGAAATATACCTCAGATGTAAATTCCCGCTGGAGCAAAGAGATACAGGAGAATGGTATTGATTCTGCCTTACACAGTTTCTGTTCACAGATACCAGTAAGTTGATTTCTTCTTATTCTAGGCAGTTGGTCTATTGTTCCATATTTATCTTCTTCAGCTTATGTATAATGTTATTTTATATTTGTTATAAATATGAAATTATTATTTTAATTAAATTTAACTGAATGAACTGACCAATATTTCATTTTTTATCTCAAGCTTATTTCTAATGAATGTGCCTAATTTTTTTTTCAATTTAGTGTACTTAACTTGTTTATAACCCATTATTCTTGCACTAATTAGAGCATTTTACATTATAGCTCGTTAAACCGAAGATACAAACAAATAAATGTATCGGGATATTATAAATTGGACAGTTGGACTCCCCAAGTACAAAATGAACATGTTTTAACTTAACTTTTTTTTTTTTTTTTAGATAGAATATAGAAGTTTAAAATAAACAGTTTATGCATATCTGGATTTTACAATTTATGTTGCCAAGTTAAAATGTACCACATAAAATTTTAGAAATAGCATTTGTGAGTAGCTCAGTTACTATCATGGCCAGATCAATTTTCTTCACAAAATGAGTTAGAATTGTTTTCATCATGTGATTTCATCCTCTATGCAATACTAAAGCTCTTTGGTTACTAATACCACCAGAAACGAGTTAAAAATGCATTTAAAAAGTCTCTTCTATATGATATTTGGTAACATGTGATCAGTTTTTGCATGATTTGTCATGTTATGACTGAGGCAACATATATAATGTTTAAATTTTAAACTTTGGGGCTATATAGTGGCCGAACTCTTTGAATACAGATCATTCTGAGTACACGAAGGTACTTGAGAAACAAGGTTCTCCTATATATGCCTTGCTCATGGAAGGTGCATCACATAGGGGACTTACATAGTCAAAAGTGGCTGCCTTAGCATGTGCTCCTCAACTTCACTTTCACCTACTTGTGATGGGCCATGTAAAGACAAGAAAATTACTCATTTCTAATATAATTTATACCTTATTTTAACTAATATAATTACTAAAATTACCAAAAAAGATAATGATTTCTCATAATTATTTTCTATAGAATTCCGTAAAACTTGCAGCAAATGCAACCCAAAATATTGAATCTTTATAATCGACCAAGAAAAAAAAAATTTAACCTCCCCTCATAATTTGAGGTGTTACGTTTCAAGGTACATATAATACAAATATCGATTAAGAAAAATCCGTCCTTCCAAAATTTCTGTATGGTTTTTGCTATATTTAATTGACATCTGATAAAATTCTCTAAAAAAAAAAAAAAAAAAAACTCATCGAAATCGGAGCAGTATTAACAGAAATACAGCATATTGAACATTGTATACTAATTTCCTGGTGCTCGTGATCCTTTTCCATTTCTTCCTGTCGCTTACTTCCAGCTTTCTCGCATCGCTCTCCACTTCATTTTTCCTTGGATCCATCCTCCACTTCTACCAGCTTCTTTGACTTTTCATTTTCCTTTTCCCACTGAAGTGTGTCTCCATCATTTTCTTCTTTACCGTTTAAGCTTCTATTCTGACCACATATCCTGGACATCTAAGCCTAATTACTGTAAAGAAGTCATGCAAATGGATGCGTCTGATATTTTTGAAACATAACTATTTACAAATCATTAACCATTGTTTAATAATTTGTTGTGTTTTTCTTTGTATTTAGCCACAAGGTTTTCAATTTGCATAATAATAGCAATAATAATAAACTCTTTATTTATTCCAGGACAAGTCCCTTTAGAATAAGAATTACAGGCAGTGATATTTGGCCTTCACAGCCTTAGGGTAGATGAAATAGGAAAGTATGAGTTAACAGATAACAAAAAAGTCATTAAATAAAAGTGAAAATTACAAGTCATAATACAGTAACATTTAACACATGAAATTGGTTTTGTTGACCTGAATCCTTTAAATAAAATATCTGATGTGGACAGCACATGACTTCCTTGTAGGTCTATTAAACTATAAATCGGTGGCTCAAAAAGTGACCCTGAATTTGGTTAGTAGTTTCCGAAGATGGCAGTGTCTCAAAAACGGAAGAACCCATTTAACTTATATCTTATTCTCCTGCTGCAGACTTGTTCATCTCACAAATGGGAAGGAAAACCAGTATTTTACACTCAATTTTAACACTTAAAACAAGTAAATGTTTAATTGGATTGGAAACAAAATCGTGTTTGTAGCCTTTATTACCTAACCATATGATTTCTGAATTTAATTTTTGATGTAAGTTTATTATGACCTTCAAGTAAAGTATCCTTTTCGGCTCACCAATTTTAACCAAAATCTAGTAAATACATTCATATCGATATAAAAGTTCTATTTACCAAATTATACATTCATATCGATATAAAAGTTCTATTTACCAAATTTGAGATATTTTACATTATATTTTAATATGAAAGTTTAATGTGACCTGTTGGAATCGATAGAATTTATGATAACGAAGCATACTGTTTTTATCTTATAATTTAATTTGTCTTAAGATCCTATTGATTGATAATGTTCTATTTTTGGATTTTGTTTTTCTTTTTATGCAAGGTGAGTCCTAGGAAACTACTGAGGGTGGCATTTGGTATCCGAGGGCTAAGCTCTAAGTACATCCGAAGGGTATTTGTCAAGACTGAGATGACTCTTAAAAGCAGAGAGGTGTTGAATGGAAGTCGGCAGCTTCTACGATCACGATCATCAGAGAATCTGCCGACCTCCCAGTCACAGATCAACATCCAGATGATGTCACACACGCTCACAATACGAGAGGTGACTGGTCTATTTCTTATTCATTTTCTCTATAAGTTACTGTCATTCTAATTTAGTTGCTTTATGCCTTGCTTATTAGGAATCAGATTGCATTTTAAAAAGAATTTATTATTTTAAAAATGGCATGTTCGGCTGTGTTTATAAAAAGAAAAACTTTTTAATGTCTGATGTATAACTTAATTTTTTGAAATAAAAAATAAAATGCTTTTCAATCTCCCAAAACTTTATTTATTGTTTAAAACCAGGCCAAAAGTTACCAATTTTTTTTTTTTTTTTTTATTACTAAATAGCCTGCCTCTTGATAGGCCATGGTACTTATGTATTTATAAGTTATAGTTAGGATTGACTGAATGTTTATAACCTGTTTCTGTTCCTCTTAGATTCAATGGGTATTTCATTGCCCAAGATACTATTAGATGTTTGCTAGCTTACACCGTACCAATGACCTTTTGATACTATGGTAATAGTTCTTGAGGATTTTTTGGTAAATTTTTTTATTAAAATGAAATTAAATAAATATTTTTCTGATCCTGGTTGAAAAGGGCCCTGTAGGAGGTTTTATTTCTTTAGAAAGAGCAGCTAGCTAAACTGAGCAGTTGTGATTTACATAATATAGCTAAATAAAATGCAAATACTTTTTTTGGGCATTATTGCAGTTTTCGGATAATTTTTTAAAGCTTTAGGAAAGCCATAACTGCTGACTTCTGTTTGCTGCCTTACTCAAGTGATAAAGGAACTCCAACGATGTCCTCACCAATAGAAGTTGGACATATAACAATTTTGTTTATTTTAAATTAAAATAATCCATAACAACTACTGATAGCATTACGAGGATTTTTTGTCAGAGAGTGTAGGATAACAAAACATCATTTCAGTAACTAAATTACTGTTTTTGGTGTTTTCTGGGTCAGAAGCAGGCTTTTTAAATTATTATCATTAATACCTAAAATTGTATGTTTCTCTTTTTTTTTTCTATTGGCAGCCAAAATAGCTTGTGTGGGTGTGCGTGCCTGTGGGGGTTAGTACTGAATCAATATGTAGTGATAATACTTAAATTAAGATAAATATAATGAATTTTGTTTTCATTACTTACATAAAATGGAAAATTTAACTGGGTTTGCATTGAATAAATGTTCTGTTGATATTTATTATATTTAATGCAATTTTTTATCATGATTTTGACATTTGTTTTGAAATAATTTTATCAATGAGTAATAAGGTTTGTTATCAGATATAAAAGACCATATGGACCAAAGAAGAATTGTTATTCTTGATAACATATAACTTTTGATATAATCAATTGTTTAAACTGGTCTAAAAATTATTTTAAACCATTCTAAAAATATTTTGAAATAAGAAATTATTTATAATAATATTGGAAATACGAAAGTTAAAAGAAGTTAGGATCTGGAAGTAAGGAGCACAACTTGAAGTGCTATTTATGAGTATAAAATCCCAACCACTGGCCAATCTTCTAAGTCTCTCTTAAAATAAAGTTCAGTTCATATAAATAGAATTCTAGTTTTAAATATTACATTTCTATTCAGATATCTTTAAGTGTTAGAGACCTGCTCCTTTTTGAACTGAGTGTACACTCTGCTCATATATAATCAAAATATATCAATGCCCTCGGCTGTACCAAGAAACCAAAAAAGTGAATGCAAATCATGTCTATCCAACAGTGTACCCGAGCCCGTCTCAAGGAAAATGCTTTAATTGAAAAACAACTTTGTATCAAATTTAGAATAATTACTTCTATCATTATAATTTAAAAATAAGTAAGTAATATTTATGCTGTTACATTTATTCATAAACTTATGGCAAAAGAATATCTACTCATTTCTCAATTTATTGCATATATTTTTTCTACTACATCATTTCTTAATTGATTCTGATATAAGTTAAAAGATATGAGGTTGTTTTCTGGAAAATGATTTTACTAAATAGTAAACAGAAATTTTCTCTTGTCAATTTCTTTTTTTTATAGTACACACTTGGTTTGTAATCCAAAATTAATTAATTAAAAAAATTATTTTATTCATCATCAAAAATAGTGGACCCTGAGAAATGTAACATATCATGATAAATTAAATGGGTAATCACGATTAGAGATGTTAGAAAAATGTTGATATATCGAAATATGGATATTTTAAAAGAAATAAATCAATATTTTTGTCCTATAGTTTTAATTTGATATATCGTAATATCAATATTAAAATTTAAGTATCAAAAATCCATATTTTTCCAACAAAAAAAAATAAAAAATAAATATGTTTATAAGGATAAGAACCAAAACAAGCTTGTTAAAATTGGAATACTGGTCTGGTGTAATATATGTATATCTTATAAATAGGCATGAATATTTACCAGTGCATAAGATTTGAAAATTGTTAATATTTTAGATTAGGATTTTTGGGCATCAGAAAACCTAGGATTTCTAAGGCCTCGTTCACAGCAGAGCCCTGACCAGGATTTCTAAGGCCTCGTTCACAGCAGAGCCCTGACCCGCGCACTGTCCCTATAGCCTCACTCCAAGAAAAAAATTAACAATTTTATGTGGAACTGGTCATAACGAAGCCTCGCACCTAGCCAAGGAATAGCTGTGTCAATTCTTTTATCCTGGACCCTTGTACCTCCTGTCCTGAGAACGTTGAGATTTATTAAAAATCTTTTTATGTTATTTTATTTTTGCAGCAACCAATCATAATTTAGTTTCTTTAATTTTTCATATAATCATGTACTTTACAAATCTTAAATTTTTTATCAATTTTCCTAATAAAATAGTAAATAATATTCTCTTAAATATTTGATTGTTGTGCTACTATTGTTATATTTTGATGCTCAAGTTATTATTTTGATTCTACTTAATTTAATTATTGATATAAATTTTACTAATCTTTTTATTCGTTATTCGATTTGTTCAACTTTTTGTTCGTTTTTCCTCTCTATATTTTGTGAATGGATAAATAGATTTTTGCTGTTCAAAAAATTTCCTGACCATTTAGAGGTAGATTATAAGGAAAAATGAGTATGAAACTAATGACTAATTGATAAAAATTTATTCTTTATTCGTTAGTTAGATAAAAAATTCATCGAATACACTGCCATACAAACATTAATTGATTATATTTTAATTCTACAAAACTAACTGGAAGCAATAAGACAAATGAAGAGACACATGGTTGGTTCCTGATTATAATATTTTTAATGTTGTAGGAAATTTGTTTTGTATGTTGTGTTCCAATTCTGTGAAAACAGTTCGAGACATTGGTAAATTAAATAAGAAATTTCTTGGAAAGTAGGCTCTTAATAAGCTATCTCCAATTCTTAATAAAATTTCTTATAATTTTAAAATTTTATCAAGATTTAAATTTCTTCTAATCCTCCGATCCTCTTTTTTATATGGTAGAGATGATAATTATTGAATTACATTGAATTCAGCGTAATATCTTGGTCAGAAGGTGTTTCATTCATCATGATGTTTAAAACTCTACTGAAGTGGTGGAGAGATACGTTTGGAGAAGGTGATGGTTAGTGCTCTGATGTGGACAGACTGAGGCCTAGGGGCGAGGGTGCCTGGGTTAGTGCGAGGGATTATCACTTCTTCTGGTGTGAAGGGTAGTGCTCTGTTGTGGATGAGATCTAAGAATCTGACATGATTCAGGAGGTTCCAGGTTGATGTTTAAATTTCTCTGTCAAGATAGGTGGTGTTGTTTGCTTTGAGCGACACAGTTTCACTGTGGAACATAAAGTGAAGCTTAATAAACTCTACTTTTATTTTTATGTAAGACTTTTATAAGTCCAACCATCCCTCTCTTCCTCCCTCCATAAAAAAAAAAAGGAAAGAAAGTTTCACATTTTGATGTTTAGTTTGAACAATGTACTGGAATGAAAAAATTAAACATTAATAAAAACTTTTAGGCCCAAAGAAACAAAACAAATAAATATCATAGCTGAACATGCTTTCTTTTAATACATCTGATGAAATTAAATTCAGTATGCAGTTCTGAATATTCTATTTTACTTCTGCACTTTAAGCGATATGAACCAAGCTAGTATAATAATTAGCTAGTGTAATAATTAAGATTTAGCTAGAATTAAATTTGATAATTATCCTTTCTTGTTTAGGTAATAAGCAAAGTAATGCATGACATAAAGCACTTACCCAATTAGGGTATAACCTTTATAAGTCACAAACCATCAACTGCTGAATTACAAAAAAACAAAATAAAATAAAAAAAACTCACTATAAACAGTTTTGAAACTCCCCTATATTTAGTATTAATCTGAACTTTTTATTTTTTCTCATTACTATGGTTATGGTTAACAATTGTTAGTATTCAGTATAAACCTTACCATTATAAAAAGCTTCAAATTCACTCAAAGTTGGAGTCGCTTTTAGTCTGAATTTTATTTGAGTCTTAACTCCTTAACCTTGAAATGTACAAAAAATCACAATTTCCGATGAGATTTAATCCCTTTTTGCTGTAAAGTTGGCGGTCAAACAAGATGAGAGTTTTCATTCAAAACTTGTTTAATTATAATATATTTTTGAAGGTATTAATGATTTGTGAGCAATTTTCTTTTCACGGACGAATCTATGGCCCAGCTATATAAAACAAAAAGAATTGAATTATATCTAGGCTTTTCCAAGATAATAACTGATCCATTTTTATCTCCTTTATTTCCGGGATTCTTAATTTAAATTTCTTTGTACTTTATGCTTACTTAAAAAAAAAAAAACTATTGCTCATGAACATTAATATGTTTGAAAGTACATTAATTGAGCTTCTTTTTCAAGAAAAATATCTGGTGTGGTGCATGCATCATAAAACTTTCTCTTATCACTCTATAATAATAATATTTTTAACATCATTTTAAAGAGTTCACATAAAGACTACTTGAAATAAATCTGAATCTCTTGAACTTGAAACTCCTCTACACAATCAAAGCTGAAAACTCCTATTTTTATTACTCCTCCTAAGTGCTCTCCTCTGTTAGGATTACAGAGCATATACTTTGTTTTTTTCTCATTCACTTGTAATCCAGCTTTAGCAGCTGCTCTTTGAAGATTTATAAAGGCACTCGTCATGATGGAAAAACTGGGTCCAATAATATCCAGATCATCGGCGTAGGCTAAGATTTGGCACGAATTGTTGAAAATCGTCCCTCCTACCTAGATTTGCCTTCCAGAGCAATATTGAACAACAAGCATGCTAAACAATCACCTTGTCTGAGTCCTTTGTGGCTATGACAAAAATCTGATGTGGTTCCGGACACTCTCACCGAGCACTGAGTAGCCTTCATTGTCATCCTGAGAAGGCGGACCAACTTCGGAGGGATATCAAGAGCAATCATTCCTTCATATAGTTCCTCTCAGATCATTCTGTCATAGGCAGCTCGAAAATCTAAAGAGATGGTGGGTCTGGATATTGTATTCAGCCGTTCTCTCCATTATCATCCTAACTGAAAAGATCTGGTCAGTTGTACCTTTGCCCTTCATAAAACCTGCTTGATATTGGCCAATTCTCCTTTAAACAAATGGAAGGAGTCTGTGGAATAAAATATTAGAGAATATCTTGTAGGAAGACAGTAGGAGGGATATTCTTAAGTTTTCGCAGTAAAGAAGATCACCTTTCTTATGAATAGGACAAATAGTAGTTTTGTACCATTCTTCAGGAATGCACTCTTCTACCCAGATGTCTAGAATCAGATTGTACATGAATTTAGAGGTTTCTTCCCCGTCATATTTCCAAAATTCAGCCGGAATTTCATCCACTCCTGGGGCCTTGTTATTCCTCATCCGACCAATGGCGTCCTGAACGTCCTCTTCATCTGGGGGTTCCAGCTCTTCACCACTTATATTGATACCTTGGTGCATGCATTCTCCTATGGATTCTCCATTCAAGAGGGTTTCAAAGTGGTTCCTCTATCGTCCTATTACTTTTTCTCTCTCTCGGTGATCAGAGAGCCATCTATATCTTTACAGGAATTTGATCGGGACTTGAATGATTGGCGAGATCTGTTTACCTAGAGGTAAAACTTTCTGATTTCATTCTGGGTCCTATATAGCTCAATTTCTTCCATCTCTTTCGTCTCCCAGAGTCTTTTTATTTTCTGATGGATCCTTTTTTCAGTCCTCCTCTTCTTTCTACCATATATTCTTCCACAGATGCTCTTGTAAACAAATTCGCTTCCATTAAATAATATAAAAGTAGAAATTATTAAGTTAATTTCTACTTTTATATTATAACGTTACATTATTACAGAGTGTATTGTTGACAACAGGTTGGCGGCTTGATGGAAGGAGGTTCGATCGCATCCATCTCCTTTCGGATGCGCTCAGCTTTCTGCCAAGGGTCTTATAGTTCTTATCAGATACGCTGTATCATTGCGAATACTGACCCGATTTCGATGATTCCTTTTTTATTTTTTAGAGAACTTAATTATCTTTTTTTTTTATCTGATACATAATTTACCATTAAATGCATACTTTTTGAGTTATGCGCAAATTTTGTTTTGGCTATAATTTTTTCCCCTGCATTTTCTCGGTGATGTACTTAACATATGAAAAATAAAAGGGCTTTAAGGAGAAGACATTAGACAAGTTACATCAAAATTGTTAGAGCTTTTTACGAGAAAGTTACCCAATCGATGATATAATTGGCACTTTCGGTTAGTCCGATCTTTGATTTGTATCTTTGCTAATACTGCTCTGATTTCAATTATTCCTCTTTTATTTTTTAGATAATTTAATTATATTTCATAAAACCTTATTCATAATTTACTATAAAATGCATACTTTTTGAATTATGCACAAATAAAATATTCTTTTCATCATAACTTTTTCTTTGCATTTCCTCGGTAATGTGGTGCATTTAAGAAAAGTTAAAGTGCTTTAAGGAGAATAATTTAGGCGTTTCATCAAAATTGTTAGAGCCATTTTCGAGAAAATTGTAAGCAAGTGTAAAATGAATGATGTATAGTGACACTTCCGGTTAGTCGATTTTGACAAAAAATTTGCTGTAACATCACAGGCACATATCACCTACCTTAAATATTTAATTTCACTTCCATGCAACTTATATAGTTTTTGAGTTAGGCTGTTCACAAGTAGACACACAGACCATTTGGCGAGATTAGGTTATTTGGATTCAGGGGGCTTTAAAACATGTATTTCTGTTGAAAACTCAAATTCAAAAATTTTCATGATCGCAATACTTCTCCTTACTATATATTTCATATATAGGTAAAAGAAAGTAAAAAGTATATTTTTAATAACCACTTACCTCCACATGAAAGGGACTAAATGTTTTCCGAAATTATGGTTTTCCAAGTCTAAGTTGCTAAAACTATAACTAAAATCAGATTATTATCAATAAAAATTACTGCAATTTTCAGTTCAGTAAATTTAATGTTCTTTCTACTGGTTTAGTTGAATTTTATTATAGCATAAATCAAGATTGAGTTGAAATTTTTTTTATCATTAAAAAAAATAAATTAAGAAATTACTAAAAATAGCTATATTTTTGGGTCGGAGGTAAAAGTGATCAAGTGCAATTTTCGTGAAGATGAATTTTGTTGATATCTACCTATGCTTGAACCAAAATGGCGCTTCAATTGTGCTATAATTGTGAAATTATAAATAATTAACTAATCATCATTGATAATTTCACAATACTGAAAGGGACTTTGTTCAAACTGAGGTAGATAGCAATAAATCTCATATTCACAAAAATTGCAGTTGATCACTTTTGCCTTCAATCCGATGATATTTTAAAAATGGTTTATACAGAAATTTCTATTATGCATTTGTCAATTCAGCTCCTGTAGGCTTCTTACTCCTAAGGTATGCAACCTGTTTGTGTGTTCATGTTTTATATACCTATATATACTATATATATGTGTACACACACACATGCATTATTTTTTGTTTCTATAATAGTTTTATTTTATTTATACGTAGATCAATGTGTGTGTATACTTGTTTCTTTTATATCTCAGAAAAATAAATAGGTTGCCAATAAAGTGAACATTGTGAAAATTTGTTTTTTTATTCTGTGGTTGAATAATCTGGGAATTGCCAATTCTATTATTCAATCATTCTCTTATTTATTCCTTTCCAGTGAAATATGTTTTTAAAATAAGAATGTTCTGATTACTTTTGCATTGAAAATATTATGTTTTCCTTCTATTAGATTTAACTAAATTAATCAATTGATCCCCAATCACCTTTTTCTCTCTGTGAATTATTACTTCACCATGACTAATTTGTTTTAAAATAAAAATTAATTAATGTTTTTATTATTATATCTTTCTAATAAATGTTATATTGGTTTTTAAACTCTGCACATTTATGTTTTATTTTTGTCTCCTGATTTATTTTAATTAGGAATACAAGTTCAGATTGTTTTATGCCTTTTCGCCGAAAAAGTGTTCTCTTCTAATACCCATTTTATAGTTTTAGTTGTACCTCCAAGTGCTATTCTGACTTAGCCCCTGTACTGGAGAATAATAATAAGGCCCAATTAAAATAAATTAGATAATTTTGATAAAAAATTTCTCTATCTGAACCAATGTTCTTCAAAGAAGAATGCACATGTTAGAAACTGATCTCGATGAAACTTCAAAATTCTTTCTTTTTGATGAGAGGAATTATCTACCCACTCCATAAGGAAGTAATCAGGAAGAGCATGAAAATTATTATGGTATAATTCTCTATACTAGTGGGTGATTTCGCTAATAGGCAGGATGCAGGAGGGATAGAACCATAGTGGACAACCCTAATGTCTACATTTTACCCATTTATCATCGAGAGTTGGATGATGCAAAAATCCAAATTTTTAAAATTTAGGATTATATTGTTTTACATGAACATTATCGATATAATTATACAAAGAAAGTTATATGGTAGGTGGGAGTAAAAGTACGCGATTTTGTTATTTTTTGGTATTTAGAACAACTGGTCATCAATTTCCCCAATATTCTGCATGAATTTTATACATTACAATTGTTATTAAATCTTGTCCATGAGCCGCTTCCATTGGAGAATTATCAACAGAGATATCTTAATTTCTCCTTCAACCTCTTAGAAATGTGTTGGGCACTCTTTTGTAAAACACTCTGTCATAGCCATCATGATAAAAATAATTAATTTTGTTTTTCTTATGTATCTTTATGACAACAAAGTTACCTTTGTGGAGCAAGGAAGAGCCATCATCATCCTCTTTATTATCCTGATCTAATTCACAGAAGCACTTATCAAGGTCAGAGCTGCTGTTGTGCAGGGTCATATTTTTGCCTAACTCTTGCTGAACTTGAACTTGCAAGTTTCATTTCGGTTTGGAAGGAACAAATTTCCTCTTAGTTATTTCAACAACTTCTTTTTTTTTCTTAGCTGTTTCCGCTCCTAGCCATTTTTTATTTGGTGTTGATGTCAGCAAATTAGATTCTTAGCCCTTGTTTTTGTACTTAATTCTTATTTTAATTTGTTGTTGAAGTAAATATATTGTAGATATTAAAACATGGCATAGAATAAGAGCTATTAATTCGGAATTAGTGATAAACCATTGTATAGTGGAGTAAAACTGTGTACTGCACACTTTAGCTCCACAGGCCTTGCGAACGAAAGGAGATTTGGCCATTTCGTTTTTTATAGCTCAACAGATTAGAGAACATTGGAGTTTGTTTGATGAATTATAATATCAATAGAAAAAATGATGAAAACCAAAGCTCTATTCTGTTTCACAAAATGGTTTTATGAATTATTGATTATATTACACCAAAACTGTTAAATAGTGATTTATCTCATTTTTATTGCTTATAGCTGCAGTAACACCATGGTATACTATTATATGGCTACTATATTCCATGGAATTCCGTTTCATAATTGGCACTGATCCAACACCCACACAGGCTAGTTGAGGGCTCATGAAACTAAGTATATGTATTCAATACACCAATGCGTACTTTTATCCCCATATACCTTATATTATATACAGTAGAACCTCGATTATCCAGTTTAATGAGAGGGTGGGGTCGCCAGAATAAAGGAAAAAAACGGTTGATCAAAATACTTTATATTTAATGAATTGCGTGCATATGTACATACATAGCATTGCCAGGGCTTGAAATATGAAGTAATTAGTCTTTGTTTTTTGCTGTTTGAAATTAATTTTATTGCTTCAGTTCTGATTTTTATCAAAATTGATGATATCCTGGAAATTGAGATTTTCCTGTTCACCAAGGCTCAGAAGGGTATTAACTGCTTCCATTGCTTTACTTGTCCGAATTTTTTCTTCTTTGACGCCAAAGTCATTGTCACTCTCATCTTCCTCTCAATCGAAGATGTGTACCTGTTGTGTGCTAGATGTTGCATTGCTTGTGCTGCTAAGACACTATCGCTTAGACGTTCGAATCCCTCTTCATTATTATCATTTTGCAGCCAATCAATAATATCGTCTTTATCAACGTTCGTGAAATCTGGAATGGATGTGGCCAGCTTAAAACAAGCTTCTGTATCTCTCTTTATTTTAATTCTATTAAATTATCTCTCTTTATTCTCTTTAATATTTTCCTCGATATCATAGTCTTGATCTATAATTTTTGCAGTTATGTTTTCCCAACCTTCACATACTGAGAAAATGACGTCTTTTATGGTCCACATTTTTACAAGTTCTTTAATTGAATGAAAACAATTTTGTAGTAAAACAAAACAGAGAAAAATCTTTCTGTATCTTCGTTTCAAACAGGAATTTACGCCTTGATCCATTTGCTGTATTAAGGAAGTCACGTTAGATGGTAAATAGTAGACAAAAATTTGTCCATCCTCTGTTTTCAGAATAGATTATGAAGGGGCATTATCTAGTAAAAGAACAGCTCTCATCCTGAAATTTCGTTAAAGATGTTATGAAGACAATGAAAACCATTCATAAAAAATAATCTGGTTCATCCAAGCTTTTGGGTGGTTGCAATAATCATATAGAAAACATCTCATCTCTGTTCCTTTAAAAGATCTTTGTTTTTCCAATAGCAGTTAATTTGTTCTTGTGGGTGCCAGCAGTTGCATTCGAACACTTCATAATGGTCCTTAGTTCCTTGCTAGATTTATATCCAGGAGCTGCTGATTTTTCAATTTGTGCCGCGAGTGATTTTGAGGTTAGCATTTTCCAGAATAGACCTGATTCATCTGCATTTTATATTTGGTCAGGGGACAGGTTCAATGTTGAAAACAGTGAATTAAATTCTTTATTGAACAATGTTGCAGCAGTCGTGTCTCCACTAAGAGATTGGCCTTGGATGTCCAGCTGTCTTATTCCATGTTAATTTTTAAATTTGAATAACCATCCCTGTGAAGCATTAAATGTTTCTTTAATTTTCATGAAACCATTTAGCCTTTTCATATAGTAGTGCTCCAGAAATCGGAATCCCTTCACTACGCTTTTGTTTGAACCATTCAAATAAAGCAGATTACCTATCGGACAATGATGACTTTTTCTAGCCCCTGATTGCTCAGAAGAGGATTCTGCAGAAGATATAAATTTGAATATCTCACATTTTCATTTGATTAAGTCACGTACAGTCTGAACATCCACATCAAAATCATCCGCAAGTTTTTTCGCACTTTCAACAAGATCTACAACACAGTTAATAATCAATAATTTTTTCTCTAAAGAAAGAACTATACGTTTATGTTTTGAACTCATTGTTGAGCGCTCAGAATGACTATGCACAAGGAAGGCCAAAAGTAAACTGAATTGAGCTGTTTGAAAACTTGGAGTAGAGGGAATAATTTCCTAGAACAGTAAACATTGAAAAAGGATCCTCGAAGCTGATGAAAACATCCTATTGTTTTTTCCGGAAGTACTTAGCTGAGGGTTTCTGTCTTTAATAAGTTTCTAGGAACAAATGTATTTACACCACTTTATGCCATAACTTTTGGAACTACTATCTACTTTTTTTTTTTTTTAATTAAAACTTCTCTTAGTATTTTTTTTTTTTGACTAGTGAGCACGGTTAATCACAAAGATGGTTATTCGAGGTTCTACTGTTTATATAATTTTAAGTTTTACCTTAGACTAGGGTTGTCCAACCTTTTTTAGTCATGGGTCAAAATCATGATTCCTTCAACTAGGACAAGCCAACACCTTTCCATCTTTCCTCCCTCTCCCTCCACTCCACACATTCGCACTCATCTTAAAAGTGGTAACTCACTTAAGATAGTACAACTTATGTTTTCTATTCATATTTAAGACAATAGATATAGGTAATGCATGAACTACAGTTAGGCGGTACTTAAATATTTATTTTCAACAAAATTCTGTCAATTGGAAAACATATGATGAGAACAACTTGATATTACAGGAATATAGATATAGTACCTAGAAAACGTCTCATGACCTCAATCAATTAATGATTTGATATACTATGCAGTCAAGTGTTTAACAGGTTTAGATACCCATTTGTGTCACAAAGAAAAACAAGATCAAAGAGCCATTCAAGGAGTGGGGAGATGTGAGGAAGTTCTTTCAGATAAATTGTGACATCATTACAGAGTTTCCAGAACCTTTCCTCTTGAGAGCCAGTGAGCATTGCAATGGAGAACTAGTTCTCCATGTTCCTCAATATCTTTTTCCTAGTTTGTTGTTGACAAAGTCGAGCACTGGTTTTCACTGCCTATGGCAGTCAGAGCAAACACTGTAATTTTTTTTAGGCCAAGTTTTTTCCTTCAACAGTGATTTTTTGCTCTCCAAACATATCTTCTCCGATACTTCATTGTTGACAGAGCCCAAAGCGTTCTTAAGATATTTCAAGATTCTCATTGACCTTATAAATGTAAACAGACAGCTAGGCAGATAATGCGCTGTCACAACATTCGTTCAAAGCCTAACAAAAATACTTGTTAACCAAAAGCTTATAATTACCTGAGAGCTCAAATCATCGCGTTAATGTGCCGCATGACCATATTTCGAGGCAGAGCTAGTTTCTAGTTAAGAACTTTTCAAATAATTATTTGCCTTTTTTGCAGATTTTCAAGCTGGGCTTGAATCCAACTGATCAAACCGTCATATCCCTTTAGCACTTGCTGACACTTGCCAATTCTCCTACACGTTTCCCAAATCACATTATGTGCCACATTGCCAGTCTTTCTGTATTATTCCTGTTTTCAATCATTAAAGCATTAATAATTATGACTGTAATAAAACTCTGGATAAAAGTTTATTATACAAATTATTTTGAAAAAATCCTGGATTTGGGATTAAACCATGCTAAACTTCCCCTTGCAGCTACTAATATCTAGTATATGCCTTCTTGATTTTTGATCTGTTTTTGATTCAAAATAATATAACTATTATCTATATTCTAAAATGTTCAAAAAAGCTTGCAATCTTTAGGAATTAATAGCTTATAGATTTTTATGTTCTTGTGTGTCCCAAAACATTCATGTTGGAGTTTAATTTGTTATTATTATCAATAATCTCCTCCTTCATTATCAAAACTGACATAATGGATAATCAGTGGAATAAAAGAATTGCCATACTATTTGAACACAATCGAAGAACTACCCAGTGAAAATTTCTATCACATCCCCATACTGATAATGATTTTTAACTTGTAAGTAAACTCTTCAATTTCATCTATTAGAAATAATTAAATCAGTTCAATAGTTGCCCCTAGGGATACTAGGTGTTGGTACTGTGGTAAGGGGTACCTAATTGTGGACCTAATGACAATATAAGAAGACCATATTGTCAGCCTATGTTCCCAATAACTTCTTTTTTTTTATTTATTAAAACATGGACTGTACAGTTTGTGATTTATGTGTTGTAATTTATCATCAAAAATTAATTTCAACCATAGAATAAGTTTTGAAAATATTTTAGTCAAAGTTCACTTTATCGCACCTTTTGATATCTGTACTTATGATTAATTTTAATTTATTGGGAATTGGTGTTGGGTTTTCGTATGGTGATGGTTTGGTTTACAGGAAGCTGAGCGAAGGGCTCGAATACTTGCAATGCCAGGTGCTCTCAGTCAGATGGTATGTCTGTTTCCTGATGTGTTGGGCTCTTTTTTTTATGTTCGTCTATGTCTTGTGTTTGTTTGTCACCATCAATACTAACAATTGCTTTGTTAAAAACATTTTGCTGCATTTTTGATCCAATAATAATCATTTCATAAGAGGAATTATGTTATTGTCTGCCCACTATCTTAACAGGAAGACAAGTAATTTTTAATTTGCAGATAAATTTTAAAACATTGTTAAATGGAAGAAAAATATTGAAGTTGAGCAAAATAACAGGTTTAGGACAGAAATTATGGTTCAGAGACAGTATTTGTATGTCTTTATGAAATGATTAATTTAAAAAAAAAATGTAAAACACTGTTGCTATTCAGTTTTAATCATGTTCAAAACAGCTTATTAGCTATTGTAGTTTTATCTGGAGTTGCCATAAGTTTCAGCTGTAACCAAAATATCTTTGTAAACTACTTATTATTTAAAAGAGATCTATAAAATGGCTTGCGTTGTAGCTGTTAGGTCCGATCTCTTTTCAATTTACTTTCCCTAACTCTACTTACATATTCTAATGAAATGGAGTTGATTATCTATGTGTTTTTTTCTAAGTGCAGACTCAAATCCTCTAAAACAGTGCAATGATCTTGGCCAGAATGTGATATTATTTTAATTAATTGTCTTCGAATAATACAAATTATTTAGCCGTAAGGAAAGTTTAGCCAGGATTTAATTGAAAAAATGTTTGTCGTTACCCATAATACATACAAAATAATAAAATATATTTACATACAATGACTCACAAAATGTCATTTTTCTTGTGATAGATACTTTACAATTTTTTTTTTTTTTCGCCTCTGGTTTTTTGGGTTTTAGAAGACTTATCGCATACTCAAAATAAAAAGGGCAATATTCAAAAAGTTTGTTTAAATTACAACTAATATTAGGTACATGATTAAATCCATAGAGATTTTTTTTTCTTGTTTCGCAACAGGTTACTGATAGATTTACCAATTTGTCTGTTGTTCTAACCTAATATTGAGGGTTGTTCACTATGATAACAGGTATCCAACTAAAATGAAATGTTTCCTATTAAGGAAAAACCAAGAGCAAAAATAATAGCCAGTTTTTTTTTTTTATTTTAATAAAATGTTTACGCTATTTTGTAATTGTTTCATTCCGTTTTGTTTAACTTATTGCTGTAATTCTTTCTAAATAGTACCTGTGATGACTTAAGTCAATTGAGGTTGTGACACCAAGTTTGACATATGAAATTTTATTTTCATTATTACTCTAGGATGAAATAGGTCTTTTGATTCAGATCAATAATGTCTTAAAATTGTATGCCTTTAATTCATCATATTAAGCTTCCCTTTAATGATGTTTCTATGGTTTTAATATTTTCCTTTCCAGTCTTCCTTTAATCGGTCATGTATAACATGACATCTTCAGTGGTCATCAAGTTTCCATACCTACAAGTTGGCGTTATAAATCGATTTATCAATTTTTATACTGTTCCATAGCTGTTAGATTCATAACTACCAATTTTTGACTAACCAGACCAAATTATATTTGAAACCAGTCATATTTAGTGTATAAAATTTAAATACACCTTTCTGTATCAAGTATTTAGCATAGGTTTTGACATGCATATGTCTTCGAATTTCTATAGTGACGAAAACAGAAAACCAAAATCAGAGGATATAGTACCTTAATAATTCAATTAAAAATTCGGGGGAAATTAAAACTTGATTGATCAAGAGACAATCCAACTAAGGGTACATCATCCACATAACTCAGGATTTTAGATTATTTTATTAATAATAGAAACTCCTTGATTGTTTTTAGCTCTTTTTGCCATACTTAGAAGGCAATTATAAATAGAAGTGGAGAGAGGTAATCACTATGTCTATTTTCTGACCTTACAGCGTGAGGTTATTTTCACCTAATAGACACTTCTTCTCAATGACAGATTAACTGTGTTCCAATTACAGTGGAGTCTATAATCTGAGCTCTGATAATCCGAGTTTCCAATATCTGAGGTCTTTTTGACGAGATATATATGTATATTTTTTTTTTTTTAATTCTGTAAAGATGTTTTACAAATTATAAAAACATTTTAATAATCTTTTTAAATGTTTGTGAGTGTAATATATATATATATATATATATATATATATATATATATATATATATATATATATATATATATATATATATATAAATAAATATATACGGAAGCTAAAGATATTTACATGAATGAACAACATGCAAATGATCAACTCTACTATTGCAACGAAACTGGATTAAACTTTAAAATGCTGGATTGATTTTTAAAAGTTTGGTATCTAAAGAACACTCATCCCCTGGCCAATAAAGAAAGAAGAGGATAACTGTTTTGTCTATAGAGCACGAACTTCGCCACCTCATCATTGGAAAATCTAAAGTCTTGAGCTTTCAAAAATTTGACAGCTGCCTATTGGAACAAAAAAGCACCGGGATGGTCACAATCATATTTAAAGAATGAATGAATAAATTTGTTTCTCAAGTGGAGAATTTTTTTAAAAAGCATGGCTTGCCGTGTAAAGCATTGCTTATGATCTATAATGCGCCATCACATCCTAACGATGAAAACAAAATAAAGATAACATACCCAAAATCAGCCATGCAGAAAGGTTTCATCGACTACAAAAAGCATTGGAATACATGAAACAAGATGAAAAACAACTCCTGCAGAAGTTCTTTTTTTTTTTTCAAGAAATAGAGTTAAAGTAGATTTAAAAGAAGCTGAAAATAAAGGATTATTTTTACATATAAGATTTGAAATTGATCTATGCATATACGTCTTAAAATTATGTATTTACACACTGAAATGCATGCTAAAGGATTTTATTCAAAGATTACTTCATTTCCGAACATCATTCCAATAATTCGAGTTTTTTGATAATCAGAGATAGGCCCGGTCACATCCAACTCGGATTATCGAGACCACTGTACTTCCTTTAAATTGTGTCCACTTTTTGTTAAAGTCCTTGACTTTATTTCCAATTCTCCCAGATCTCTTTAAAATTTCAAATATGGTTTTAATTTACTATTTAAAAAATCGTCCACAAGTGATAAAAAATTGTAAAAAGTTAAAAAAAATTCACTGGTAAAAATTTGAGAACTGTCATTTTGGCCAAGCCGCTGCACTTTTTTAAAAAAAATACTTTATTGGAAACGCATGGTTATACGTTTTATTTGAATATGTTTGGGAGTTATACTGAAACTATTGGGGGTATGACTCAACAATTATATATTTTATAAAGTCAAGCCAGCTGTTAAGAAGGCATTTAGTTCTTTAAAGGCTGTTTAGTACCTGAGCACAATTTATTATAGAACATTAATGCATGTAGTTAAACAATTTTGTACCTAGTTTTTCAATTGGTACAGCATTAACCAATTTTTTAAATGATGCTTTCTTTACACAACTGAAAAATAATATTAAAGGATATTACTAATTTGAATGACTAATATTATTTTGGAGGCCTTGGCACAGACAGCAATATAACTTTAAAACAGCTTTATAAAAAAAAAAAAAATCTTGCTGCACAACTGAAAGTAATGCACGTATGGTTTATTTAATTGTTTAAGTTACTTTATAAAATATTGATTCATAATGACCATAAGAATTAAGAAAAAATCAATAAAGATAGATTGTTAGCATACATATAAATTATTTTTTTAAAAGAATAATAATCTCTCTAACCATTCAGAGAATAAAACAGAAATTTTATGCTAAATAATTAATTAGCTTATTGCCTAATGCAAGTTCGCTTAGCATCTAATATATTAGACAATAGGGTTTATATAAAACTGGACAAGCTAGGCATAAATACTCAAGTTAACTAAACTTTCATTAATCAAAGATGTTGGATTATTGCATATCAACATACATCGAAAAATAAATTAAAACTGATACAGCCTAGATAGGGAGTGATTTGTGCCTGATTGCAGATCATACTGAAAAATCACTGCTCTAATTGTCTGACTGCTTTATCTCCAGATCATATGTGGGATATTGGTTGTTGGGTTGAACTAACTAGTAAAACACTTATCTTACTATCATATAAGTGAATTTCAATTGAAATTCAATAGGGTCAAGTGGGGAAACAAATTTTCAGTGTTTATCTTTCATATATTTCTCTATTCCTTGAATGAATAGAGAGATAAAATTTTGTGATTTGTTGCTAATGCTATACTTCTATTAATAATTGGGTAAAATCATTTTTATTCTACCTCTATTTCTATAAGAGAGAATGCCTGTTTCCATTTGCCCCTAAGACTATGGCAAATGGAATGAAGTTGATGAAGAGAAAAATGATGGCAAATACGCTTACCTGGATGACTAAAGAAGTTCTACACAGAATACAAAGGAACCGGTTCTTTTAAAAAATAAAACTGAAAATTGAACATGCATAACCTGAAGGTATTTAATGAGTAAAATCCTACAAAACTTTATTAAAGATCTAATTACATGCTAAATTATGTGAGACATTCACAAAAATTATAATTCACAGCTAAATCTGTTGTTTATAGGCTTGCAAACAGATTGAGAATTGCCCCACTATTCAAAATAGATGGGTTGATTAAAAACATATAACTGACATAGTAACAAAAACAGGTAGGATAAATAACTTACCTAATTTTTTTTAAGTAACATTCTACATGATAAAAAAAAAAGTTAAACTTACTTTACCTTTGTAGATCTCCTAGAAGAGAAAAACTATATATCACTAAAATTTGGTACACAAAATTTTGTAATATAAACTAGGAAAACTGTTGAATCCTTCTTCCTTTTGATTGAAAAAGGCAGGAAACTACTCTGTTTTCTTTCTGTTGTAAGGTCAACACTCATCAACAATTTAGTGTCCTTTGTTTACATTTACCCCTCCTGACCGTATCTAATTAAACCTGATTTTTTTTAACATATCACATCCAGAATGAAAGGGGCACAACTGATAAAGTGCAGTTTTTAGGAAACCATGATTAAAGTTTTACATTTTCTTCAACATAATAATATTGAGTCTGTTTCAAAAGTTTTTTATTATTATTATTTTTTATTTTTTTTGACTTAGTAACTCTAGTTTTAAAGTTTTTTTATTATTATTTTTTCTTTTTTGACTTAGTAACTCTAATTTTATACTGTTTGTCCCTCCCAAAGAGTACAGAATAACACAGGGAGGCCTTGGGGGGAGGGGGGAAGGGAGGGATGAGCGGGAGAAGGGGAGATGGATGTAGGCTCACTACTCCAATTTTCATAACCTAGAGGCAGCTCTAACATTAGATGCGATTAGTGTCTTCTTTTTTTTAAATGGATTAAAAATGAGTTTTATTGACGAGGAGAACAATATCCCAACATTTTCCAGTTTTGCCACACTTTTTTAGGAAAATAATAGTCCATAAAGAATTACATGAAGATGATATGAATTGTGGCAATATCATCCCTCTAGACAAAATCAACTTTTTAGGACTTACATTTGGGAATAAAATAAGTTGCAAGAATAAAATTAACATTTCGATGCCAAAAAATTGCATGATAAATATAGATGCATGCAATTGGGATTTTTATTTAGATAGTTACATAATGGATATATAATTATATATACATTGAAGACACTGATGAAAACTTGTCACAAATAGAGCCTTTGTTTTCTGCTTTAGTGCTGGGCATTATTGAATATATTGTAGATATATTTTGTATGAAGACTCCAAACAACAATTAAATGCGAAGAGTATTTGTTGGCCATTTCAGATGATTATGACATTATATATATATATATAATGTCATAATCATCTGAAATGGCCAATAAAATAATATATATATATATAATTGATTTATCACCTAAGCCTCAATCAAAAATTGATTAATGTAATAATAATTGGTAATACATAACAAATTAGCAGAAACAATAATAAGAAGAAGGATGCCAATAAATTTGAAAACAGCGGAGCAGTTATCACTTTTAGCCACTAATACAGTTTAGAATTTTTGTTTTTTTAACCTTAGTAGACAGAATATACAAAATCTACTTCATCTGCTTGAAAGCCAATTGAATTGCTGACAAATTTCCGTTAGCTGTATGTTTTTGTGTTATAAAATAAAGAAATGAGGGATATTTGGAATAGATAAATCTGTTTGATCTCAGAGACCGAGGGCTGGCTGTAGGTAATTAGAGTGCAGGCTTGAGCCCATCTCCTCCACTCATTTTTGAATGTTAAGGCTTCTCTATGCTATTCTGTGCTCTATGGATGTATCTGATAGATTAAGTAATCACAGTTATTTCCCTAAATAATGTGAAATCACTTCATTACCTAATAATACACAATCTATAAACGAAATGGCTCCTCAGATAACATTAAAAAAAATTATATCACCCCCTCCTAATGGTTTGTTTCTACTAAAACACAACAATTTCTTCAGAAATGTAGGCCAGTCTACATTCATGTAATCAGCTTACACGATTCACACAGTTCATTATATTTTAAGTATTTTTGACTTTTTGTCGATGTTTCTTATTATATCATTTATAAGTTCATGATCATATGGTAATAAATTATAAATTGCCAATACTTGAAAAACTAATAATGTTAAAATAAAATTTGATTTAATCAAAAATTAAAACCTTAACTACAGAAATAACATTTATATCTTACAATCCTATTTGTCCTAAGGGATGAAATATACTTGCATATCTACTTAAACACATTCTTAAGTTGTTAATGAAGTTGACGTCTATGAATACTAAAGCTTGGTGTAGTAGTCTGGCGTCTTCTACTACATGTTATGAAGTACATCCTGTCTCATGCATATGTGCATGTCAACATACAGAAAGCTCCTTTCATATGTGTATGTAAGTAACCATACAGAAATTAAATTAATGTATTGAAGAGTCTTCATTTTCGTGGGAAGCACATGACTACAACAGCAAGTTTCAATATTCATAGGAGTCAGCTTCACTAACAGTCCACCAATGCGTTTAAGTAGATATGCAAGTACATTTAATCCCAATTCAGTAGTCTAGTTTTTATTTTTGATTAAATTATATTTTATTTTAATGTTTTTAGTTTTTCAAGTATTGGTAACTTATAATTTATTACCTACCATATGATCATGAATTTACAAATGATTTAATAAGAAACATCAACAAAAATTCGAAAATACCTGGGCAGTTTTAAGCTAGTAAAAAGAACTTCTGCTTTGAAGAAGCAGAGGTCTGATAAATGTTATTAAATTTAAGAAACTTGAAACATATTATTGATTTATAAACAGCAATGTATGGTTTATTTGGAACAAGTTGGTTTATTTAAGTTAATTGAATGCCATTGGTTTTATTGTTTTGCCTTTGTGCTTCCCTTTATAACTTATGTTTTTCTAGTTGAATTTGATCAATTAATTTGTAATCTGTGCTGATTAAGTTTTATTTTCAATATGTATTTTTGTACAATTCTTACTTAGGTAGTAAGATTCATAAGTTTCTGGCCTGAGGAAGGAAGAAAGGTGAAAGAAAAAAACTGGTGTTAAAGTTTTTCAATATATTCTCCTCCTCCAAGTTCTACATACTTAATACAATGCTTAGGTAACATTTCTATACCATGAAAAAAATAATTTTCTTCTTAGTTAAAAAAATGTTCTTCCTCTGCTGCTTGGATCTCTTTGTCGGTGTTAAATCTCCTCTCACGAAAGTCAGATTTTAATTTTGAGAAAAGATAGAAGTCGCTAGGGGCCAAAGTCTAGGCTGTAGGGTAGATTTCTGGGAATCTGTAGTCCTTCACAGCATTGGAAATCAATGCTGTGTGGACAGGGGCATTGTTTTTGAACTTCTGCTCAACTTCCCCCACCTTTTCTCTTTGATGGCATCTCGTAAGCGGTGAAGTAGGGCTGCGTAATACTAGGCATTTTCATTGGTGTTACTTTCCTTTAAATCAATCAACAGTATTTCTCTACAATTCCAAAAAAATGGTGGCCATTACCTTTTTTGTGGACTGTGTGACTTTTGGCTTTGGCAGAGGTACTTCTTCAGGTCTTCTCCATTCCATCGACTCCTTTTTGCTGAATGGGCCATAGTATAGAACCTTAGTCTCATCCCCAGTTACAATTGAATCCAAGACATTTTTTGCTTCGGCATTATGCCCACATAAAAATTCATTACAGCGAACACGTTCCTCTTTTTGAGTAGCTGAAAGGATTTTTGGAATCCCTCTTCTCATATACAAATGTTCTTTAATGATCCTCATGTTTCAGAAGTGACAGCTTCCAATGGACAATCAGGATGCGGGTCGTCATCCAGACTTTCTCTCCCTAACTTTAATAATTTTGCCCATTCTTTTACAGTGGAATACAAGGGAGAGGACTCCCCGTACACACCATCCAAGCGCTCTTTAATTTGTGCAGGAGTAAGGCTCTCTTTACACAAGAATTTTATAACTGCACGGTATTTGATCTTGAGCATTGTTCGAACGCACAGATTCCTTCAAGGTTAGATACGGACTGATAAGACTGAGGAAGTACGGGTGATGGGTATGGAGATGATAGGACTGAGGAAGTGAGGGTGATGGGTATGGAGAGTGCAGACATAGACATGCATAGCGGACAAGTCTCAGCCTGCTTGAAATAGGGAATGAGAGCAAGCCGGCAACTTATGGTCCTTATTACGTATTGGATGCATTTTGTATGTAAAATTTAATTACGCACACACATTCAAAAATAGATAGATATATGTGATATATAGAACTTATTCCATATTTTATAGATTTTGTATATTATATTAAATAATATACTCGTATATATACATACTATAATTTCTTTCTATAATAGGATTCAGTAGGTCAATAAATACTATTTATATATTTTCATTTAATACATTGTTTTTGTTGGCCTTCAAAACCAAGAAGCCATTGATTAATTGACCTTCAATTAAAAAAAAATAAGCTATTTATTGATGAATTTTATTTATAAAGCTGACTTAATAGTTTATTTTGCTTATTTTTTTTCTTTTCCATAAAACTAGGCATTCTTATTTACAATGTGAAATGCTATTTACTGCCTTTTCCTCCAAGTTGTTTATTATCAACTTTTTTTTATTTGGTATTATGTTTTTATTAATATTTATTTATAATTATGTTAATTTTTTCTATATTGATATTGCTACATTATACAGCTTACTCCATGTATTTAAATAATTTTCAAATGATTTTTGCAAATTCTTTTAAATACAATTTTTATCAGTTCTCTAATTTCACTTATATGAAAACATCAAGCTAAGGTCTTTTTATGTTTTTATTCTATCTATTATATTTTAATAGCAACAGCAATCTCAGCTCAATAGTTTCTACAAAAACTCTAAATCAGTTTTCTAGATTCGTAATAAGTTGTTCAAAACTTTTTATTACTTAATAGCTTTTTGAGTTAATATTTCTTAAAACCTTAATTTGTTTCAAAATGAATTCTTTTATTTTCTGTTATGTATGAAAATACTATTTTCATTTATGTTTGTTTTTGTTTATTCAATTTTCATTATTTAAATGATTTTATATTTGCTAGGGAATTAATAAAATAAAAAATTAGACAATTTATAAACCCGCATTATTTATTTTAACTTTATAACCAATAAAAAGCTATTAAGATTGGTATAATTTATTTATATTAATATACAGTTTGGTCAAATCAGCCCTTTTTCTGAAGAATGTATAAGTTATGATGATTGCCTGTACTATCAGGTTAATATTTTATCATTTGAAAATTATTTATTATTTCTAAGAGATGGCTGTGGTGATCAGATTAATATGTTTGCTAAATTTATGCAATTGAATAAAATAATATATTTTGCAATATAACTAAGTACTATGTATGAAAGCGGAGACGCTCTCGTGGGTTGTAGCGGAGGGAAAGTTTAAGAAGATGTGAGAGTGTTATATTGTGTGTTAATGCTGACACGAAGGGAGACCATTCTCCTGGACCAAGGGTACCATCGATGGGGACCTACCCGATCTGCAACATCCGATCGAAAATCCTAGAACAACATGACGTAAGTCGTTACCGACGAGCGCTACCACAACATCTTTTACCCTTTGTTATTTGGTTTTCCTTTTCAAGAAAGTCTTACATAGCTAGTTAGGATGTAATGGTAGCGCTTAGTGGGTTAGATGTCCGAGCTTTTGTATACGCACTTTCGATTGCCTCTTGATTTGTATCCTTAGTAATATATATTTTTCTCCTCTTGTACTTTAATTTTAGTTGTATTACTTGAAATGCTCTGTTGCATGTTTTTTTTTTTTTTGTTTTTTCCTCTTTTATTTCTTGAGTATTCCTCATTGTTGTATGCACTTACTTGATTTATAATTATCTATTTTCACCTTTTGTAGATAGTAAATATATATTGTATATTTGCGAGTCTAATAATCATGCATTATCAAGTAAATATAAATATCATCAGTGCTGGAGTGAAATCTCCTATGTGAAGACTGTCTAGAAAATTCATATAAGTGATTTCCACTGGTAACTGTTGCACATGCGATAAACACTTACACATAGAAGGATTATTTTTGATCAATTTAAATCATATAATTTTTTTTTACATAGGTGCTTTTGATCAATGTATATGAGATATAATCTTGTTTTTAATAAAATCAAAATCGCATAGCTAATTTTTGGTGACATAGGAGGTTTCGTAAAATATTATCGCAATGATAATATTTTATATTTACTTGCCTGTTGAATAATCACGCATTGTCAAAAATGGAATCTTTTTCTTCTTTTTAGCATGATTCTATTGTTCTTTTTACACAAAGTTATTTTAAGTATTGAGATTAGGACGATAATTTGAATATATTGATCTATAAACGATTTAATATTACTATAACTATTCTCAGCTTGCAGAATTTAATGCATGTCCAGTTTTTGTTTAAAATTTATTCCTTTATAGTTACGATATTATATAGTTTTTCATCCCATTTAATATCTCATAAGCAGAAGTTAATAGATTTTTCTTCTTCTTCCAATGTGGGATACCGCTTCAGGTCAGAGCTCTTATCAGCCCAATCTCCCTCCTGTAGACCTCGGCTGGCCATCTCCTCTCGGACTCCTTCTATCCACGTGGTTCTAGGTCGTCCTCGTCTATGCTTTCTAGGCGGCTACCAGTCCAGGACTCTGTTCGGCCAATGCTATTCCGGCATTCTCCTGCAGTGCCCATACCACCTCAACTGCCATTTTCCGATTCTTTCAGAGACGGGGTCCGCTACACCCATTCACTCCCTAACCACTTCAATTCGGACTCTGTCCAGCCTTGTAATCTGGAGACATCTCCAAAAATCCATTTCTACATTCCGAACTTTGGCATACAAGTGAGTATTCATCGACCATGCTTCACATCCATAGGTTAATATGGATTCGACTATAGCCGAGAAGATTCGCCATTTGTTCTCGTTCGAAATGGTGTTGTTCCAGACAACAGGGTGCAGCATCCTAGTTTCTTTCCTTGCTAGCTCCATTTTGTTTCAGACATCAACTTCAGATGCCCCCACGTCTTCTAGAAGGGATCCGAGGTATTTAAAGGTCTTGACTATCCTACATACCTGATCCCCTATGCGCAGATTGTCTTCCCCATTTCTCCACACAGCCATATACTCAGTCTTTTGGAAGTTGATTTTGAGACCTGCCGTTTCATAAAGTTCCTTCAACTGTAAGACCACCATCTCCAGGAACACTTTCCTCTGAGCTATCACCACCTGATCATTTGCGAAGAACAGGGTAAGGAGCTCGTCGTCATCGAAATAAATTCCGTAGTCCCGACATTGCCTCATCCATTGCTTCACTACATCAGCTAAGTATATCTTGAAAAGACTTGGAGACAGGCAACACCCTTGCTTCAGCCCTTTCGTCCTGGAAAATGGCTCAGAGAGGCGGTTCCCAATCTTCACTCTGTACAAATCGCTTCCGTACAAATGTTGTATTGCTTGTATAACGGACTCATTAATACCCGCTCTTCTCAATGCTGGCTATATTCTTTCCCTCGGGACAATATCATATGCCTGCTCCAGATCAACGAAGAGCTCCCTATTCTTCGTGCTGCATTTCTCAATGAGTTGTCAAGTACAATAATATTGTCCATGCAGAATCTTCCCACAGTGAACCCAGCTTGCTCCATCGGCATAGTATACTCCTCTTCGAGCTTATCCCGGACTAATCTCCTGATAATTTTGTTCACTGAGCTCTGCATACAATTGCTGCAATAATTCTGGTTTTGCCTCCTATCTCCTTTTTTAAAGATGGAGCAGATGTATCCTGTCCGAAGATCATCTGGTAGATCATATCCTTCCAGAACCATGTTCACTATACTGATGAGGAGTGTAAGTAGCTTTCTGCCGCCGGCCTTTAAAAGCTCCATAGATAAGCCACCTGGTCCTGGAGCTGTTCCACTCTTAGCTTTCCCCTGACCAGCCCTCATTTCTTCCTCCGTTACCGGCATGGAGTTTTCCTGTACGCTGCCCTCTTGCGTCATAAACTGCCCTCTACTTTCGTTAAGGAGGGTCTCATAATGCTTTTTCCAAGTGGCCTCACTGATTGGAAAAAGAATATTGCCCTTAAGCTCTTTAGTACACCCCAAGCTTCTCTCACACGATTGAAACCCAGCGTTGCATCTATTTTACGGCAACATCTCTCCCAGGAGTTATTCTTCTCCTTTATAACTGCCTCCTTAACACGCTTGCTCAAAACTCGGTAGGAGATCCAGTTCTGGTCTCTGCTCGACGCTAAGTGCTTCTCATATGCTTCTTTCTTGGCCTTTACCAGATCTAACACCTCCTCAGACCACCAATCTGGCTGCTTTCTACTATCACCAAATTCTGATGCCTCCCAAGCTGCTGAGTGGATGCATTCTCTTAAGTGGTCGTACTTTTCAGAAAGACTACTTCCCCGGCTGATAGATTACAGAAGCAGAAAGACTACTTCTCCTCTAGTCTGCTGTTGTATAACCCCCTGACACTGTCCACTGCAAGAAGATACAGCTTGTACTTTGGGGAAGTAATGCTCTCTGCTCTGCAACGTCCTGCTTTTGGGCACCACATACCTTTCACAGGAAAAGAATCTTGGCCCGGAGAATATAGTGGTCAGTTCCACATTCCCAACTCCTGAACACCCTAATAGCTTCCACTTTACAACTTGATTTTTGCCTGGTGATGCAATAATCCAGTATAAAGGATTGGAAACCAGGCTTACTCCATGTGAATTGGTGTATGGGTTTGTGCTGGAAGAATGTGTTCTGAATCAGCAAATCGAACTCTTCGCAGACATCGATAAGCCTCTTTCCGTTGTCAGTAACCTGAATTTCTCCACACCTTCCGACAACTCTGCTTCCTACTTGGCGACCAACTCGTGCATTGAAGTCCCCAAGAATGATGACTTCTTCGCTCCCACGGACCTTCTCCAGCATGAACCTGAAATCCTCTTCGAATTCATCCTTCACTTGAGGAGGCTCATTATTACCAGGACCGTAGATGCCTATGATCACGACACTTCTGCCACAAACATCAAGATCCACCCGGAAAACCCTCTCCGATATTTCCTCACAGTGCTTCGCCTTTTCTCTATGTTTCTTCTTTATCAGGACCAACACACCTGCCTTAGCTCACATATCTCTGTCCACACCACGCCTGGCCCTTACCTTTCAATTTCGTCTTTATCAGCGTTACCAGATCCAAATCTGCCCTTTCCACTTCCTTTTGTACCTGAGATTTTTTGTTGGCAAGGTTCTGAATATTTCACATACCAAAATGAAAAGTTCGTTTCCATTTCCAAAATCTACTACCGTTATGACTATCCAATTCCGAGGCTCTTCTCTGACTACTTGTAGCGGGAATAGTTTTACGTCAATGAGCTGCTGACCCAATTAACAATCCCCAACCTGGAGGACCAGTGGTCCAGATTTTTCTTGATTATTTATTTCTGTGGTTTAAAGATCAGAGGCCTTGTATTTTATTTTCTGGCAGAACCATAGATTAAAACTTGTCATTCCAAATATGACTACAGCATATGTTGGTAACCTGGAATAACTTTTCCTGCCTGTTGTATTTTGATTTTATTAAACCTGATATACATCAGACCTTGGCATTTTACCTCAAAGGTGAAGTCATTGCGAACTGAATACTCATGGTTGGCTTGGAAATAAACGTGGATGGGAAGATAGAAACTGGTGCAGTGATTCTGAAATGAAAAGGAGTTTAGGAGTTCATTTGTTTAAGAAGTATTGTATGACAGGATATGTTTATTATGCTTCTTCCAAGACAGTCGTACCAAAGGTTATGTTAAGGTTGTTAATCGAGAAACAATATTGAATATAAATCAAGAACAAGATCAATATTTTGTTTATTATTAGTGGAAAAATATGAAGACTGTGCAGTAAATACTTATGTCTTTATTTTGAAGATAGATTAATTTTTGTTCCATCCAAGTACTCAAGATAGTTTAGTAGTTTTATAGTGATGTTTTTTTAAATTAGATGAAATAAAATAGATTTCAATCTTTAGAAGTGAATAAGTCTGAATGGTGAATAAAGGTTATTGATGTAAATTGGAAATGGACAGATAAAAGATTGTAGTAACTTCGAAGTACTTAAATAAGAAATTATTATATTTTGATTTGTAGGATTGAAAGTAGAAATGAGCTGTAAATTAACAGTCCGTTATTTCCTTTCAGTAATTACAAAAATTTAGTGTGAAAAAATTAACAAATAAATAACTGGTTCCCTCTTAACAAATTTGAACTCACTATCAACAAATTGAAACTTGAAAGTATTTTACTGTTTAAAGTATAGTTGAGTCTTTGTAATCCAAGATGTATGGAACTGGAGTATGTCAGATTATGGAGGAGGTTTGTTGGATTACTGAAGGTTTGACACACATTGTTTATACACTCTCTCTCTCTCTCTCTCTCTCAATATATATATATATATATATATATATATATATATATATATATATATATATATATATATATATATACCTGTACCACTACAACCCGTGAAGGATCTTTGGCTCAGTACTTGGGTAAGGACCGTACTGTTTCAAAGCCAACGGTTGTGTAAGGTGATTAGGCCGAGATCACGCTCAACCGCCAGGTTTTTCCCCCAATTAAGGGTACCCACTTTATAGAGGCTGGGTGAGCCCCAGGAGGGTCCCCCGATCCCACAGGGTCGATCCGCGACTGAATACAGAATAAATAATTATCTGCCTCAGCCGGTCTCGAACCCAGGACCTTGAGATTAGTAGCGCCACTTTTCTATTTCATTTTATAAATTAATTATACTGTGAGATTCTCTCTCTCTCTCTCTCCCTCTCTCTCTCTCTCTCCCTCTCTCTCTCTCTCTCCCTCTCTCTCTCTCTCTCCCTCTCTCTCTCTCTCTCTCTCTCTCTCTCTCTCTCCCTCCCTCCCTCCCTCTCTCTCTCTCTCTCTCTCTCTCTCTCTCTCTCTCTCTCTCTCTCTCTCCCTCTCTCCCTCTCTCCCTCTCTCCCTCTCACCCTCTCTCCCTCTCTCCCTCTCTCCCTCTCTCTCTCTCTCTATCTATCTCTATCTCTCTCTCTCTCTATCTCTCTCTCTCTCTCTCTCTCTCTCTCTCTCCTCTCTCTCCCTCCCTTTTGGCTAAGTTGACTAGATCGGAGAAATTCCTTTTTTTCTGCCAAATTTCAGGAAATATAGTTATACTACATTTCTTCAATGTTTTAGATGTGGACACTAATGTCAGGGTCAATAAAATTTATACTATGATTAAGGAAGCTGGTACCTTGTACAGATGATGAGTAGGTTCTAACCTTTCCATCAGTCAGATATGTATTATTGGTATAAGGATGTCATTGAGGTGAACGTTCTTGTTATGTGACTATGAAAACCTTTTTTTATTTATTTTCCAGAACCTCATAAAACCTATATCCTTTGTTTATCCTCCCTTTGATTATTTTTTCTTCTGCCATATTTTACCTCATAAATTTCCACGATAGTATCAGGACCTACAATAATCTCATACTTAGTAATGGCTAGAGTGTTTAGATAATAAACAAATAAAAGACTTATCTTTCCATGCCAATAACATAAACAGTCCTTACCTTACAACTTCTTTCAACTGAATCGCAATAAAACCTAAATCCTCAAGGTCCGATCTAACTTAATCTTCCCACTTACACTTTGGTTATAAATGTACATTAATCTGCTTTATTTAAGGAATAACATTAAGTTGTTTCTACAATTTTGGTATTTTGAAATGATTTCTCGAAACTGTTAGGTTGTGAGATGTCATTCTCGATAAGACTCGAAGGCGTAATATTCTGTCAGGATGTGAACCACTTTGAGTGGTATCCAACTGGAGATGAATTTAGGTGCATATGCTTTCCTCATCATTTACTCGTGACAATGATTATTTTTTTGTTTATATCTTTTCAGAACCCCAATAACCCAATACCTGATACTCCAATGAGTATGTCCAAATGTCCAATATTCAATAAGGTCAGTATTCCTTTCCCTTCTGAACAACAGGATATCTGGACTCTGATGGCTGACCATATGGCTCCACAACCCTTAACTTAGTGCAAGTCTTTTGCCATGACTTATCTTTGTTTAGAAAGATAACTTCATCAGGTTGTGGTAATGATAAGTTAATTCTTTTTGATTGTTCTCTTAGCTATAGTATATGCCATCAGAGTCGGCCTTTGATTACAACATGGCAACTTAGTGCAAGTCTTTTGCCATGACTTATCTTTGTTTAGAAAGATAACTTCATCAGGTTGTGGTAATGATAAGTTAATTCTTTTTGATTGTTCTCTTAGCTATAGTATCTGCCATCAGAGTTGGCCTTTGATTACAGCATGGCTTGACAATCACAAAAATGAACCATATAATCAGCCATACCTAGTGTTTTAAATAGTTCTCAGAAGAGGGATCCTGTGTTGATATAAGGGCAGATTTTGAATCAGAGCAAATTACTGATTATTTTAGAGTCTATGGATTTCAAAGTGTGATTTATAGCTAATAACTCAGCACTATTTGTAGTGGAGACAGTGGATAAGGAAATCATTTAATGTTTATTGTCCATCACCACTCCTTTGCTCTTAGAACCATTGAGGCATCAATAAAGTTCTACTATTGATAAATATTTTTGAAACGATTGAAGTCTGTTAGTGGTATGATTGAGGACTAGTTTTTCAATTTGAATTTGTACACTTTAGAAATAGGAAGTAATCATTGTTCTATTTCTGCACTATGGAGTTTTGGAGCAGAAGGAAATGTTAGGCCCAAGTCTGTTGTTAATGATTTACATCTTTCTGTGAATGATTGGCAATATTTTCTGTAATGTGGAGGAAAATTTAAATTTGTGGAAATCAACAATTAAGAGAGTGTAGTGGACAAAAAGTTACTTTCAAAATTAAAAGGCTTCCCCTTGTAGGTTTATAATAATAAACCATTATTATAAACAAAAAAATTATTATAAACCATTATAATAATAAACCATTAGTCTAATAGACTAGAGCAAAAAGCATCTAAGGCTGATCTAAGTACTATTTTTTGGATAGGGTTTACATATTTAGTGTTTCTATCACTAGCAGAATTGCAAACTAAGCTGCCATAATCAAGCTTACTTATGACGAAGCTCCTATATAATATCGATATACTTGTTTTCTCTGTTTTCCATATATGACAGATGACAGTTTTTGCCAGGTTAAATGACCCCAGACAGTCAATTATATTTTTTTTTAAATATAAGGTGCCCATATAAGATTTTTATCTAAAATTAGTCCTGGATAGGTAATCTTTTGAGATAAATCTATTGGTTCTTTGTTCATTTTGATATTGTTCATGTTAAAATTTCTGTCTTATTAATACAATTTCCTGGGACTTGGTATTGGATAAGACAACACCCTTACCTGCAACCATGCAACTTCTTTATTTAACGGAATTCTATAAAAACTTTAGATGTTAGGTAAATTTTTCCCTTCTTGGTAAAATAGGCCATCTGCATTTTGATTGGTCATTTTACTTCTTCCGCAAGATTATTTATTGTTGCTTTACGCAGTATTGGGCTTAAAACACTGCCTTGCAGTACTCCATTTTGTTGTTCAAAATCTGTGGAATTTGTTGTATCTCTCACTGGATTGGATAGGTCATATCTTTAAAAAATTATATTAAAAGAACTTCATTCGTTATTTTCTAGAAATTTCAAATTTGTAACACATCTTCATCCATTCATGTCTTCAGTTATGTCATTGCCTCTCATGGAATTTAATGCATTTTGTATGTCTAATAATATTGCAAGTAGGAGATTTTTCGAGTTTATAGCATCTGGTATTTCCATTTCTAGTTTTATTGTATTGTCTATAGCACTATGACCAGCACGTAATCCACTTTGCCAAATATTCAGGAAATTTTTCTCTCAAGGTCGATTTCAATCGAATGGCAAACAAGTTTGCATAGACAGCTGATCAAAGCAATCAGTCTGTAACTAGGGTTCTTTGGTTTCCTCTTCTTTTTTTTAATATTTAGGAGCAATGTAAATCTTACACCATTCATCTGGGTAGTAGCCTAAGCAAAGCCTTATTTAAACAATTATTCAAAAAAATTTTGCTTAACAATTGTAGATTTCTAAGCATTATAGAGTATGGTAAATTGGATCTACAGAAGATTCTTTATATGGCTTAATCCTGGAGTGGTCATGCTACTAACATTTACTCAAACTATTGCATGGTGGATCAATGTCACCCACAGATTTTTGTTTGTTTCTAGTATCCTATAATTAATTTACTTAGTTGGTTAGTAACTTTAGGCTATATTTTAATGTTAGAAAAGGTTTATAAAAAAACAGTTATAAAATTATTAGAGAAATATATTGTAAAAGTGAACTAAGCATTTTTCAGTAAAAAAAAAAACATACAAAAATTGATTATGAGGAATTAAAAAAGTAAACACATTATTAACTGATAAAAAAAAGTCATAAATTTATCACAAATACAAATAATTTAAAAACGCTTTTGTAAATGACCATAACACATAAACTTTTCACATTTTTTATACCATTTCCTTGTGGTTTCATCACGACACATTGGCGGCCATTGCTGAGCGTTTCTTTAGCTTTCTATATTGCTAAAGCTGGTCAAGTAAATCAACTCCAATTTTAGTATTGTTATAAAATGTTTCTATTTCAGGCTTAAATAAGTCATCTGTTTCCTCATTAAGACAACTGTCATGATGTAAATTTGAGATAAGGAGAACTGCCTGATTCCTTTTGGATCTGTAAGAAACTAGTGTGCATTCTTTTTTTAAATGAAACATTGACGATAATATAATAATATATTTTAGCAAGACTACCAGGAATACATCAAAATCAGTCCAGTTGTTCAAAAGTAGTCCTAAACTCTAATAAGAGGAGGAAAGGTAAAGAGCTTTCAGTTGCCCAGTAGGAGATCAACCCTTACAGAATGTTAAGTTGACCAATGAGAAACATACATACCCATTTCCGCAAAATTGGTGCTGATCCCCTCTCTCTCTTATCAATTAAAAGGCAGAGTGAGGTTTTATTTATCCCTAAAGAATTTTTTGTAGTCCAGTTAGAAATATGCGCATTAAGTTCCATCAAAGTAAACCAAATTGTTCAAAAGTTATTGCCAGATATCATAATAACAGTTTGTCTCAAAGTCTTCCAATAGATCTGTTCCAATGCTCGTTACACATTTAGAGCCCTATATCATAATTTGCAATAGATGTATTCATTCCTATGGAATCTTCATTTTTGGAGTAAGATATCAATCCCAGGCTCTTCCATTTTTCATTTTCCCATTTATTTATTAAAATCTTTACTGTTTAAAAACTAAGTTTTTTATAAAAAAAAAATTCAGATTACACTGCTTTAATAATATTTAAGAACAATAAATCATGACAAAGGAAGGGAATGTGAATGCATGATCTTATCATATAATTTTAATTTTTTCTTACTTTATGTTAAATTTAAGGTATAATTGGCATTCTTTATTTTACTTTTTCTTGAATGCAATGATTCATTTTCAATTTCTGTTATTTATGCTATTTTATTTTGTGTTGCAATTTAGTCAAAATTTTGTTGGTATTTCAGTATATGCATAAGTTTTCAATTAACAGCCGGGTAGAAACGGCATTTAAATTATTCTAATATTAATTTTTAATTTATACTTTACACTATCTAACCTGACAAACTCAACTTAAGATTGTCCAAGAAAAAATTGGATTAATAATTATTCAATATATTTATTATCATTTAATAGCCCATATTTTCCCTTTGTTGTATGATTTCATTGAGATTTTTGTAATAATGGCTATTATTGGTTATTTGTATGATTAACTTTAAAATTTTTGTTTTGAGTTATTTCTTAATGTTTTCATTAAAAAAAATCAGCAAAAATAACTTTCCATTAAATTTATAATAAAACTTTGCCATACTGAATCTGTTGGTTAATGCAAAATATTTAAAATAAAAAAAGATTGATTGTTTTAAATGCTTTAACCCTTCATTAAATTTTAACTAAATATTCATTTGTTAGATATAATTCTTAACATCAGACGATTGTGTTTAAATTAGGTAATAATGTTGAGTTTATAGAAAGTATATTTTGATAATTCTTGCCTTTGTGCCCCAATTTCATCTGACAGCAAGAACCTCAAAAGCTGGGTATCTAGGTGAATATATTAAGGCTGCTAAAAAGCTAAGCCTGTAAATAAATACCGCTAAAACTGTATAAGATTGTGAATTGCAAAACTCCATGCTTACATTTTTTATTAAAATTGATGTAGCAATGATCATTATTATCCAAATGTGCTTACTGTCAGAATGAAGAGTCTATATCCTTTTAAACTGATCCTGTCCTTTATTTTCTAACATTTAAAAGTTTTTACAAAATTATCTTCAACCAGCAACCGGTGAACTGCCAAACTTTACTTTTTACATTACAATGTGAAAAAATGAAAGTAAGGAGTTTTGCGCTTCACACACTCATATATAATGTTGGTGAAATTTGAGCTGTGTGAAAATTGTATTGCATCATTTTAAAATAATTCTGAAGCAGTTCTGATAATTTTAAATATTTTGGAAATGCTATTACCACCAACAATGTGGAGCTGCTTGAGGTAAATGCCAGAGCAGATAATGATAACAAGTGAATTCAAAGTCCAAAAATTATTTAAGTATGTTAAATAGTAACATGGCTAAGTATGAATCGCTTTTTAAGAAGATAAAAGTTTTAATTTATAAAATTATCATCAGGCCCAATGCCTAATATCACAAAGAGGCATGGGGATGGCAAAAAACAGCATAAAAGCTATGTGAGTTCGGAAAGTAAAGAGATATAAAGAGCGTATTAGGTTCCACTTAAAGTGGAGACCAATGTCAAATCAAGAATAACAAAGAATCACGGAAGCTTTGTACTGAGCCAGATATAGTAGGTCTATCTAGCCTTCTAGGCTGTTTTTTTTGGTTTTGAAGGTGAAAATTTATAGGGGAGAGAGACTTTTGTTGTATATTAATGATGTGAATTAAGAGTCAGCTAATGGAAGTATATATATATACATAGCATTTGGTTTGACAACTTTAATAATAAAAAGTAGCATTTGCATAAGCACTTCCTTTTTAAAGGTATTGAACAATATTTATTCACATACCTTAAGTTAGGTGAATGAATATTATTTAATACCATTAAAAAGGAAGTGCTTGATAAAGTTTCACATTTTATTAATTAAGTAAAATACGGAAGTATTCCAGTAGTAGGTCATATAAATATCAACCTAGTTTTTTGAAAAAGTTGTAAGCGCCATTGATCAATTTTTACAGGAAACATGTGAACTTTTTTTCTTAATTAATTCTATTTCTATAATATATTTATTTTCAATTTATTCTTAATTGTGTACAGCAGGAGTTTATTAAGGTGACAAAACTTTTATGATTACAATATATTAGCACTGGTCAAGGCTAGAGTGACGACTGAGAGTCATCAGTATTTAGTGCTGTCATCAATGGTCGATTTTTCCACCATTTCCATTTTTTTTTCCTTAGATATTTCTTGAGCGAGAATCGATAGAGGTGGTGTTTACGTCCCATAATAAATTGAAACACAATTTTTGGCATTTAAGCATTTTTCAAAAAACGACTTTGATATATTGGTTAAACAGCAAGACATTAAAATTTGAAATATTGGTAAAATTAAGAGATAATTGGAAATGTAAGTTTTCTGCTGCTGAAACAACCTATTAGGAGCAGCATTCAAAGAAGATAATGCTTTTTCTAAGTAGATGGTTCTAGATATTTGAAACTGGTGACATCAGCCTCGAGAGGAAAGAGGATTCTGGACGAAAATCATCATTCAGTGAGGAAGCTCTACGGGACTCAGCTAAGGCATACCCAACGGAAATTGGCTAGAGAATGTGGAGTTTCCCAATCCACCTTAAATCGTTATATGCTTAACTTGAGAAATATGAAACTCATCAAGAGTGGTTCCTTATGGGTTGACCTCTGAGCAGGTAAGATTTGAATAGAAATTTGTTTACAATTTCGAAAAACCCAAATGACCATTGTTTCATTAAAAACTTGATATATTTGAGAAATTCTAAGGCCAGGAAACAACAGTTAGACTACATCAGTCAGCTGTGCTAGTCACTAAGCATGGACAATTCGAGAAAAAATAAGACAATGATCTCAGTATTTTGTAATCATGAAGGCCTAATCGTTATGAATATGTTCCAGGAGGTCCATTGATTCACAACTTAATAGTAATCGGCTAGGAAGAATGTATGACGCTGTTACCCTGCATTACTCAGGATTAGGAAACGGACATCGCATTTTGTTTCAACAAGATAAAACCACACACTTCTTGTTACAGGAAACCAAAATTTCAGAACTTGATGGGATTGAAATTCTCCCTCGCCCTGTTCACCGTCCGAATCAGCCACCTGACTGCCATCTTTTCTGGTCAATGGCTGACTATATCCAAGGAAAAAAAACTTACAATTATTTGGACGAGGTTCAAAATGGAGTTGCAGAATTCTTCCATTCTGAATCTGAGAAGAGTAGTATTGTGAAGGAGTCCAGCAGCTAGGACTTGATAATAAATAAACCGTAGAACACAGCGGTATATATAGCCTTTCCAAGTCAATTGTAACCTTTTCCAAATTCATTGTCAAATTTGCCGTTTCGATTTTCCATTGCTATTGAAGTTTTCTATGATAAAGGGATGGTTTATTAGATTTTCAAGGGTTCCGATTCCATTTTTTAAATTGGATTTTTGGTCGCGCATGCGCATTTCACTTTTTCATTGCTGTTGAAGTTTTCAATGATTTAGGAATCTGTTATTAGATTTTCGTGGGTCTGATTCCGTTTTTTGAATTGAACTTTTGATTGTGCAAGCGTTTTTAGATTTACTGATACTATTGAAGTTTTCTTTGATACAGAAATCACTTATTAGATTTTCGTGGACTCTGATTTCTTATTTTTAATTGAATGTTTCATCGAGCATGCGCATTTCGAATTACTATTACAATTGGCATTTCTTTCGTACAGGTATCGTTCATTAAGTTTTGAAAATGACTATATTTTCGAATTTACTATTGGATTTTCGATCGCAGAAATCCATCTCCCCATCTCTTTAAATAAATAAAAAATAATAAATATTCAAAAATTAATAAACAACAATTTTATTTAAAAAATTTAAACTACTTGAAATTATCACTTAATATTATTTATCTAATAAGAAAAAAATAAATTATTTCAAAAGTCATTATTTTAATTAAAATAATTATTTTTCAATAATGTAATTAATTCATGTTGGGCTAAAATTGAAAGGAAAAAATTTACAATAGAAATGGAAAAGGTTACAATTGAAATAGAAAAAGTTACAATTGAAATGGAAAAGGTGACAATTGATTTGGAAAAGGTTACAATTGACTTGCAAATGCTATACTTTAGATATTAAGAAAAAAATGTGTTAAAATAAAATTATTTTTAAGTTAGCAAGAAAAACTGTCATTTTTTTAAAGCTCATTCCATTAATTTTGAAAACATGATGCCTCTGATAACTTACAACCAGGTGTTGGGTATTGGTCTTCTTCACCAGCTTCTGCCAATGATCTCATTCGTGTGCGATCACCATCCAGTTTATAACTCCGAGGATCTTCAGAGCATTAGTTGTTTCGCCATTAGCCCCCTCAACTTTGATCTTCCATGCCGTCATTTTCTGAAAAGGGACACCATTAACATCCAAATTAGTAGTATCTGCTTGGCAAAGTGACCGGCTCATCTGAACCGTCCTATTTTCATGACCTCTAGCACATCTAGTTTTGGGAATAGGTCAGAGAGGTATTAATTGGAGCGTCTATATCAACTTTGATCAGTTCTAACTGCTCTAAGTATCTGGTCTAAAATATTTCTCTCCCAAATACTTGCAGTTCCTGTTCACTAATCTTTGTTGTAGTTCATGTTGCTGTATACCTCTGTATTATATATACTCTATATAATAGCACCAGCCGTGTTTGATATAGCAGCACTTTAGTCTTTCTTTATAGTATGCTGCATCTGAGGTCTGAGGACACCTAAGGCCAAATTAGCACTTGCTGGCACCAAAAGGAGACAATCTCCTTATCCCCAAGTCAGGAGCATTGTCTTGTGTTACCAGAGAACCAAGATACACAAATACCTGGCTCCATTTCAAATTTATATTTCTCCAGTAACTATATACTTCATTTTCCTTTCATTAATGTGGAATCCATGCATTAACCATAAATGCTATGGGTGCTTCAATAATTGCATCAAGCAAGTGATCAATCATGCCAATACTACCTGCAAATGCTAGAAGCTGCTCTGTTCAATTAAAGACTGCCCCTCTTGTCTGTATGCCTGAATCCTCTTGCCTTTAACCTTGGTTCCATTTAAATTCAGCAGATTTCCATCGATTAATTTGCATCACACTTCTGACATTGCTCATGGTGAGCTTAATCAGCTGTATTAGCTTATCTAGAATATCAAATACTCTAATAGTAGTCCTGAGTGAAAGAGGTAAGAGGAAGGTGGTTTTTATCTTCTAACAATTAAAAAGAAAAAATAACTAACATGATTAATTTAATGGCAGACATTTGAAATGAATTGTAAAATCAAACTTTAAATTTTTTTTTTTTTTTCCTCCTCTGCCCTGAAGTTGGGATTGTGAATTTTAGAGAACTTGTCCTATCCTCCCATCTCTTAAGAATATATTGCTTTTTGTCACTGTAGCTGGCTAATTCCAACTGGCAGTATAATTGAAGTCCCATGAAGATCTGACGTCTCTCAGCATTATATTTAAATAGAAATATTAATGTAAATCCATATCTAATCCTTTGGGTGATGCTTATTACAAAGTTTCTTCACATATTTTTCCTTTTGGCCGTATGATATGTCTAGGGTATATGCTCATCATTAATCTTCACTACAAATGCCTAGCGTTATGGTAATACCATATCTACCAATGTCTTACATTTTTGGCAATAATTGCAGTTGTCATTGAATTGATAGTGACAACTTTTACCCAACTAAAATATGCATCTACCACCAATAAGAAAGTTTTACAAAGAAATTTTCTGCCCTAGTCGAGTAGGACACTCCGGACGAACAGAGCTGTTGTACTTCAATAAGCGATACTTTATGAAACTTTAGCTGGAAAATCCAGTCTCGGTATCAACTACATCTTAGTTCCAATCGTCATTATTACATTGAGATTAGCAATTGATTCCCCTAGCTTACCCTAAATCTTTAGCTTGCCTAGAAGTTTGACATTTTGCCCATTAAAAGATGTGAAACTTTGACTTCTTAGACAGAGTGGCAGCTGACCCATCAGTGATTATTTCAAAGTCTCCTCGGAAATGATGAAAACACAACTGTCTGTGTCAAACTGCACAGAAATCTTATTAATTTTCAAATTATTAGGATGAGAAAAAATTGTACTTATATTCTTAACTTGTTTATCCCATAAAGGTGTGCTAGGGCCTGCTCCTCAGCCTAGCACTTCTTAATTCATTCTTGATTATTGTTGGTGGCTGTTATTCTCTGCACACTTTTGCTCAGTTTCTTCTTCAATGGCTCTTGATACAAAACGCATTCTTCATGCGTATGCACAGTATCTCATCAGTTGTGGTGAAGACTACCACAGACAAGGATCTATTGATAATCAAGTAATAATAATAATTATAAGGTGTTAAATAAACTTTATTAGATAAAATCATCAATAGAGGTTGATTCCTATCAGTTAATGAGTGCCAAGTGCCTTATTTATAGAAACAATCAATGACAACAATGTTACCATGTTTTTTATTCGATTTTCTCAATGCAGTTGAGAATTTTACATGCCACCCTTGTACATCGTCTTTATGTGGATTAAAGTGTTCAAATTTGAACTGTTGTAACGGGGCTGTTCTGCCATTTTCGCTTCGACCTCAGGACTTAATGATATTTTGTGTTTACCATTTTTTTTTATAAATTCTCTCTTGTTGCCAATTATGTGTATCCAAAAACTTTCACTGAACCTTAACATAGCACAATTCAGAACAATACTAAATTTAAACTAGGAAGAATCTATAACATCAGGTAGGCTATACACACAAAGGTACATAAGATTAGATTTTATGAGAATTTATAGAGCAGCTTTAAATGTGTAAATTAAAGAAAAAATAATATATTGATTATGTAATTATTTCTTTATGATTGAAGATGTAATAAAGTTGGTTTAATAATAATTAAAATTAAATATTGAGATATTCATGGTGCTTTATATTTTTAGTACTTTTTTTTTTAAATTTCATTAATGGTCACCTTGCCAGAAAGGATTGATCATATCACAGTTGATGTTCATTGGATAATTTTAATATGAAATTGGATTACAGCTGTTCACGCTATGGTCTTGGCTACCAATGCGCATTACCATGTACCAGCCAGTGCTGCTTTATACTACAGAGGAACATGGTTGCTCACTGACAACATTTTATATCAGGGTTGAACAACATGAACCAACTCTACTTATGATCAAGACTTGTAACAATGAGGTGAGCATATTTTTATTCTTTTAAAGTTTTTTTTATCGTAACCTTCAACCTGCAAATCTTCAGTTTTGCATATTTATGGTTAACATTTTCATTTATATTTACATATTGTCCACCAATTTTTACCTACATGTAAATTAATAAAATTCCTGTATGTTTCATGAATTTTTGTTTATTAAAGGCAAAATTGCATAATTTTTTTATGAATAATCTTAGTTATTCTCTCAAACAAAGGGTTTCCTTGAAGATAACATTTTTAGAATATTTAATTCTTTTTCTTTTTTTTAATATTGTGCTAGCTGTGCTCCACCTAAACTCCACTAGTGTTGGGATGTATACATTCAGTGACCAATTCTTTCCACTCACCTCCATAATACTCTTTCTACTGGAGATAGTTTGGCTTTCAGCCTTACTTCAAAATTGACTTCAAATCCATAACTATCAACCCAATAACTTGGCCCTTAATTTGTCCAGCTGTCAATCACTTAAGAAAGTAAGCATTTACTTAATAAACATTTAATTATTATAACACATTATAAAAGGATTTTAAAAATATATAATTTAAATACGAACAGTTGTTATTAAAACATGATGCTGCTGGGTTATTAAGTGATAAAAAAGCTTGTGAACAGGCAACTTTTCTTTTTCACATCCTACTATAAAAGAAGGTATAGTTTTTTTCTTTGATATTTGTTTAAAATTCAGAAATTAGGCCTAAAATAATGGAAGTGCTATTTAGTGCTCTCATTAATCTGCTTCATCTTAACAACATTCTGAAACAAATGCCAAGCCCATATCATAAATTCATATAAAATCATTTTAAGTATACTTACAAGTATGCAGTATAACCCTTAAAATTGATTGAAAACAGGTTTCATCAAAGTTGAGATTGAAAACAGGTTTCATCAAAGTTGAATCAGCTGTTTGTTAGTACTGGTAATGGTACGGGAGCAAGTCCAGAGTTCTATTTCATAATAAAGTACAAGTAAAAATGGGAAAAGTACTATAACTAAAATTTCTTATCGTCATTAGATAATAATAATTTAATTTAATTTTTTTTTAATTTATCGTTTAATAAAACTATTTTAAATTTTAGTTGTCACAGACTGTAATATAGTGCCACATGTGTGGCAGGTTTTATCATCAACCACCTCACAAACCTTTAAAAATGTCTTTTATGTATGCGGTGATCTAATACTGTATACTAGTATTCTAATTATCAATTTTAGTTCTTCCCTTTTATGCTTTGCAGTCACTCAGCTCTAGAAGAGTTTTTTAATTAAAGCCTGTCTTAGACGTCTCTCTCTCCTTCCATTCCTTGGCTGTTCCTTTCCATGTCCAATTAATCAAGAAACTTTTTGCTGATGTTTTTTGGAGATAGCTAATGATAGTTTTGGTTCTATAAGTTCTTTCTAGCTGATCAACTTTCTCATTGCCTACATAAAATTCCTTCATGTCCAAGGGAACCGTGTAGTTTATAGAGCAGATTCCTTAGCCTGTTCTCTCTCTTTTACTAGTATGAAGGTCACCTTAAGAGATTTGAGAGACTCAAGACTATCGGAGTAGATAGTAAAGCCCTTTCTGTTATAGCTGATTACTTCTGCCAGAAATATGATGGCATATCTACCTAATAAAACATTCAAACCTTAAATAGTCGCACCTATTCCCACCATGTAAACATTCGCAGGACGTGAAATGTTAACCATTTACTTTTTGTTGAGAAAGTGTTTTTCCATCAAGTTACTTCTTTTTTTTTTTCTTTAACTTATAGAGAATTAACAGTTAAATAAATTTCTGCCCTTTCTAAGCTTTCTCTAATGTAAAAAGAGGTATATTTTAAATTGGAAATCATATTAATAATTTTAGGTCGGAACTGAATAAACTGAGAATTGGAAATAATTCTCTTCCTTATACCAGTTAAAACGGCAAACCTATCCACTTTACAAGATGGAGATAAGTTTATAACGAGAGGATACAACTCAATACTTAAAACTTTTTTTCCTGAAATTTAAAAAAAGTAACTGAAATTACAATTTCTTCAGAAAATTCATTGCCATTAATCATCATCCAAAATTATAGGAACTGTAAAGTAATTAATTACTCTGCGGCAAATAATAGTTGCAATGAATTTCTGTTCCATTATAAATTATATTTATATATGTATATATACCATAGATATGTATATATATATATCATAGATATATATGATATATATAAATGATATAATTGGCTTAAAGATATGTATATATATATATATATATATATATATATATATATATATATATATATATATATATATATATATATATATATATATATATATATATATATCATAGATATATATGATATATATATAAATGATATAATTGGCTTAAACTAATTATTCTTAATAATATGAAAAATTATTGAAATGAATGTTTAACTTACTTTTCAGCCATTAGGACAACTTAAGAATAAAAAAAATTAAAAGTTTATCTCTAAATAAAAACTACTTTTACTATTTACAATCTAAACTACTTGACCGCAAGGCAAACAGTATACTGAAGGGTTACTCCAAACAATGTGTTCCTGGGTCATCTTCTCTTTCTCCCCTTCGAATAGATAAAAAAAAGATGTGATAGTCACATTAATTAATTAGTCCTGTAAAATAGTGTTAAGAAAGAAAGGGCTTGAAGTTAAAACTTCTGGTATAATCATTTTTAGTTACTAAATTCTTTTTTGGGTGCTGAAAACAAATCTTAGTTGCCCAACAGATTTATTTTCGCGAATATGAGAAATCACTTAAAAAAACTCTAAAAATTAGGTTTTTTAGCTTTTTATCTTTACTTTGTAAGTTAGCTTTTTACGCAAAAGTTGATCTTAGATTAAAATAAAAAAAAAAATTACCTACAATTCATGTTCTTATAATGTTTTGTTTTGCGTATTGGGGCATTTTAAAATCGGTGAAAACCTGTCATTTTTGGTAAATAGCTAAAAATACATTTTTTAAGAGACTTTCCCTTCATAACACAAAAATTAAGCATCTCATTCTTAACATTATCCTATACTTTCAAAAATAAGATGAAATTCTCTATAATTTATGGGTAAGTAATTTTTTCGGACCTTGAATAGTTATGAGAAGAGCAATGACAAATGCACGAAGTAATCAGCCACCTCCATATTGAAGGTATATAATATATACAATGTAAATGCATCATTATTTTTCTGCATAGATATGTAAATGCCAACGTTAGGTTATGTAGTTACATAAAAAACTGGTGAAAATTAGAACTTTTCGGAAACAAGCAAAAACAATTTTTTACAGCCTTTCCGATTATTAGTTATTTATTATTAATATAATTTTAGTTATATTTATTTTTTTCTTCAAAGAATTTGCCAACTACTGAAGTTTAAAAAAAGTTCAATTTATTTTATATTTTAAATTGAATGAAAAGGTTAAAAAATGTTTTTGATTAATTTATTTTTTAAAATACTTAAGGTAAGAATAATAAAATTCCTTGAAAAAAAAAATTCAAATTGCACCCAGTTACATTAAAATAGGTACAAATCAAATAAAACTGGTAGTTTTTTTAAATAGACAAAAAATCAAGTTATTAATAATAGAACAATAAAAAATACTTAACATACATATTAGCACTACTTGAAAAATAAATAAAATTGTACATTAAAATACTAATATTTAAGTTTCAAAAACTAAAACAGATTTATTTTTTTTCGATTATACTAAAATTTGTAAAGACATCACAAAAATCAGTAAAAAATTGCTTCAGTAGCTAAAATGTGTTCGCTCCTCTGTGATATTATCAAAATTGGCATCATTGACAGTATTTTCAAATGCAACTTCGTCTTCCAGGTCACAATTTTTAAACATTTTGTTCAGCGAAAATTAGAACTTTTCGGAAACAAGCAAAAACAATTTTTTACAGCCTTTCCGATTATTAGTTATTTATTATTAATATAATTTTAGTTATATATATTTTTTTCTTCAAAGAATTTGCCAACTACTGGAGAGAGATATGCTCACTAGCCTGGAGAAATGGTACTTCAATGGGAAAAGGCTGAGCGAGCACCCTTCCTCTAACTCCAAATTGAGCTTAGACAGGCTCTACTACCTACATTTTAATACATACTGGAATTTGCAAAATATATACATAATTTAATAATTAAAATGTTAACTTTAATTTCCTTAATAGTTTCTACTGTCTCACATTCCCCTATCACCCTAATATTCTAAAATCTATGTTGTATATTCTTTTTTCAATCCTTGGCGAACAAATGTGTTTGTTTTTGATCATTTAACTTGTTTATTTTATTTTTCTTGAAATTGTTGAAAATATAACATTGAGATAGAATAATAACTAATAACTAAAAATAAAAGAAAATTAATAACTACAGTAAAACTGGGAAATTAGGTGAGAACTAAGGATGACTAAGTAAAAATTAAAAAGGATATAAGGGGTATTAAGGAGGCGGTGGTGACATTATATTAAAAAGACGGTGGGGAGGAGGGAGAGGATTGTCATTATAAATGTGGCATAACGTGTAGAAATAAGAAGTGTGGTCACTCCTTGAGTTTACGTGGGATGGCCATCAGGAGGGCTGCACAGTATAACACTCCCACTTATATTTACAGCCATTCACATAATAATAGAATGTGGGATGAAATGATAGAAAATGTGGGATGAAAAATAATTAACGTAGAACAAAGTAAATTAAAAGATGGTAAATAGTTAGAGTAGAAGAAAGGTTAAGGAATATATAGAATAGGGGAGAATAAATCCAGAAGAATATTTCTGTAAACCAAGGAAATACAACTTTTATCTATTTTATAATAGATAGGCTCTATTTAAGATTTATGTAGATTGATTCTGAAATTAGTCTTTTTATTTCCTTATATTGTAATCGCGAACACTTTTGGTTTTCAGATTTCAACAGAAATATCTCTGAATCCATTTTTGATTCTGAAATTAGTCTTTTTATTTCCTTATATTGTAATCGCGAACACTTTTGGTTTTCAGATTTCAACAGAAATATCTCTGAATCCATTTTGACAAGTTTCGTCGTGATATCTGTACGTATGTTAGTTCCTTCATAGGTTCGAATGTTAGTTCGTTCCTTTGTACGAATCTCATATAACTAAAAAACTGTTAGCTGTAGAAAGTTAAAATTTTGTATTTAGGATTACTGTAAAATATAATTGTGAACATCCCTTTTTGGTCACTGCATGATAACCAGAAGTGGTACTTTACTTGAAGGTCATTATTGATTTTAAAAAAATGTATATATTAAAATATAATGTAAAACTTCTCAAATTCGGTAGACTTACATATTAATATAAATAACATAATAATTTGGTACTTTACTTTAAGGTCATGTTAGACTTTCATCAAAAATTATGTTAAAATATAATGTTAAATATCTCAAATTTGGTAAATAAGACTTTTATATCAATATAATAGATTTTTGTTGAAATTGAAGAGCCGAAAGGGTTACTTTACTTGAAGGTCATAATAAACTTACATCAAAAGGTCGATTGACATTTAATACAGAGATCTTATGGCTTTGAAAACCTCTTGAATGGAGAATCCATAGGAATAGGTATACACCAAGGGATCAATATAAGTGGCGAAGAGCTGGAACCTCCAGATGAAGAGGACGTTCAGGATACTATTGGTTGGATGAGGAATAACAAGGCCCCAGGAGTGATGAAATTCTGGCTGATTTTTGGAAATATGGAGGCGAAGCAACCTCTAAATTCATGTACAACCTGATTCTAGGCATCTGGGTAGAGGAGTGTATTCCTGAAGAATGGTACAACACTACTATTTGTCCTATTCATAAGAAAGGGGATCCTCTTAACTGCGAAAACTATAGAGGAATATCTCTCGTACCGTCTTCCTACAAGATATTCTCTAATATTCTATTCCATAAACTCCTTTCATTTGTTGAATAGGCCAATATCAAGCAAGTTGTACAACAGACCAGATATTTTCAGTTAAGATGAGAATAGAGAGAGCGGGTGAATACAATATCCAGACCCGCCATCTCTTTGTGAATTTCCAAGCTGCCTATAACATCGTGATCTGAGAGGAACTGTATGAAGAAATTATCGTTCTCGATATCCCTCCGAAGCTAATCTGCCTTGTCAGGATGTCAATGAAGGCTACTTAGTGCTCGGTGAGAGTGTCCGGAACCACCCCTGAGTTTTTTCATTGCCACAAGGGACTCAGGCAAGGTCATTGTTTAGCATACTTGCTGTTCAATATTGCTCTGGAAGGTGCTATCAGGAAGTTGGGATTCCAGGTAGGAGGAACGATTTTCAACAAATTGTGCCATATCTTAGCCTACACGCTGATTTGTCGGATCTGGATATTATTGGACGCAGTTTTCCAGCATGAAGAGTGCCTTTATAAATCTTCAAAGAGCAGCTGCTAAAGCTGGTTTATTATAAAGTTTATTCTCTGTAATCTTAACAGAGGAGAGTCTATAGGATGAGTAGTATAAATAGGAGATTTCAGCTTTGATTGTGTAGAGGAATTCATATACCTTGGAGCACAACTAAACTCAACCAATGATAAGCAACTGGAGATCCAGCGTCGGATTATAGCGGCCAATAGGTGCTACTACAGACTTCAGAAACATCTAAGAAGCAAGTCTCTCTCCAGGACAACGAAGATACGAATATATAAGACCCTAATCAGGTCGGTTCTCATATATTCGTCGGAGTGCTGGACGATAACGAAAGCCCTAGAATCGTCCCTATTAAGATTTGAAATGAAGATTCTGAGAAGGATTTTGGGGCCTGTGTGTAACAACGGTGTATGGAGATTGAGAAGAAACACTAAGCTTATGCATCTCTATAAAGATCAGGATATAATGCATTTTATAAAATTTGGACGTCCGAGATGGGCACGACATGTTGCAAGAATGAGTGGTAACGAAATTCCCAAAAGGCTCCTTGAGGAAAAGATTTTTGGCCGCAGAAAAGTGGTAGGAAGATTGTGTGGTTGTAGACACGCAAAAAATGCTGGGGACTAGAAATTGGAGAGCAGCAGCACAAAACAGAGAAGACGGGCGTCTCAGACTAAGGGAGGCCTTGACTCTTCCCAAGTTGTAGCGTCATCGAAGAAGAAGAAGAAGATATGGTTCGTGATATGAACCATTGAAATAATGAACCATATGAACCTTTTTTTTGATTTGTGAACTTAACAAATCTGCAGCAGGAGAATAAGATATAAGTTAAGCGGGTTCTTCCGCTTAAAATGTTGAAACCTTCGATTTCCAATGCTTTATCTAGTGACATAAGACAGTTCTAATGTTGTCCAGGAATAAGAAGAAATCTATTGGGAACTTGTTATCCTGAAAGAAAACAGCATAAAATAACGAAATGGCACCTCCAGAGCTTGTGTGTGTCCGTGTGTGCATGCGTGCGTGTATGTGTAAATAGATAGACATTGTGACACCGAGTGTCGTTTTTGGTATCTGATATTGCTATCTTCGGAGCCTAGCAACCAAATTCTGGGTCATTTTTTGAGCCACTGATTTATAGTTTAATAGGAAGTCATGGGGTGTCCACATCAGATATTTTCATAGCTGGGAACAGTACCAAGGATAGAGGATTGTTCAAAATTAAAGGAATGGTTGAGGGTCAAAGTGTGCTCTGATAGTTTAGAAGCGGTGTGCCTATTCCAGGGTTAAACAAATAAAACCTTGTAACTGATTTGATCAGTTACAATGTCAACTTTCTATTTTAATCAATTTTAAAAGTAATTTTAATAACAGAAGTGAGAATCGTAATAATTTCTATTTAATCAGGTATTTGGAGCTTACTGCTCATCACGCTGGGTTGAGAGAAATCAAAAAGATGAGCGTGGAAATCGTAATGCATACTTTGGAACCGGAGAAACCTTTTTGTTTTCACTGTATCCAGAGCGAGCCAAGTACCCTTGGGTTGGTATGGATGATGGAAAGTCTGTTCACCATGCTGCGGAGTTGTTCATGGCTGCTGACACTAAGATGATCACCATAGGTGGAGGGTAAGATTTATTATTGATATATTAATAAGAAAAATCAGTTCTTTATTTCTACATGTGATAATTTAATTGAAATGATTAAGTTATATTTTAATGGTGGAGATATCATTGGTCGTAGATGATATATATATATATATATATATATATATATATATATATATATATATATATATATATATATATATATATATATATATATATATACATTCCGTCCCGTCCATTGATCAAAATACAGAAAGCTGCTTGAATTTTTTCACATGTATATATATGTATATATATTTATTTTTTAAAATACTTAAGGTAAGAATAATAAAATTCCTTGAAAAAAAAAATTCAAATTGCACCCAGTTACATTAAAATAGGTACAAATCAAATAAAACTGGTAGTTTTTTAAATAGACAAAAAATCAAGTTATTAGTAATAGAACAATAAAAAATACTTAACATACATATTAGCACTACTTGAAAAATAAATAAAATTGTACATTAAAATACTAATATTTAAGTTTCAAAAACTAAAACAGATTTATTTTTTTTCGATTATACTAAAATTTGTAAAGACATCACAAAAATTAGTAAAAAATTGCTTCAGTAGCTAAAATGTGCTCCTCTGTGATATTATCAAAATTGGCATCTTTGACAGTATTTTCAAATGCAACTTCGTCTTCCAGGTCACAATTTTTAAACATTTTGTTCAGCGATAAGAATTTCTTTTTCATCATCATCAGCTGCTGTGGTGCCACTCAGTTCTTGGACTTGAGCAGTTACAGTAATCAATTCCGGATCCGCATCACCCAACATTATCTCGTCAAGGCCGTTTCCAACTTCCTCTACTATTTGAACACTTTTATTAATTTCTTTCAAGGGTTTTAGCCCACTTTTCTGGATGAGAATATTTTTTCCTTACGCTCACTACTAGAGCCTCAGTTATTTTTAAATGTCTTCATTCTCTTTCATCTAACACAATTAAATTATTTATTTTTTAGGCTCTTCAAAAAAATAAATAAACCTCTATGCAACACCAAAATGAGCAGAATATTGGCAGTGAATGATATTATATGTGAATGATATTTTGATTAGGTTGAGTGATCTGGATGGATTAGTTTCACCAATTTTAAGAATACTTTATCAACCAAAGAAAAACTATGTGGTTTAAAACAAGAAATAATAAATCAATATCCTTTAGGAAAGAAAGCACAGAAGAGAGGACCACTTCTAGATAGATTAGAAAAACAAGGCTGCTTTTGGAAAGAAAATAATGATTTATGTCCACTTTACTATGATTTGAGGCACAGTATGAAATAAAATCAACTTCTAACCTGATAACATTCTGGAACAAAATAAAATATTGTTCTAGGCCAGTTTTGGAAATAAACGTATGTTCAAACCACTTTTTTTAATATTTATGCTCGAATTGGAAAAAAATAACAACACCATCGGGTTACTTGGCTGCTTTGATATAGGAATCAATACTTATCTCAATTTCCAAAAAAATCGATAAGGGTTCACTTTGGAAATAAGCGACTCACTTAAAACATATTAATTTAAAGGGAGAAGTTGATCGGGGATGCGGTCAAAGAAATAGACTTAATAAGTGTGGTCTTATATAATTGTGCCTACGTTTCGGCCTAAATTTTAGGCCATCTTCAGGGCTAAAATGAAAACAAAATAACAACAATGAAAAAAGAGAAAAGAGGCAGTACCAGTAACAGTATAAATGATAAATGATAAAAAACAGAAAATACAAGTAAGATAAAAAGTATAAAGAATAAAAAGAAAAGGATAACACTAAATTACATAATACAAAAGACAATTGAAAAAATAAAATAAATGAAATAACAATGTAAAAATTAAAAATTAAAAACAATGCGATATTTACACAGGGAATAGTGAAATATATGAAATCTATTAATTAAAAAGACACATAATATGAAGGTTTGGTAATGTGTAAAGCATACATGCATAGCAAAGCATAAAGCATAAATGCATACAGTATATAAAAGCATACAGAGATAGTTGTAAGTTATGCAAAAGATGACTATGATGTTAAAGAAGTTGACATTGTTGTAATTGATTTTTGTAATTATGAGATGAAGGAGTGAAATATAAAATAATTCAAGCCCCAAAAACAAAAATAGATAAAAATCCTATGTGGTGAAGAAAGAAGAAGGATAGAAAAGAATGAGGAGGAGGAAATGTAAAGAAAACGTGATAATTACATACCAGCGAGGCGTGTGGTCTAGCGCCAACTGAATATTAATAATGGATTACCGGGAATTAGGAAAACCGTTAAAACAATGTTACCAACTCACTGATTTGAAATAAAACTAACACTAAATTTAAATGCGGTGTGATCAAAAGACATAACAATTGATTTGAAAACTGTAAAAACGTATTGATATAAGTATATTTAGAAAACTATATATATAAAAAAAAATTAATGTTAAAAAATTAAATTTGAAAAAATTTAAGTTAAGTTAAATGTAAGTATGAGTTAAATAATATTACGGGTTAAATTTACTAAGGAAAAAATATATAAATAAATAAAATAAATATAAAAATAAATAAATACTTTGTATAAGGAGTCATTGCGGGTGACGAGTTAAAAAATAATATAATAATAAAATTAAAGTTAAGTAAACAATAAGTATAAGTTAAATAATAACAATAGGGGTTTAATTTACTACGGAAAAAAATTTTAAATAAATACTTTGTATAAGGAGTTGTGAGGAAAAAAAAAAAAAAATAGGGGGAATGAAAAGTTATGTTTTTTTTAATAAATTGAATACTTGGGAGTAGGTTAGAGAAAGGTTTTGTATATCAGTTTTTTGATTGACGGGAAGGGATTCTAATTGGATGAAGATGTTTTCTGAGAGGAGTCGTTTGTCAAGGTTAGGGACTGTGGCGAGGATTGAAGTACTGTCAAAATCAAAAGTATGGTTTAAGGATAAAGTGTGTTCTGAGAGTTTAGAGGCAGTCTGGTTACGGGAAGAGATGGAATATTTATGTTGGGTGATGCGATCTTTAAGGAGGTTTTTAGTTTCGCCGATATAGGTAGAGTTACAGTTGGGAGAGGAACAGGGGATGCGGTATACGACATGGGAACGGTGTTTAAGAGGAATGGGATCTTTTACACGTGTGTAGAGGTTGGAAAGTTTGTTGTGGGATTTGAAAGCAATTCGCAGATTGGGAATTGAGGAGCGTAAGGATTTCTGTATGTTTTCAGAAAGGGCGGGGATGTATGGAAGAGATCTATAGAAGGGAGTGGTAGTGGGTGGTGAAGAAGTAGTGGTAGAGGTGATGGGAAGGGGAGGGTTTTTGTAGTTGTGGATGAGTTTGTTGATGGTATTGAGGGGAAAGTTATTGGTTAAGAGGATTTGTTTGATACGATTAATGTTGGTATCATGAAGGTGGGAGTCGGAAAGGGAAAGACATCGATGTATGAGGTTTTTGGCGACGTTTATTTTTTGGTGGTATGGATGTTGGGAATAGTAGTTTAGAAGTCTGTCAGAGTAAGTCGGTTTGGTATACCAGTCTGTGTATATAGAGTTGTCAGGGTTTCTTATAATGAGGAGATCAAGGAAAGGAAGGGAACTTTGTAATTCTCGTTCAACGGTAAAATGCAGGCGGGGATGGTAAGAGTTGAAGGCTAATAGGATATCAGGAATTTTATCAGGATTGAGGATGAGGAGAAGGTCGTCTACATATTTTTTAATGAAGATAATGTCATTTGGGAATAGGGGAGTTACGGAATTAAGTAGGTCATTAAGGACAATGTTAGCAATGTCAGGAGCAAGAGGATTTCCCATGGCAAGTCCTGAAATTTGATTAAAGAACTGTCCATGGAAAGTAAGGTAACCGGATTTACAACAAAGCTGTAGGGATTCTAGGTATGAGGAACGGTTAAGGGGAGTATGGGGTTCAATGGATGTCCAGTTGTCTTCAATTATACGGAGGGCTTTATGTATGGGAATGTTGGTGAATAAACTTTCGACGTCGAAGGAGGTAAGTATGTAGTGGTCAGGAATCGTAAAGGATAATAATTGTTCGCGTAGGTGAAAGGAATTTTGGACGTCATAAGGGTTATTGTGGCTGAGTTTGACCGAGGGAGAATTAATATTGGAAGTGATGGGACGGAGGGGGATGCCAGGTTTGTGAATTTTGGGGAGTCCATAAAAACGTGGAGCTATGGAATTATAGGATATAAGGTTCCACAGGTTCCATATCCTATAATTCCATAGCTCCACGTTTTTATGGATAACTCAGCAAATTCTTACTCCCCTCCTTACAAATCCTTAGCCACAATAACCCTTATGACGTCCAAAATTCCTTTCACCTACGCGAACAATTATTATCCTTTACGATTCCTGACCACTACATACTTACCTCCTTCGACGTCGAAAGTTTATTCACCAACATTCCCATACATAAAGCCCTCCGTATAATTGAAGACAACTGGACATCCATTGAACCCCATACTCCCCTTAACCGTTCCTCATACCTAGAATCCCTACAGCTTTGTTGTAAATCCGGTTACCTTACTTTCCATGGACAGTTCTTTAATCAAATTTCAGGACTTGCCATGGGAAATCCTCTTGCTCCTGACATTGCTAACATTGTCCTTAATGACCTACTTAATTCCGTAACTCCCCTATTCCCAAATGACATTATCTTCATTAAAAAATATGTAGACGACCTTCTCCTCATCCTCAATCCTGATAAAATTCCTGATATCCTATTAGCCTTCAACTCTTACCATCCCCGCCTGCATTTTACCGTTGAACGAGAATTACAAAGTTCCCTTCCTTTCCTTGATCTCCTCATTATAAGAAACCCTGACAACTCTATATACACAGACTGGTATACCAAACCGACTTACTCTGACAGACTTCTAAACTACTATTCCCAACATCCATACCACCAAAAAATAAACGTCGCCAAAAACCTCATACATCGATGTCTTTCCCTTTCCGACTCCCACCTTCATGATACCAACATTAATCGTATCAAACAAATCCTCTTAACCAATAACTTTCCCCTCAATACCATCAACAAACTCATCCACAACTACAAAAACCCTCCCCTTCCCATCACCTCTACCACTACTTCTTCACCACCCACTACCACTCCCTTCTATAGATCTCTTCCATACATCCCCGCCCTTTCTGAAAACATACAGAAATCCTTACGCTCCTCAATTCCCAATCTGCGAATTGCTTTCAAATCCCACAACAAACTTTCCAACCTCTACACACGTGTAAAAGATCCCATTCCTCTTAAACACCGTTCCCATGTCGTATACCGCATCCCCTGTTCCTCTCCCAACTGTAACTCTACCTATATCGGCGAAACTAAAAACCTCCTTAAAGATCGCATCACCCAACATAAATATTCCATCTCTTCCCGTAACCAGACTGCCTCTAAACTCTCAGAACACACTTTATCCTTAAACCATACTTTTGATTTTGACAGTACTTCAATCCTCGCCACAGTCCCTAACCTTGACAAACGACTCCTCTCAGAAAACATCTTCATCCAATTAGAATCCCTTCCCGTCAATCAAAAAACTGATATACAAAACCTTTCTCTAACCTACTCCCAAGTATTCAATTTATTAAAAAAAACATAACTTTTCATTCCCCCTATTTTTTTTTTTTTTTCCTCACAACTCCTTATACAAAGTATTTATTTAAAATTTTTTTCCGTAGTAAATTAAACCCCTATTGTTATTATTTAACTTATACTTATTGTTTACTTAACTTTAATTTTATTATTATATTATTTTTTAACTCGTCACCCGCAATGACTCCTTATACAAAGTATTTATTTATTTTTATATTTATTTTATTTATTTATATATTTTTTCCTTAGTAAATTTAACCCGTAATATTATTTAACTCATACTTACATTTAACTTAACTTAAATTTTTTCAAATTTAATTTTTTAACATTAATTTTTTTTTATATATATAGTTTTCTAAATATACTTATATCAATACGTTTTTACAGTTTTCAAATCAATTGTTATGTCTTTTGATCACACCGCATTTAAATTTAGTGTTAGTTTTATTTCAAATCAGTGAGTTGGTAACATTGTTTTAACGGTTTTCCTAATTCCCGGTAATCCATTATTAATATTCAGTTGGCGCTAGACCACACGCCTCGCTGGTATGTAATTATCACGTTTTCTTTACATTTCCTCCTCCTCATTCTTTTCTATCCTTCTTCTTTCTTCACCACATAGGATTTTTATCTATTTTTGTTTTTGGGGCTTGAATTATTTTATATTTCACTCCTTCATCTCATAATTACAAAAATCAATTACAACAATGTCAACTTCTTTAACATCATAGTCATCTTTTGCATAACTTACAACTATCTCTGTATGCTTTTATATACTGTATGCATTTATGCTTTATGCTTTGCTATGCATGTATGCTTTACACATTACCAAACCTTCATATTATGTGTCTTTTTAATTAATAGATTTCATATATTTCACTATTCCCTGTGTAAATATCGCATTGTTTTTAATTTTTAATTTTTACATTGTTATTTCATTTATTTTATTTTTTCAATTGTCTTTTGTATTATGTAATTTAGTGTTATCCTTTTCTTTTTATTCTTTATACTTTTTATCTTACTTGTATTTCCTGTTTTTTATCATTTATCATTTATACTGTTACTGGTACTGCCTCTTTTCTCTTTTTTCATTGTTGTTATTTTGTTTTCATTTTAGCCCTGAAGATGGCCTAAAATTTAGGCCGAAACGTAGGCACAATTATATAAGACCACACTTATTAAGTCTATTTCTTTGACCGCACCCCCGATCAACTTCTCCCTTTAAATATAAATATACGGTCAACAATAACTCCCTCCATTATAAAACATATTAAAATTTTTTTTTCAGAATTTAGAGCTCTAATTGTTTCAAAACATTCACGGGATCTCACTATGTAATTTGAGCCATCAAACCCGATAATTGGTTGAGTCTTTCGCTCAAAAAAATTGTTTCATACTTATAAAAGTACAGATTTAAAACATCTACTATAATATTTTGAGCTCAAATTGTTTCAAAACATTCACGGGATTTTAATGACTAATTTGAGCCATCAAACTTGAAAATCGATTGAGCTGTTCACTCAATAAATCCTACAATTGTACAGGCCAGACACATAAATCTCCTTGTGACTATGCTGTAATCTGATAATAAAGGAGGCTCTAGATGTTCAATCATTTGATCAAATGCTTGAGTCAAACATTTAACCCGTCAATCAATCAACCCATAAATCGTTTGATTGAAACTCAAAAGTAGTGGAGTTTTCATAATATAAGGCAATATTCCTTTTTTTGTGAGACTATGGTGAATAGAAGTGAAATTATGCTTTTTTTTATGTGGCTACATTTTAGAGTCTTATCAAATATAGTGTGTTCTTACATACTTATCATTAAAACAATAATTTCAAATAAAAATTTAGTATATACAAAATTTCCTTAATTCGTGTCAGTCAAACTTTCTATCAAACACCGTCAATTGACTCAAGTATTAAACTGTTTCTAAGATGGTCAATCATGTTTACCTCAACCGATTGACTCAAATATTTTATCAAATGACCGTCCAGGGCCTACATAACAGGATGTTCGGCTGTCTTGAATTTCTTGAAGATCAGGAATTCTGCTTCAATTTTTCGCAGCAGGAAAATATTGGGAACCATGCTTGAATGACAGTCATTTTTAGTTTCAGGAATTTTTAGTTTTTAGTCTATTTTACTTATGCACACATAAGAGGAAATTTCCTGATGAAAAAAACACCTAAAGCTATGTCTACACTCATGCGCTTTCCATTTTACTTTCATTTTCAACATGATACAAGGAGAAGAGAACATGAGGCATGCCTCTACACATGCATCCCAGTAAAATGCCCGAAATTTAATAGTGCATGCCTTATTTCTAGTGTTTCCAAACCTCTGCGAGTTCATGCGTCATTCAGTGCCTCTGTTTCCTTCGATAAGTGAAAAGGTCGCAGTCTTCAGAATATATTTTGAATTTCATCGAAGATTATAGGAATTTGCCAGTGTTGTGGGATGTCAACCACTCCACCTACACAAATAAAATCATTAGACATGATAGCCTTAAGTTGTTTGCCGAGAGACAAGTATTAGTTGAGAGTTGATTAAATAAAAAGTTTGAGATCATATTTTGCCTAAGATCACACAGAGAAAAACAAAGAAAATGGTTCAGCCGTGAAAAATGGGTAGGTGTCACCGTGGTTTATGTATAATTTATTTTTGTTCATTGGAGACACTCTGATGCCAAATCTTGTCCAGATCACTCATTGATGTTTTCTTCTTCTCCTGTTTCTCCATATAATAACTTTAAAAGTAGCAGAAACAGCGGTAAGGGTAAGTAAACATACATGCATCGGACTTATCCATGAAATAGGCCACGCAACATAGAGTTTTTAGGCTAATTAATTTTCAAAAAGTTGGAAAGTTTTAATCTCTTAATTTTCTTGTAAAAAGAGTGTATTGAATTTTGCACCAAATTTATGCTTGTGCTTTATGGGGGTTGCCCACTTCGAAATTTTCTTGGTTTTCCGACTATAATTCCTAAACAGTGCATTCAGTCGAAAAAGTTATTTCATATTAAATTGAAGAACATCAAATTCTGCGTCCGCTAAGTATCAAGCTTTTGGTCAAGTACACCTCTCGAAATTTGCGATCTCCTGATCTCCAGCAGTTGGCATATGAGCTCAGTAGAGATATCATTGGATTTGCATATTAGCTCAGTAAAGGTATCATTTTGGTTTGTAAAAAGTGGAGTAATTTTGATTTTTAGGTGTGTTGTATATATTGCCCCTCTCATGAAAAATCCAAGTTTTCTACTTCCTCCTTGTGTATTTTCTGGCCATCTTGAAAAAGTGATAAGAAAAATCACTTTTTTCAGTTATTCCTCAGTTATTTGCTTCCAATGCATTTAAAGTGAAAATGTGTCATTACCAATTTTAAAGAACATTAAATTTTCTGCAAGTTTCGTATGTAATATTTTCGTAAATTTGGAATAGCTATTGGCTTACAGGGCCGTGCAAATCTGCAAAATTGTCCAAAAAAATGCAAACAGTTATATTTGGTTTCGCCTAAATAATTTTTTTTGAGTGCAGTTTATTGAAAAATACATAATAACCAATCCTGTGGAGGATTAAATTTACTACAAGATTCATATAAAATAATATTTTAACAGATGCCATGATTTATTGAAATAATAATTATAAAGAAAGTGGGCTGGAAACTGAAAATATCATCCTCTATTCAAATTAGTATTCCTGAACATAATATTATCATTAATCCATTATACATGTAAGAAATCGAAAAATAATTATTTCTGATTAAAAAAAAAAAATCCATCCTCGTTTTTTCATCCGGACTTTGGACCGGCATTGGTAGAGTTAAAAAAAAAAAGTAATTTTTTTTTTAAATTGTTTTGTGTTGTTAATAATTTGTTGTGTGTGATACAACACATGGCAATAAACATAATAAATAGTGTATCACATATTTCACAACAGTACATTGTCTCCTTGGCTTCTTTTCTTCTTGTGTTGAAAGCAGCTCTCTGATAAAATGTGTTCTTTGAGAGATGTATTCAGTGCTAGATCTGCGACCTCCAGATGTTCTTCTCTCATAATATTTTTTTTTTTAATTTCTCCTATCAACCCTAGTTGAAAGCCGGTGGAATTTTGGAATTTTTTTCTTTGCAGAAATTTGGTGTGGGAATTTAATAGTGTCAAGTCAATAAAATGTAAAAATAATTTCTTATACCATTTCTGTGGTATAATTATAAGTTAAGTATAATAAGTATAATTTCTTATACTTCGTGGAACTTAGCATTCTATCCATTTTGTCTTATTTATTGTAATTCAAAACTACTTTTAGTTTTATCTTCTTTTGGCCAGTTTTTCTATCTACGTTATCTGTTTGGGACATTTCTGCCGAATGGAATGTAGATAGCATCCAAACTTCGCTTCTGTCATACCATTTCAACGCCAGCAATTTTCCAAACGAAGATCTAAACGTTGTTTCTCCTCTTTTCAATTTCTCTGCCATTTTCGGCATTTGCTTTCTAGTATGGCTGACTGTTCCACAACAATTTGTTGCCTTGTCGAATAAGCAGTTATCAATATAAATTGTATGGCTCTTTTCCAAATATGCCTCTTGAAAGTGTCCCCGGGCACCCCTAGCCCAAAGTCTTTGATGTCAGTTGAAAGACCAGTATAGATTATAAAATCTAATATATAAGTCGACTCACAGTCACACAGCACAAAAATTTTAAGTCCAAGTCTGTTACGCTTGGAGGGAATATATTATTTGAATGAAAGTCTCCCCTTGAACAACATGAGACTTTCATCATTACACAAATTTTCATTTGTAATTAAAAAATTTCGAGAGACCTAATTTTATAAAGAGGGTCAGATGATTTCGGTTTATTATTATCAGAAAAATGCAAATATCTTCTGATCAATAAATACTTATCCCTTGCCAGCATTTTTGAAAACATATTGGTTTCCAATTATGGATGTTTGGACCAGTAATCATTAATTTTATGTTTTTACTTCCTTGTACGAAGTAAAGGAAGTATTGTAATAGCGAAAATTTTCGGTTTTCAGGTTTCAACGGAAATATCCATTTTGACCATCCCTGAATCCATTTTGACTAGTTTCGTCGTGGCGTCTATACTTACGTTGATACTGCTTCATTTTAATGTATTTAAATTAAATACATAAATCATGTTTCGATAATAAAGGTTACAAACGCAATTTGGTTTCCAATCCAATTAAACATTTTTATTACTTGTTTTAAGTGTTAAAATTGAGTGTAAAATACTGGTTTTCCTCCCCATTTGTGTATGTGTCAATAGATGGATGTCGCGACGCCGAGTGTCGTTTTTGAGATACTGTAATCTTCGGAAACTAGTAACCAAATTCAGGATCACTTTTCGAGCCACCGATTTATAGTTTAATCGGCGTACAAGGAAGTCATGTGTTGTCCACATCAGATATTTTATTCATTGTCATAAGCATTGTTAGGTCAATGAATAAACACAATTCTTCTAAAGTAATTGGCTTCCTTTTTTTTCATTCGCAATGTTGATGGAATGCGATTTATTTCATAATCAAAATAATTATTTGTTTCTTCTACAATTAAATTAATCAAATAATGGTTTATAAAAATTATAAAAAAAAAAATTAAAAAATGCACTTGAATCAATTTCTTCAGTGCATTTCCTCCCCCATCTTCTACACTGAAATTGTGCTTTCTCGGCACCCAATCTTCATTTTTCCACTCAAGCGGAGTCGTATCACTTACCCTACGTTTTTTAGATAAAATTATTTGTTCTTCTAATTCATCAGATTCTGATGAAGAACTTGAAGGTTTAGGATCTAAAAAACTCACAGATTCGGTGACTCCAGTTGATGTAGATGGAACTGCAGCAAACGATTCTCCTCTAATATCCAATCCTTCGTCACTACTACTCTCTTCATCTAAATCACTATTCTGTAAACATTCTAGTAATTCAGCACTTGAATAGAAATGCTTTCAAAACATTGTGTTTGAGAGAGCAAACTATACTGAGTGAGAGAACAAACTATACATAAGCACTTAACAATGTAAAAGGGTTCAATCTGAGCAGGTATTAAAGATGTGAAGATGAACGGACAGAAAGCTGGCATTGAAAAGGATGTACCTATGCTATCTACTTCTGGCAAGTCAAAGAGTCTATTAGTTGATTTAGCTACCACTAGATGCCGTTTCTGAGGCACACAGATATGTGAGAGCAGCAGTCATTCAAAATCACAAATCTGTGTTAGTAGCAGCAAAAGGGTTAATTGAATTATGTTGTATGTTGTCTAATAAAATAATATTAGATTGTAATAAAATGCCTTGTCTATTGATAAGTGAGGGACGTTTTTCCTCAATTGCCTGCTTCAATCGATCCAGCTGATCACAGTAGAGATCTTTAGTGATAATTTGGTTAAGATCAAGGAATTCAGAATAAAGGATTCCTTCCATATCCCACCAAACAGACATCATTACTTTTTTTGGATAAAGTCCTTCTCTCGCCTCTGTTCTCGGTGTTTCTCCAGGACTTAACCACTGTCGTGACCGTCTAACATTGCGATAGAAAACCCACTTTTCATCTCCAGTTACTATCCTGTTTAGATAAGGTTCTTGATCTAAACGGGAGAGGAGAGAAAAGCATGTGTTCAGCAGTTACTGCAAATTAGCGATGCTTAATTCCTGAGGGATTATTAGACTTAGCTCCAAGACTTAAGTAGATTAGATCATACAGAACAGGTTACTAAGAGGACAAAAATCGATGTATATAAATCGACGTTCCTTCCTATCCTACCATACTCCTCTGAATCTTGGTCCCTCACTTCCAAACATAGAAGACAAATATAAACAATGGGAATGTGTTATCTCAGAAAGTCGAAGGAAAGACTTGACAAGTCAGGATTCGCAACCTACCATCTGAGCGAGTCTCAAAATAAAGCCCGTGAAAACAATTCTGGAGAAACAAAAGTTCAGATAGTTCAGACACCTTCTCAGGATGAGCCAAGATTAAGTTGCCAGAAAGACTTACGAGACTCAAGTGGAAGGTAGGAGACCTAGGGGAAGACCCTAATATTCTGGGAGAAAGGAGTGCGGAAAGCGTTGAAGCAGGAGGAGGCAACTGGTGCAGGAGAGGGCAACTGGATCAGGTTGTCCTCTCCTGCACCAGCCTGGATCAAGGCTCTGCAAAGGACAACCTTTTACTGCATAAGTGGTAAAAGAGGTTTTGGTTTGTGATGATGATGACAGGTTACATTGGTTTGTTCTGTATGATATAATCTACTTAAGCCTCCAGGTTACATTGGTTTGTTCTGTATGATATAATCTACTAAAGCCTCCAGGTTACATTGGTTTGATCTGTATGATATAATCTAATTAAGCCTCCAGGTTACATTGGCTTGTTCTGTATGATATAATCTACTTAAGCCTTGAACTAAAGATGAATATATAACATTTGAAACTAGTTTTCAATAAAAACAAATTTATAGAAGTGGTAAATTATTTATCAATCCCTAATTAGATTGATCCTTCTATACCATCATGCGTTCCTCAATTGATCAATTTTATTATATAAGTTGTTTGTAATTAGAGTATTCCTATTGGTGTAGACAGTTATAATAATCGTGTTTGTGCTTGTCTATGAACCATGAAGACATAACCTTAGAGTTCAGCCCTTTTATTATTAGATTCCAAAAGGGATGTTGTGCCTAGCTTATTTATTTTTTTGATGAATAAGTAAACTTATTCTGAGGAATAAAATATTATTATTATTATTGATCAATAATCATTTTATTATTGTTCCTTAGGGATGGCCAGGCGATTTGGATGGATGAAAACATCCGGTTTGGAAAAACTGACCGCTGCTTGACATTTAATAACCCACCGCTCTGTCAAGGGCGAGACTTTGAAATCAGAGTCCTTGAAGTCTATGGCTTCGGAACAGCCTAATACCTTATCTATCAACTTGACTCTTTCACCTCTCTTGATTTTTTTAGTTTTATTTATTTTTATCTACTAGTATTATAGTATATATCATTGGTGTTGTGTCTGAACCCTACAAATGTTTTTAACAAATTACATAGTTAGTTTTCAATAATATAATTTAATGAATGTAAGCAAAAAATTATATTTATTTGCATGAAGTTAATAATTGTTATTGTTTATTGATTTTATTAGTTATTTTTTATATTTTGCTTATTGCACATGTACTGTGCATATTTGTTGATATTCCTAGAATGCTAACAGTAATTTTTAGAAGGAGATTTTTGTTTTTGTGAGTTTAACATTGAAGTTTTGATATTTTATTTTTGTTATATTGATAATTGTTGAATGTGATGAGAGATGCAGAGTCCTGCTTTGCATGTTTTATTTAGTTTCGCCTTTTAATGATAAGTTGTTAATCACTTGTTTGTATACATTTATGTATAAGTTGTTTGTTCAAGACTGGCTTCAAACCTTTTACTTTGCACACTACAATATTCTCAGTATTTTAATGCTTACAATTAAGATATACCATTTTTAAATGACTTAGGATACCATATATCCATACAATTATTCTTAGTATGTTTTCGTAAACTGTCTCTACTATGCGTAATAATGTTGTAAAAGAGGTTAATAAAGTTTCAGAAGTCTAAAATCTGTGTAAATTATCACTTACAAAGATGATTTTTAGAAATTATAAAAGAAAAGATAGACCTTACAGTAGATAGATTTTTTTTTAATGGAAGTGAAAAGCACCAAAATGTGATAATTTTTTTTAAATACCTATGGGCTTCGTTAGAATTTTGGATAAAATATAGAAATATTTTTACATTTACATTCCAAGTAAGTTTTTATTGAAAACTTGTAGTGTGCAGTTTAATCTAAGGTTTTAGCTTGTGAGATTTTTTAATGAAAAAATCAGATTGTATTGTGCTAGTCTTACATTGCATTTAGGTCTAGTGAGGGTTTAAGTAGTCCTAGTTATGGGTCTTTGTAATATTATGAGACAAGGTATTAGTAGCTCTTCAGTTTGCCTCTATTGGCGTATTATGTTCAGTTCTTCTGTATTTTATTTATTTTTCTTGTTTTGTTACTTTCATTTTTCAATTTAAAGAACTTACACAAAAAGTTGACTGGGAAGAAGAAAAAAAGGGGGGGGGGAGGAGCGAATTATGAAGTTGTAAGTTCACTTTTAAATTGAAAGAAGAGATGTGACTTTTGATGTTGTCCTAGTCAAAGATATAATGTAATTATAAAGTGTGCCCACTAGAAGCATTATAAGGATTGAGCAATTAACTCGTGCTATTAACCTAAGTGTATGCACTTTATGTTTCCTCTTTATCTATATAGTATAAGGTTTGTAATATCGCCTGTAGTTCTGTTAGTTGTGCAGTGTTCTTAGACTGAGAGTTAGCTTTAACTGTTTTATATTTGTTGTGTATGCAAACCAAATGGGCCACCAAGCGAGGAAATAAAGACCTTAGTTATTATTTTATATTTATGTTATAGGTTATTACTAATATTTATGTTTTTCTTGTTTAGTTTTATCATATATTATGATTGTTTATTAATTCTATCTGTTCAGTGATATGACCTATCTTGTAAATGAAAAGGCTTATAATTTAGTACAAATTTAATGTTAATTCAACCCGATATTATATGATATATGATAGAATGTAACAGATCATTTTCTCTTGTTGGTGTACATATTTATTTTCCCTTTACCCTGTTAACATTCCCTCATTGTGCTAGTTAGTTCAATTTTAATTGTGATTTACTGTAACAACTTTTGTTACCATTGAGAAGTGTATATTTATTATTTATGCATGAAATAATATCGAACAATTTTATTTTAAGTTTTAAAAATTCGCTACCTGCAAGTAATATTATTTATCTTATTATTTTATAATATTTGTATGAACTATAAAGATATTGGCCTTTTGTGATAATTTATTCAGAATCTGTTAATCTTTTTAATTTTTATTTAAGCTGTAGCTTTTGATGTTGTGTCTGCAAATCATAGCATGTTAAAATATTATTTAAGATTATATAAAAAATGAAATATAAATGTATTATTATTCAATTAATGAATTCTATATCTGTTCATAAAAGTTATTTATTGCCTATGAATCATTATACTTAAATTATTGATAAAATGACATGAATGTTTTTATCAGCTATTTCAAGATGCATTGTTATTTTTCTTTGTTTTGATATTGTTGACCTTTTATCATTTCACAATTGTAATGTTTATGATTGATGAGATGGTATGTTTTAAAGGATTTTTAATGTTAATTTTAAGCACCATCACTTAATAGGATTGTTGAAAATTTCAATTGATATTCTGTATTAACTTTTGTGTTATCACAAAGTCTTTAATATAAGTGTGCTTAAGACATTAAATATATGTTATTTTTATTTCCTATTCTATCTATATTATAAATATTTTGGATTGTTTTAATTAAATTATATGAAAATGAGAATTGAGGTGATCCAAATTTTTTCTGGATCAAATAATGTTTATTATAATCGTAATAATGTCAAATAATAATAATAATGCACTATTTATAGTAACATTACATAGTTTTAATTTATAAGACAAATATATTTGCAAATTATTAGTAAAATTAAAAATATATGCTTTGTAAAAGTTACATGATAAAGAAGAATAATATAAAAAAACTTTTAAAGAATAAAATTAAATTTAAAAGACTGAAGCTGGAGCGAATCTTGCTGTCTCATGTTGAATTGGTGGATCCATCCTGAAATATGACTGCCAAAAGGTATTGGTTAAGAATCTTCGGTTAAGTTAGTTAAATAGAAGCTGTTCCAGAATAATATAATTGTGTATATTGTTCCTGAATGTATTCCAGTTGAAACATAACACACTAACTAGTTTGAATAAAAATTGATAGTGGTGATGAAAACAAAAAAAATAAAAAATAGGTCTCCATTTTCTGCATACTAATTTCATAGATTTAATGATAAGATGCTGTCATAAATGTTTCTTTCATGGAATAATTCATAATAAGAAATTTCAGCATTTTTTCACTTATTAGATTTGTTTACAAAGAAGTTATTTCAGATATGCCAGTTATATATTCACTCAGGACTCTATGATCTAGGAGGGAGGGACAAAGGGGGCACTTGCCCCAGGCAGCAGAATTAAGGGGCTGCATTTCGAGGGATTTTTTTTTTTAAATAATTGTTTATATTAGTTTATTCACAATTTTATCATTACAAAAGAACAACTGAATCACTTGTCTTACTAACTCATGACTTTATAATTATATCCTCTCAATTTTAATAATAATAATTGCCATAGATCTAAATAAAAGTGAAATTAAGAAGAGATACAATTCAATATTCTCTGTTTGAAATGGAAGACAGGAGACAGTGAGATAATTGTTAGGCAATGTTGGATATTATTTCATAGTGTGGACGTCTCAGAAGGCAAGGTCTCCAATTATTCTCTTGGAGCTTCCTCCATACGACTTATTTTTTATGAATTTCATTATCACAGCGTGACCAACAGAGAAAGTGTTGTTATTTAATGGAGATTTTCGCATTTCACTTTTTTTTATGGGATGTGACTAATCTCGAATATAAAATTCTTTCAAGAAAAAAATATTTATCGAAAAATATTCATATTTATAATGTTACTGCAGCCGTAATTATGACCTTTCCCAAAAGTGTCACGCACGCATCCACCAACCTCTCTTTCGCTTCTTTTCAACCCATAATAAGATATGCGCAAGCAGCGGTCACAAGGTCAGCTATATACAGAAACTTATAAATATAACAAATTTTTATTTATTTTTTGCAAAATCGAATGTTTTCTCAGTTAATCTTTTTCCGTTTATGACAAAAGAATTTTTTATATATATATATAAATGAACGAATTAGATAGGTCAGTTCTATGATTTAAATATGGGTAAAAAAGACCTCTTGAAAAAATTCAGACTTCTTCCGAAAACTAACCCTCAAAAAATGTTGAAGAGTTCATTATTAGGGGAAAGTTGAGGTAATATGAAATCCTGCGGGTAGTTGTGGAACCTCTTAATAACTTGGTTGTAAGTGATATTGAGTTAAAAATATCTGCCTAAATCTGTAGGTAAGGAGAGCTAATGTGCATGGCAGGTTGTTGGTTCAGTTTTCACCGGGTGTTTATGTTGAAAAGTTTAATTTTTTTTTTATCGATTCTTTAAAACTTTGAGAAGATAAGTTCGAACTGTTATCTTTCACCAAAAAAAAATGGTGTCTCTACATCGATTCAAAGGGATTTATTGTAGCGATTATCATTCCTGAATCTGTTTTTATTTCTCTTAATTGTTTAAGTGTATATATCAAGTCAAGTTTGATATAGGGAACCCCATAGATGCTGGTTATATGGAACCGGGTTCCACTGTCTATCTCTCCAAAACAGCTTCAAGAAACACTCTGGAGAAGCAAAAATAATAAACCTGGAAGAGAAACAAAAAATGATGAACAAATGAAGTGGAGGAAACAGCTCCATCGACATTCGGTGTCGCGACATCTATCTGTTGGTACACGCACGTAGATAATTCTAAAAATGTTAAATAGTTATTACGGACCTTGAAACGTGATTGATTATCCATGAAAATCTCGATTTGTGATTTTTAGCACAATTCACATTCCTCCCTATTAAGAAGGCGGAAGATGAAAAAAAAAAAAAAAAACTGTTTCAGGTAACTATAATACACGATTACAAAACTTCCTCTAGTGCTTAAAAGGAAGTAAAATCATTGGGCGAGATGTTTTAAATCGTGAGATAAAATTGACTATATTGGTTGCCTCATATTCATGGTTGGCAAGCACTTGTTTTATAGTTGCTGCAGGTATAGCATAGCTCAAATTTTTTTAGATAACTCGGAGCTTTTATCTTCTGGAAGCTTATATGTGTGGAAATCAGCCCAACCTCTTCTTTGTTTAATTTGCCACTCTCCGACGACATACATCGGCATTTTCAGAATACACGGTAACTCCTCTCATAGAGGTTTTCAACCAGAAGCCATCAAGATCTTGTCATAATGAAGGAATGTAACATGTGCTGCACATTCCCTTAGATCGCTTAACTATGTAGTGGGGATTAAGCATTAACAGGCTGCTTATTTGTTGGCTTAGTCGTCTATTAGGTTTGATAAGGGTCCGAAACTGTTTTGAGTACTATTGGTATCACTAACCATTAGATGTTTCCGTGGGGTCTCTTTCCGTTATTATATGTCGTTTTCTTTCAGTAGGTACTAAGCTACCAAGAGATTTCTTCGTGTTACATCACAACATTAGAACTGTCTATGTCACCAGATAAAGCACTGAAAATCGACGGTTTCGACATTTTATGCGGGAGAACCCATTGCAGACTTATTATCCTGCTGCAGACTAGCTCATCTCACAAATGGGGAAGAAAACAAGTATTTTAACAGTTAAAAGTAATAAAATTGTATAATTAGAGTGGAGAAAAAAAATCGCTTTTGTAACCTTTGCATATGATCTCTGAAATTAATTTTATTATAATTTTTTATGTAAGTTTATTATGACCTTCAAGTAAAGTACCCCTTTCAGTTCACCAATTTTAACAAAAATCTAGTATATTATTTATATTTCTATAAAAGTCTTATTTAACAAATTTGAGATATATTTTAGTATAGTTTCTGATGAAAGTCTAATATGACCTTCAAGTAAAGTACCGCTTTTGGTTTGCCAATTTAGATCAAAATATAGTATGTTATTGAAAACAATATATAAATCATAAATACTAAATTTGAAAAATTCTGCGTTATATTTTAATATAATTTTTGATGGAAATTAATTATGACCTTCATGTAAAGTACCACTTCCGGTGATCATGTAGTAACCAATAAAAGAGGTTCGCGACTAGATTTTACAAGAATTCCAAATACAAAATTTTAACTTTCTATGGCTAACCATTTTTGATTTATGCGAGATACGTACGAACGAACAGACGTCACGACGAAAATTGTCAAAATGGATATTTCCGTTGAAATCTAAAAACCGAAATTTTTCGCGATTACAATACTTCCTTTACTGCATACAAGGGAGTAAAAAGACTAATTTCAAAATCAATCTACATAAACCTTGAATCGAGCTAATAATTTTAATAATTGCAATGAACACGAATGCTAGTTCGGCGACCTTTGGGTAAGATCGGGAGGAACCAGTGATAACGCGCCCTTCTTGTGAATCCTACCGGATGGTCAAAATGGATATTTCCGTTGAAATGTGAAAACCTAAAATTTTCACGATACAATGCTTCCTTTACTGCATACAAGGAAGTAAAAATCCGTGAACAGCAGAGCTCCGTCAGTAAGTACAAAATATTAAAAAAACGGGGTAGTAAAAAAAAGCTGAGATCCGCAAAAGGCAGTTCCCTAGCATACTGAAATTTACCCATACTTTTATTATATTGTTCTGTTTCTCCATTCACCTTTGTTACAGAAAAGTCTACATATCGAATTTCAGATCATTTAACCGAATGAAGACCACTGGAGTTGAAATAGCCATATCTTTGCTAATACTGTTCCGATTTCGATGAAACTTCTTTTTTTTTTATAGGAAGAAACTCAATAAAACTCGTTCTGCTTGGAAGAAAACCCTACGTACCGAATTTCTGCTCATTTGACCAGGACTGAATCTAGGGGGGAGATGCAAAGGGAGCATTTGCCCCGGCAGAATTTCGAGAATTTTTTTTTTAAATCCTTTAATATATTAGTTTATGCACAATTTTAATTAATACTAAAGAACAAAGATGAACACTTACAGACTCACAGCTTTGTGTTTGGAATCTTCCAATTGTATCCTCTCAATTTTAATAATTGTCATAGATCTCAATATATGTAAAACAAGAGTAATCAGGAAGAGATATATTTCAATATTCCCCGTTTGAAATGGAAGACAGGAGACAGTGAGATAATTGTTAGGCAATGTTGGGTATTATTTCATAGTGTGGACGTCTCAGAAGGCAAGGTCTCCAGTTATTCTCTTTAGGCTTCCTCCACCTGATTTATTTTTTATTGTTTTATTCTCGTGACATGGCCTACAAAGAAAGTGTTGTTATTTATAGGAGATTTTTAGCATGACACATTTTTTTGTGGAAAGTGACTAATCCCGATTATAAAATCTTATCAAGAAAAAAATATTTATCGAAGAACTTGCCCAAAAATGTAAAGTGGTCATATTTATAATATAACTGCAACCGTAACAAGGATCATGAGCAAAAATGTCACGCATCCTCCACCGAAAAAGAAACAATAAAGAGTACCATATCACCCGAACCTCAAGTCAGAGGAACCAATTCTACTTTTTTGATAAAATTGAGTTTTGCTCATTTGGACATTGGAGGAGAGAATATTGGATAATGCTAGTGTATGACAAATATATAAAGATAGTAATTGCCATTGAAATTTCAAGCAATGGCAAGTAAAATATAAAATGGGGTACCACATCGTCCCCATTAACTACCATATCTCCTAGAAAGTCCTCACTTTGTCTTTCTCCCTTTTTATGGATTTGACACGTTACTGCCTTACTCCACTCTAAAAGCATCCGTCCCTCTTTCCACGCGTCAAGGATAAGACTGTATGACTATCGAATATAGAAAAATGTGATTTTCATAATCGTCACTTTGAAACGCACCAGGCGAGGCACATTTTGTGGCAAAGCAAAGTCTTGAAAACCCAACCCTCCAAAAGACACAAGGAGTCAACACTTGAGGATAAAAGTTCAAGAATGCGTGCCTTAACTAGTGCGTTTCAAAGTGTATATATATATATATATATATATATATATATATATATATATATATATATATAAAGTTATGCGACGGCGAAAGAATTGAATTAAAAAAAAGAAAAGAGTTTAGAAGTAACCACCACGACTTCTGAAACAAGACTGTTTATTCGTAAAAGTAATCCTCCTTATATACAATCGGAATGTTGTTTACATTCCAGGATGGTATTAAGGTTGATACTGCCACGCTCCGGTCTTTAACTCCCCCCTCCCCCCTCCCGCCAGTTTACGGGGATCTCCGTAAACTTTATATTCCACCCTGACTTGTGAATCTCCTCACAGAGCGGAGCGGACAGTCAACCTTACTACCTTACATCTTATCTTTTAAGAAAACAAACAAAAAAAAAAAAAACTCAAACGTTCTTCTGCAACATATACAATAAACAAAAAGAAAATCTATTATCGCTATCTTATACTTAACGTAAGGCTCACAATTCTTACTATTTATCATTACAAAAAAAAAACAACAAACTTCTTCTATTTATACACTACCACTCACAGAAATTAAACAAAGGGTTCTTACAGCTACACTTGCACTAAAAAATAAACTTTCTTATGCTCTGGCACAAATACAATTGTGTTATGGTTACAAACAAACAAACAAAAAAAAATCCGTGTGCAGAGACGGGGGTACTCCCGTTCACTCTGGTTTTTCGGGTTCTACCATAGGGAGTTTCAATTGTTCAATGTGAACCGTTCGTCTCTTTCTGGGTTCTTTGATGCTCTCAATGGTTACTATGTTATGTTCCCTTATAACTATAACCCTAAACGGGCCCTCGTATCGCGTCAATTCTTTCCCTCTATTAGAACCCATTCTCCGGTAGACGGTTGTCCCTATTCGTATCTCTCCCATCCGATCTCGTACCTTTAGGTTCTCTCTCTCTAACCTTTTCCGTTTCTCCCGTTCTATTTCCCTCCGTACTCTCTCCCAAACCTTCGTTATCTCTAATCTATTACTGACGATTGCCTCCGCCGTTTCCTCATCCGCGGCCGTATTCCCGCAATCTCGTCTCCACCCTCGCACTCCGAACAAAACTTCGATGGGTGAGTACCCCGTGATAGTGTGTATCGAATGGTTATATGCAGCTACGGCTTTTCTCATAGCTATATCCGCTTCATCTCCCTGCTCTCCCTGATACACACGTAGATGGTCACTCAGGGTACTATGTAATCGTTCGATATTTCCCCTGCTCTTGGGATGGCCCGGAGTGTTGAGATGCCACGCTATATCCAATCTTTTCGCTTCCTCTCTAATGGCGACGCTATCAAATTCCCTCCCTCCGTCTGATGAAATTCTGTCGGGCACCCCGTAAAACTGAACCCATGTTCCAACACTGCTTCTGAAGATCTGTCGCATACCTTATACGCCATTGCTACTTTGCTGAAGAGATCTATCATGGTGACCCATTTGAATCCCCTCCACGTGAACGTGTCGACCTGCAGCTCTTTTAATGGTGCGTATCCTGTGGGTGTTTCTTCTTGTCTCCCTCTTGGTGGATGCCGGTCGTACTTCGTGCGCATACAAACTTCACACGCCCCTATAGTTTCCTTGATGGTCTTCTTCATTCCATGCCAAAAATATTTCCTCCGCAATGCTTGTAGCGTCTCGTGCACCCCTCGATGGTTTGTTTTTCCTTGATGATACGCTAAAGTCACTTCCTTTTGTTGCTTTACGTCCATTATCGTTTCTACCATGTATTTACATCGGATAAACGTTCTATCCACGCCAATTCGTTCAGCTCTCCAAATTCTTTTAATTTTCTCCCATACAGTGGCATTCCCCACGTAGAGATGGTGAGTTTTCCCCGTTTCTGACGCGTCTCTTAGCGCCCTGCAAATTTCGTCCTCTCGCGCCCCTGGTTGTGACCAGATCGTATTAATTTTATTCTTGCCATATTTGCTATACGCTATTTTCATCATGCCCGAGGTCCTCATCTTCCAGATCACCTGGCGCCGTTTATCGTTAACGATTTCTTCCATCTCTACCGGCCTCTCCTCCGCCGAGTCCTCTTCTTCTGGAGACTCCTCTCCTCCCTCCGTCTCTGCCGTCTCGTGGTCTCCCTCTTCGCCTGGCGTCCATTCGCTCTGAAACTGCCGGACGTTTCTTGCTGGTTCCCCGCTAACTTCTTCAATGGCGTTGACCATGATGGCTCTTGACAGCCAGTCTGCCACTATATTTTCCTTCCCTGGCTTATAACTTATTTCCATGTTGTATTGCCCTAAGAATTCCTTCCATCTCGCGACTCTCGCCGAGGATTCCTTTAGCCTTCCTACCCATTGAAGCGGTCTGTGATCGGTGTGGACACGGAACTTTGTTCCGAAAACATATGGTCTAAAATGGTCAATAGCCCATACTATCCCCAGTAGCTCTCTCTCCAAGGCACTATACCTCCTTTCCGCGTCGGTTAGGCGCCTGCTAGCGTATGCTACGGGACGTTCTCCCCCACACCCTCCTGAGATAAAACGGCTCCTAGTGCATATTCGCTGGCATCCGTGGTAACGGTAAATGGTTTAGTGAAATCCGGAAACGCCAGTACCGGTTCCTCCTACAATTTCTCCATACACTTCCGGATATTATCCTCCATCACCGGTGTCACGATTAATTTGGCCCCCTTCTTGAGTAAATTATTTAGTGGCACTAAATATTCCGCCATTTCGGGTACAAATCTCCTATAGTAGTTTAACGTTCCTAGGAGTCTGTGGATCCCTTTAACATCTCGCGGCACCGCCATCCTCCTAATCGCCTCTACCTTCGCCGCGTCGGGCTTTACCCCTTCCACGGAGATGGTATGGCCTAAAAAACTGATTTGTCTCTGTCCCAACATCCATTTTTCTCTGGACAGTTTTAACCCAAATTGCCGCACTCTCTTACCCTTCTCAAATGTTGTACGTGCTCGGCCTCGGTTTTGCTGAAAACCAGTAAATTGTCCATATAGACTTGACATACCCCCTCGTCTATACCTCTCAAGAATTCGTCCATCAGTCTTTGGAAGGTGATTGGGGCGTTCTTTAATCCGAACGGCATTCGGATAAATTCATAGTGCCCCCTTTCAAACGTAAACGCCGTTTTGTGCTGGTCCTGTGGGTGCATCCTTATTTGGTGGTATCCCGCTTTGAGATCTAACGTGCTGAAAATCATAGCCCCACTAAGCCTGTCCAAAATGTCCTCGAACCTGGGGATTGGGTATTTTTCGTCAACTGTGTTCTCGTTTAATTTTCTATAGTCTATGACTACCCTATATTTCTCTTTCGTTTCTACTGGTGCGCTCTTTTTTCTCACTGCCCACAACGGGCTATTGTAAGGTGATGTACTATTAACAATAATTCCCTGTTTTTTCAGATTCTCTAATTCTTCTCTAATATGTTGTCTCAGCGCCTGCGGATATATCCTTTCCTTCACATACGACACTCTTTCCTGCTTTAACGGGATCTCGTGGACCGTCCTCCCTGTCACTCCTAACGTAGTGCCCTCCTTAAAGAAAATATCCCTAAACTCTTTTTGTACTGTCTCTCTCCAGTCTTCGACCCTATTTACCGCTCCTATTCGCGCTTTCCTATCCCTTGCAACCCCCTGGCATTTATATGTCGTTTCCCCTAACCTGATGCTCCACTTCCCTTTACTATTCCTTACTCGTGCGCCTGCCTACCCAAACAGATCGCAACCCGCTATTACCTGATACTCCCGAGTCATTTCCCCTACTATGTGCACTGTTATCTTGCCCTTTTTCGCCACCCACCGGTTTAGACCGATTACTGCCTCTCCTTCTACCCTGCACGGCCCCCCCCCAGAGTAATTAATTTACACTCGCATTTCTGAACCCGGAGTGCCCCTTCTCTGCCACACAGTTTCTCCAGCGCCCCTCGGGTCATAATAGTGTTTGAGCTCCCTGTGTCCACCAGGCATCTCACTCCCCCTTTCAACTTAATAATTGGCAACCAGCATGACTTACCTCTGATGTTGTTGCATGTCGCTGTGCGGTCGCCTCTCTGCGGACACTCCCCTCAGATTCCTGCTGGATTCCTCCTTTCAGCCGCCGCTCGTCGTCGCTCACCCCATTGTCGGCTCCTGCCTCCGCTGCTCCCAGGTTCCTCCTCATCAGTCCCCGAAGTTCCCGATGTCTCCGTCGCCTCTTCTGAAGTTCCACTCTTCGGGAATGAACCCGCCTTCCTTCGCACCTTCTGAGTGTTGACCTCCATCGGCTCCGCCCGTGGTGTTTCTCTCCTCCGGTAAATGTATGGGTATTGTCTAGCAACGTGCCCTTCTGTGCCGCACTCGAAGCATCTAGTGCGAGGACACTGGGCCACTAAATGTCCTGGTCTCCCGCAGCCATGGCACTTCCTCTCTTCCTTTCGAGGACCATTCCGTGCTTTCGGTTGTCCAGACCTTCTCTCGCCTACCGAGGGTCTCTCTCTGTTCATGTACGCTGGTTCTTTTCTCCTCCGGCCAATTGGTGTGGTTCTGGGGCGTCTATCGGTCACCCTGCTCCACCCCGTTTCTTCCACCTCTATCCTTGTTTCTTCTTCTCTTGCGCTAGAGTCGATCATCTCCTGGGCGCATTCGACGAATGAGCGGTCTCTTTCAAGCCTTCTCTCTTTCCAGTCTCTTTCGCCAGTTGGACCTTGAGCATGGTCGCCAAAAATGCCATCCTACCTTGTACCTCGCCTATGCTCCAGGTTTCACGCATTTTTTCTGTGATCTGATTGAATCGCGCTAGCAGCGCTCCTGTGTATTGTCCGCTCGTCTGTCGCGGAGAACGCCTCTCCCTAAACATTTGGTAGATGTCCTCTTCAGGGGTCCACCTGCCTCCTCCGAAAGCCTTCTTCAGCCTCTCCTTAATTACCGGCCATGGTGTCTCCTCGTCTGCTTGTATTAGATTTAGGATATTCCTCTTTACTCTACATACCAGAGCTGCCTTCAATGCGTCAGCATCTCCAGCGTTAACGAGGTTCTCCGATGTCTTGGCCTGTATCCTCGCCATAAGGCGATCACCACCCTTCAAAAAGTGTCTAAGCTCCCCTATTTCGCCGCGGAAGCGCTCCAGATCGGAAATCGCCCTCCGCAGATCCTGCGATGTTGCTGTCCTTAGCTTCATCCATTCCAGAGCGTTGGCATGAGCTTCCGCCATGGTCTCTCGTAGCAATGGAGGTAAATCCGGTACGTTCAGCACTGCCGGTCTTACTACGCCTTCTGATGCCATTTTGAATTTTCTTCGTCCGCCTGGTTCGAAAAGTAGCAGAAGAAAAAGGATACAAAAAAAAATTCCAAAACAAAAAGAAAAAGGAAAAGAAAAGGTCCCGCGTTACGACCTCCCGGGTATCGGCACCAGTTATGCGACGGCGAAAGAATTGAATTAAAACAAGAAAAGGGTTTAGAAATAACCACCACGACTTCTGAAACAAGACTGTTTATTCGTAAAAGTAATCCTCCTTATATACAATCGGAATGTTGTTTACATTCCAGGATGGTATTAAGGTTGATACTGCCACGCTCCGGTCTTTAACTTATATATATATATATATATATATATATATATATATATATATATATATATATATATATATATATATATCAACCTTACCATGCCCAACTATTGAATGTGAAAAAATGCGGTTTCATATTCATTATTATATATATATATATATATATATATATGTGGTAATTAATATTTGTATATGGTTAAATCAACTACATTATGTAACAAGGTATTTTATGTATAAATTCATCTCATTTTAATATTGACGTTGTAAGAGACTAACTCTTGAAAAAAAATGAATTTGTTTGAAATGACATGCTTAGTGTGTAATATTTGTATATGGTTAAGTCAACTACATTATGTACTGGTACTGGTACTGGTATTGGTGGGGGGAACTAGTCCGGCAAGTGGGCCATATAGTCCTTTTTGCCAACACCTGACGGTTACTTTTACGTGACCGCCGCGTACTAACCAGAGTGGGAGTGTAAAGATTCATTTCGCGGGATCGCCACGAAATAAATATTAACCGACCCAGGTGGGAATCGAACCCACAACATTCCGAACCGGGCACTCTGGGACCCTCGCCCCAACGTACTCGGCCGTCACGTCCTCTACTACATTATGTAACTTAGTATTTTATGTTAACTTTGTGTAATGATAAGAGACTAACTCATGAAAAAAAAAAAAAAAGAAAATCTTAATAACTTTTTTTTCTCTACAGGAAATGGTAAATGTAAGATCCTAAAAAAGGGCCCTTCTCTTTTATTGTATAATACCTTCAAAAGGGCCCTTCTTTTTATGTCATTAGCAATTAATACGTGATATCTTTTAAAAGAACACATTATTTTAATTAGATTCTGTAAATCAATGTAATTCAAAATTATTGAAACATGCGGAACAGCTGTAAGGCGAGCCAGCGCTAGGAAGAACCTCCTTGATCAAAGATTGGTATAGAAATGACAAAGGCTGTGGACCGCGGGAGTCGGTTAGCAGCGCCATCTAGGTCCGACCAGACGAACTAACTCACCGAAATTCACCATACCTGCCTTTTTTTATCAACAACTAAATTATATGTAATATAGTTATCAGCATTTAATGTTTTTAAAATGTACTGTGATATATGTTGTAATTATAAAAATAAAAATAAGACTAATCCAGACAAATCCTTCTTAAAAAGAAGGAAACAAAGGTCACTATAAGACCTACAACCAACACCCAGGAGACTGCATCTCCTGCTCCTACCACCACCTCTGCCCCGAACTTTTACGCCGGAGTCCTATTCAACGGACTTCCCACCCCCACACCAACCCCCGCACCCGCACCCACACCCCCACCCCCACCCCCCCAGCCGTCCACGGATACACCCGCATGGGTTGAGGGCTTACTCACTATGATTAGTGGCATGAAGGCCATGTTCCATACTGTCATGAGCACGCTTAACATCGTGCTCCAACAAGCTTTCGCAGCTAAAGTTAATGGATAGACATTCTATCCTTAACTATAACATAACAGAGCTCGTAAAGCGTAAGCTCGAGCTGGAATCCCTCCTGGCCTCTCATAGGCCATCAGTTGTCGCACTCACAGACACAAAACTTAACAAGCAAATGCGAATACACTTTCACGGTTATCACACTTACAGACTAGACTCACAAACCCCCGCACAAGGAGGCGTCGCACTTCTGGTGCGTTCTGACGTTCCCTCTAAACTTATAAACAACAACACACTCAATGACGAAAAACACACAGCCGTCACTGTACAAGTAAAACTTAAACACACATACAAAATTACATGTATATACATAAGACCGGGAGCACAACTCGACACTTTCAAAACACTCTTACGGGAAACCGAAACAGACAGACAACACATCATCGTAGGGGACCTAAACGCTAAACATCACACTTGGAACTGCACAAAGCCAAATGCACTAGGTACTCACCTCACTAAAACAAAATACACAGTCATACACCCCAACGCCTACACATACAGACATCACTCAAATCCAGCGTACACATCTACACTAGATCTGTTACTCACACAACAATCGCACAGATTCACAGATTGCACAACAATAGAATTCAGTGACAACGACCACATCCCCGTTATCTATCACCTCGGCCGTGACGCAACAAGAATCCCACCAACAGAACACAAATACAACTTTACACAGGCAGACTGGAAACTATACAAGAACACAGTCTACAGTAACACGCCCAACATCACACCTCTCACAAACACTCAAGACATAAACAATGCCATAAACACCCTCCAAAACATCATACGCGATGCCGCATATTCCTCGATACCCAAGTTTAACCCCACTCCCATTCACCTACGCCAGCCACCTAAACACATACTCGCACTAATTAAACAGAGAAACAACATAAAAAACTGCTGGTATAGGACTAAAGACCCAACATACAGACCTATCATAAACAGTCTCACCAGACAAATCACCTCTCTAATGTCGCAGTGGAAAACATCCCTCTGGCACGATCAATTACGCCGGACCCATTACGACCCCAAAAACTTCTGGAAACTAGTCAGAAGCCATAACACCAAATCAAAATCGGTGAGAATACAACGAGGCGATGAGCTTCTCACTCCCGCAGATCAGGCTACCATACTTGCGGACTACTACGTCGATAGAGACTCAGCACGTTCCACTACCATTTACAACCACAGTCCACTGACTGATACAACCCAAACTATTTTTTCCTCCTATAAAGAACTGACTGCAACTCTGAGAAATACGAGGGGAAACAAATCAACAGGAGAGGACTGTATACCCTATGTCCTATTCAAACAACTCCCAAGGAAAGCCCATATGTTTCTCCTCAATATTTTCAACTCATGCTCACGCCTGAGATACTACCCTACTCAGTGGAAACATGCTATAGTTGTTCCACTTCTCAAGCCCAAAAAACGAGGAGCGGCACCGGAAGAATACCGGCCCATCATTCTCCTCAACCACATCTCAGAAATATATGAGAAACTTATTCTTATCCACATCCGAAAACACTGCGACACACATGACATCATCCCCCCCCCCCGGAACAAACCGGGTTCTCTCGCGGCGTTAGCTGCTATCATCACGTAGCAAAACTACAGTATGATACAGCTAAAAACCTCAATAAAAACCTTGCTAGAGCAATGATCTCATTAGACTGCACACAGGCATTTGATTCTGTATCCCACTCCACCTTAATTGATCAACTCCGGCTTCACCGATTCCCGGACCAACTGGTCGACATTATTGGCTCCTAACTCAGTGGCCGGACATTTTCTGTCCGTGTCAAAACTGAGATCTCCACCCCGCGCCCAGTTACCTGTGGTGTCACCCCATCCTCCCTTCCTGCCAGATGGCAGGGCCGAAAGGCACCACTCAACCCGGTCAACACCATACTTTAATCCGCTTCTAAAGCACCCCCACTCCCAATATCCTATCCCATCGCCCCGTCCTGCCTACTTCCTAGTCCCACCCCAGCACCACTCTCTTATATCCATCCTTTGTAAATAAAACCATGTAAATATTGTAAATATTATCATTATTAATCTTGTATATAGTCTTTAGTAGTAGGTATTTTATTTAACACACAACAACAAGAGGACCCTCACCTCTAAATAATGAGAAAATTCCCTGACTGGGAAATAGCACTCCAATTGTATATAGTCATCAGACCTTCAAATACCAACAGGTAGTAAAAGGTAAAGTACATCAAGTTTATAATTTATCTAATTATTTGTTTTATTAATGTTCTTTTTTGTTTGAGGGATTGGGAAAAAAAAAAGAAAAAAAGAAAAAAAAAAAAAAAAAAAGTCCTAACCAGAACACCTTGGGGTCGAAATAGAGTAGCATCCTGTCAGGCTGACCGCCAGTGTTCTCATTTTCTCCTCCTACCTATACCCCTCTCTCACTCTCTCTCGCTCTCACCTTGCATCTTCCTTTACTTGCTAAGTTAGCGCCTTCAGCTGCCGTGGTCCATGCTTATCCCTTGGAACTAACTCCGGCAGCCACCCGAATGGGTAAAGGCAGCGTTGCACTAGCAAGCTTACCCTTTCTTCCAGAGTGGTCGGGCTCGTACCCCGGTCCTCAGGCTTCCTCGGGTAGTCGGGGTCGTACCCCGGCTCTCGGGTTTCCTTTACTTGCTTAGTTAGCCCCTTTAGCTGCAGACGTCCATATCCCTTGGAACTAACCCCGGTAGCCACCCAATTGGATAAGGGCAGCGTCGCACTGGCAAGCTATCTCCCTACCACCACCCTTACTTTTCACCCCTCTCAATAAGTTTTTGTCCAAGGAGAGTAGTAGATAGACAAGATCAAGAGTATATATATATATAAATTATTTTATATTACTAAATCCTCACCATTTCATGAGAAAAACTATTTTCTACTAGAATATAGTAGATTCCACCCGAATCCTCCCTTCTTTTTTCTCATTGTTTTCTTACGTGATTTTACTGCTCTTACATTGAGTCGTCGTAAGATTTTATATTAAATTTCCATAATTAATAATATTTTAAATTTAGAAAGAAAAAAACTTTATGGATAATAAATTAGATATATTAATATAAAATAATAGCTATATAAAATACACTTAAAGAGAAATATTAATCAGATAATAAATAACGAAGACTTTTATAAAGAACGTATAAATTATATAATTATTAATGAAATAATGCAAGCTAATTTCTCAAAAAAGAAAACCAACATATGGCATACATTTAACAAATGTAAGAATTAACAAATACCAAGAATTAACAAATCTACCTTAAATATAACAATTATAGAACTAAATAGAAAATACGATCATATCCCTTCAATAATAATAGTCAATAATAATAAACAACCATTAAATAGTACACAAGATATACATAATATGAATACAATTTTAAACAAATAAAAAAAAGGAGCCAAGAAAAAAATATTTTATGTAATTTAAACAATTATTTATATTATTGTTTTCTGCCTTTGCTCTGCATGGATTTCAAAGTTCTTGTATACCAATAGATTTATTTTTTTGTGTAAAATAAGAATAAAATATTGCCCATTGTATTAAATGAATTTAAATGCACAAATAATAAAAAAACTAACAGACGCTTCTAGTAAAGTAGGCTAAAAAAAATTATATTAGAAAAAAGCAAGTCAGATTAGTTTTTATCGTCCTATAAAATCTTTATATATGAATTTTCAAAAAAATAAAAAAATCGAAATTTTTGGTCTCGGTTTTCCTGGACTTTTTATCCCTGCCGACGCCCGGCGCTCACATAAGCATTCATAACTCAGGATTTTATCCAAATTAAACGTTAATACAGTCATTGGAAAGCTGAATTTCTGATCTCTAACACGGACTAATCACTTTTAGAATATATGCCTTAGATCTATTAGATAGGAAGGGAGAAAAGGTACCCTAAAATAAAAAAGAACTCATCAAACATTTTATGTTGTATCTTCGGTTCTAACTTGTTTACGGAGGTCGAGTTTGTGCTACTTCGTGTAGATTATAAAGCCTTAAACCCCTCCCAAGTTTCGTATGAATCAGTGGAGTCGCGTGGAAGTTATCGCAATTTATGTGATTTTAGAACAAAAATCGAAGGTAGAAAGAAAATTTTGAATAAAAAAACAATTATTTTTCGATTCCTATGGAAATTTGTATCTGAGGGTTTTTCGGACTGCGAAAAACGAATATCAACTTTGTTTCTCTCTAAAAAAATATTTTACCCCACTTCGTTACACCGAACAGTGGTCTGAACTCTTCTATCAGTTCGAAGTTGCGATTCTGATTGTGATTTAACTTTGTTAGATTCTAATTTATAAGATAGTAAATGGATAATTTTGTGAATTTTAATCATGAATATAATCATGATGGATAATAATCGCATTTATTTAACTTATTTTTATAGAAAATTAAATTGTTAAAAATAAGTTTATATCATTAATTATTAAAGTTTTCATTAATCATGAACTTTAAATTATGAAGATCTGTTGAACAAAATTAAAATTCATAAGAGCGGTAAAATCACGCAAGAAAAGCAACGAGAGAAAAGAAGGGATGATTCGGGTGGAATCGGCTATCTTCGCCTTGGGAATCTCCTTTTCCCAGACTCTAGTGAATATAACAGTTTGACTATCAACGAATAAACATTAACAAAGCCCTGTATCTATTAACTTTATGGAGTGGGATTGGGCCAAATCAGGTGCTCTTGGCTGCTACTTTCAATTTATTTTTGTTTCTATACAATCCCGATTACTGTTGCAGCTAGTATTGTGGATTGTATGTTTAGTTGTTTGAGTGATGTCCAAATTCATAAATGGAAGTTGACTTAAAGGCCAAAGCAGCCGGATTAGCAGTTATCTATGTAGAAAACCTCAACAAGAAATAATTTCATTTTGAAACTAAAATGTTTCATACACCATGTGCGGACAATTGGGCAAGACTTGGAAGTTGCCACTGCATCATATACATTAAATTTAATTTATACAAATAAACTGGAAGAAGAGTATTTCAACATTATTACAGCCTTGAGAATATTCCTTACCACCTCAGTTCCTCTTACTTCTGAGAAAGGAGTTTCAGAAGCTGAAAAGAGAAGAGACTAATTAATTATTTTAGGAGCACCTTGTGTGTATAAATATCAGTATAATATCCAAATAGCGCAAATGATTTGCTTCCATAAACTATGAGGAGATCATAAACATTTTCGCTACAAAAATTTAATGTTATTTGAAAACATATTCATCATTTTAATATTCTATTTTTTTTTTTATTAGTCCAGGGGTGCCCAAACTTTTTATAAAGCGTGCCACAACCAAGGGTCCTCCATACTGCGGTGAGCCACAACCGCGCTTCATTCCCTCCTTTTTTTAAATAGTTTTCCCGTAATAAACATAATGGTAATAATAGATATATTTATACAATAAAATTTTTATCATAGAAAGAGGAATTTATGTTTGTTTTTTTAATACTTACTTGGCTGCGTGCCAATTCCGAACCCCCAGCGTATCACACGAGCCTTGAGTTAGCACCTCTGGATTACACCTTAATTGAGTCAATAAAATGTGTTGATGTATATATATGATATTTATTTTGAAATATAATTACCTAAAATGTAATTATATAACAGTTTAATTTTTCATCGGAGAAGGGGGATGAAAGAAGGGGCGACAAAATTAAGCTTGCCCCCTCCTGGAAAAAATACTAGATCCGTTCCTACATTTGACCTAAGGGGGGCCGCTGGAGGTGTTCAAAGTTTTTTCTTTTTTTTTTCATACGGCTCTACGACTCACACGTTAAGTCATGGCCTGCCCCAGCATTGACCGTTAGTTGTTTCTGTTTTGTGCTGCTGCCTTCCAGTTACGATTGCCAAGTAACGATAGTGCATCAGCAGCAATACAGTCCTCCCATTGAAGCTTAGGGCGTCCAGCCTTCCGTGCTCCAAATATTTGCTCCGATAGAACTTTAGATAGATTTCCCCGATATTCATCCTTGCTACGTGGCCTGCCCATCGTAATCGAGAGGATTTAACCATATCGACCACATCTAAGCCCTTGTATATTCCTTTCAGCTCTACGTTTGTTCTTCTTCTCCAGATCCCGTTAACATTAACAGTCCCATAAATTCTTCTCAGGATCTTCCTTTCAAATCTGGCCAGTTCTAGTTCCTGAGTCCGTGAAAGAGTCCAAACTGCGGAACCATATGCCAGAACAGGTCGAATAAATGTTTTGTATATACTGACCTTTGTCGATTTAGACAAGTTGTTGGACCGGAATTGTTTTAAAGTGCAAAGGAATACCAATTAGCAGTCAGAATATGCCTGTCTATCTCTCTCCTATGCCGTTCCAGGAATTCACTTGGGAGCCTAAATAGACGAATTCTCGCACCAATTGTACCCTGTGTGAACCCAAGTATCCAAAGCCTTCCCGGATATCCTCCTTTGGGTTTTCACACATGTATTTAGTTTTTCCGTGTTTATAAGTAACTCCATACGTGATGCCGCTTCCAGAGTTTCAAAGGCCTTTCTGACTGCCTCCAATGTCCATTCAGCAAGGTCCAGATCGTATGCACCTGAAGAAGTCTATTTAGAAGTGTCCCAAAGGTCTCAAAAGCAGAGTTCCTTACAGCTGCCTCAAGAGCCATGTTAAATACAAGACAGGCCAAACCATCTCCCTGAGTGACCCCCGTTCCTGTGTTGAAGCTTCTTGAAAGATCTCCAAACATTCGCACACAGCACAAATTATCCTCCATTGTCATGCACGTAAGTCTAACCAATTTCGAAATCATATTATATTATTATATATCGAAACTATCAGCATATTTATCATAGCTTTATAGACTTCATTAATTCATTACTGTTAGCGGAATCATAAGCCTGCTAGAAGTTGACAAATACATGATGTATGATAATTCCATACTCTCTGGTCTCCTCCAGAAGCATTCTGAGAGTGAAGATCTGGTCCTTCGTTGATCTGCCTGATCTGAAGCCACTCTGATATTTTCCTATTTACCGTATAAGGGAGAAACCTCCCAAATGAGACAGTCGACAACACTTTGTAGGCACAAGTGGGGTGACATATTCCCCTATCGTTCTTGTATTCTAGAGCATCGTCCTTTTTATGAATGGGGAACATGATAGTCTTCTTCCACTCCGAGGATAAGCTTCCCTCATTCCATATACCCAGGAATAGATCCTTAAGCAACATGGTAAGCTCATGCCCACCATGCTTCAGAAGTTCGTGTGCTTTCTCATCTATGCCTGGAGCCTTTTTATTCTTAAGCTATTACAGAGCTTATTGGATTTCCTCTTCATCTGGAGGGTTAATGTGATCTCTACTTAATACCTCATTCTCAAGGTATTCCTCTGGACAATCAATTGGTGCTCTTCTGTATAACAGAGCAATGAAGTAATCGGTTCATCTGTTCAGTGCTGCCTATCAGATATAAAGGAACCCTCCTTTGTCTTTCACGCATGTGCTCGCGATTTAAAAGGCTTTCTTCCCTCATTAACAAGCTGGAAGGACTGACGACTATTCTTATCATTAAAAGCCATCTCTATTTCATCGAGTGCTATGTTCCTCATGCGTTTATGGAGGCGTTTATACTCCTGTGTAGATGTTCTTCTACGCTTACGTGATGGTATTTTTCTGTGGGCTTCGTTTTTTATTTCGTTTTGGGCCTTACGTTCCTCTTCAAACCAAGGATTTGTTGAGAAAGGTCCTATTTACGTTGTAAAATGATAATTTTCCAAAAAATGATGGTGGGCAACATTTTAGTATCGTTCACTATACTCGATATATATCAAATGGTGAACAACAAAGACGAAGATGGCTAATTTACTCAGAATCAAATGATTCTGTGCACTGTTTTGCATCCCGTTTATTTTAAAAAACATCTCTGAATGTTTTAAGTTCGACTAGGGCGACTAACGATTGGCAGCATCTGAGTGTGATTTTGAATAATCATGAAAACAGCAAAGCCCACACAAAATGCATGCTACATTGCTTCGATTTACAAAAACGTTTAGAGACAAGAAAAACCATTGACCGTGAAACTGAAGTTCAAATTAGATGTGAAGGCCAACGCTAGAAGTATATTTTGTAAAGGCTTTCAGCAATTGTACAGTTTTTGGCTTCAAATAATTTGGCATTCAGAGGTCACAAAGAAATAATAACTTCGGACAGGAGTAACGGTAACTTTTTAGATCTTGTTAAATTAATAGCTAGATTTGATCCTACGTTAAGAGAAAATTTAAATCAAGTCTTCAACAAAACCATCTCCAGAAATCATTACCTCGGAAAAGATACCCAAAATGAATTCATTCAGCCAATGGCAAGCCATGTCACATTCAAGATAACTGAAAAGATACTAAACAACAAATATTATGCAATTATTTTGGATTGTACAAAAGATATTGCCAGAGTTGAACAACTATCCGTCATTTTAAGGAAAACCGACAAAGAAATTGCTGAAGTTGAGGAGCATTCCATTGAGTTCATTGCAGTTGAAACAACAACAGTTAAACATGTTAAAAGAACTAAACAAACTCGGCCTTTCTTTAGAAAACTACAGAGGGCGCAGCTATGATAATGGCTCCAATATGCGCGGAATCCACAGTGGTGTTCAACGAAGAATTTTGAACATGAATGCTTTAGCGTTTTTTGTATCTTGTGGTAGTCTTAGTTGGAACTTGGTTTTAGGGGACTGCGCCATCTAGTGTGCAAACTCATACTTTTTTTTGGAACTTTACAGAGACTATATACAATTTTTTCATGCTATAGCGAGAGGTGGTCCATACTGAAAGAACATGTAAACATTTCACTTAAACCTCTTTCAGAAACCAGATGGGAATGTAGAGCTGAATCGGTAAAAGTGGTTAGATATCAACTAAGCAAGGTTTGTGATACTTTGTACTGACTGTTCATATATTAGTGAGTGCCAGCCATTGGAAAATGAAATATCGTTGACTTGGGGGGGGGGGGGGGGAGGGACACCTCTGCTTTATTGCGTACAAGTTAGTAAAAAGATGTCTTTCGACGACATTTAAATGACTTAAGAGATTTTTTGGATGAAAGGATAAAGAAAAAAAAAGATATCAAAAGATGCCTTTTAGATGAATCATAGAAATTTCTTGGATGAAAAAAATGATGACTTTCAGATATCTTTTGGATGACTTATAGAGAGAGATCTTTTGGACAAAAAAGTAAAAAAAGATGTCTTTCAGACATCTTTAAGATATTTTTTGGATGCTGTTGTAAGCTATCTTTTTGATATCTTATAGAGGGCTGAAAATGGCGCATTAGACATCTTTGAGATATCTTACAGAGATCATTGGGATATCTTTTAGACATCGTATCTATCGATCATGATGTCTTTTAGAGGACATTTTGCAGAGTGGGGAGGTTCAACTTCAACTGCAATACAATATTTCTTGGCGTCTGTTGAGGCTAATAATAAATATTTTGTATTTATCTTTTAGGAAATTTAATCCTCAATAAGACTGGCTATTGTGCATTTTTACTACAGTGCACTGAACAATGGTCATTAAGGCGAAACCACTGAATATCTAACTTTTTGAGTTTTTTGACATTTTGCAGATTTGTATGGTCCCATAGCTGTTCCGAATTAAAAAAAAATATTAAATATAAAACTTATAAGAAAGTTAACGTTCTTCAAAATTGGCAATGCCTAAGTTTTACCTAAAATGCACTAGGAGCGAGTTACTGAGGAAAATCTGAAAAAGTGACGAAAATGACGAGTTCGTTGACTTATATAATTTGATTGCAATCGATTTAGGGTGGCAGACGTTCGTATTTCGCTGATTATGAGAGTACTACTGATTCTTGTAAAAGAGACATCCACACAGGCAGGGAGGTCGCCAAGGGAGGGGTAAGTAATTTGAAAACCCAAAAATTTGATATGGTAAACCGATATGGTAACTTCTAGAGTTTTACCAAACCTACTAATAGTGGGTTTAACAGTTAACCCATTCCTTTTAAATTAATAAAGTGGGATATTATTGATACACTGTTGTGTCTAAATAGAAAAAAAAAAAAATATTGTTGCCAAGTGTCAACATTCTCAAGAGATAAGTTAAAAAAGTTGGAAAAATTACAATATTTCATAATATAGTTGGGAATATTAAAACGTTTAGTATAGTTGGGAAAATTAAAATATTTAATATAGTTGGGAAAATTATAATATCTAATATAGTTGGAAAAATTAAAATATTTAATATAGTTGGGAAATCTGGATAAAAAAATTGTAGAGAAATTTTATATTTCCTACGAGGCATGACCAAATTCCTAAATCTAAACTAGCAGAAATTATTGGAAATAATATCCAAATATTTAAACGTAAGTTTAAAATAAATTAAATTTATTTGCAAATGCTGTCCGGCAAAATGCATTTTCAAAATTGTTATTCTATTTGAGGTATAAAAGGAAAAGCGAATGAAATTCAGAAATTGTTAGCACACGTACGCGTTTTAGCCTACTTCTAAATAGTCAGAAAATGGAGAAAATCTATTCACTCCATTCATGTGATATAAGAGCAAAGGCGAATGAAAAGTCGGAAAATTTCAAAATTTTATATAAGTATATTTATATTTATATAATTGTATAAATATAAATACCAACAGTGAAATATAAAATTATAGCGGTCTCTTTTCTCACTGCCTAATTTAAATGTGGCCTCTGATAGCAAAAAGGTTCTCCGCCTGTGCTTTATATCAGGGGTTACCTGACCGTGGTGTATGTACCACTTCACTTTTATTATTGATATAAATTCATTCTCTTTCACTGTATTTTTTTTTGGTCTTTATTTTTTAATGTATCAATATTGCAAGTTTATTTTTCCTTATTTACTCAATATCATATTCTTTTTTGTTCCACAATATCATATTCTTTTTTTGTTCTAAGGCTCTAAAGCTCTACTGATTTTACATGTAATATTATTCTAAAGGGATACGTCCCTGAATAAATAAAGAATTTATTATTTATTTATTTATTATTTACAATTAATACAAATAATTCAGGATGGTTACCTTATTAAAGGTGAAAGCAATTAGTGTTGAAGAGGACTTAAGAATCAAGTTGAGCTCCATCTAGCCTAAAATGTATGCTCTGATTGTAAATAAACAACATGCTTTCCTCCGAAAAATACTGATGTTTTTCTACATAAATTCTTACTTTTGATGAATACACTTGTTATGCGAATCTTACTGTAGCTGTTGTTATGCAAAATTGATAAACGTATGATATATATACCTATATTGTTTTGTTTGTTAAATAAACTTATCTAAAACAGTTTATATTTTTTTATGAAGGCGAATCTTTAATACTGATATCTTAAGATAAAGTAGTGGTATGCCCAGTTATCTAAAAAGTGAAAGTGGTACGTAGAGACATAACGTCTGGGAACCCCTGCTTTAGATCATCAGCGAGTAACCTCAAAATGAAGAGTTGAGAATTGATACTAAATAAAAGGATCTTATAAAATGCATAGTAAATATTCAAATATAACACAGGATATAATTAATAAACAAAATTTATTAAATTATATTAACAGAACAGGGCACAAAACTAATTGCATTATAAACAAGAATTAGTTCACAAATTCGTCTTATTCACACTTATATCTATTTTGATAATTTGTAATAAATATACAAATTAATTTCACACTATAAGCAAGACTGAATAACCTAATTTTATATAAAATTACAAAATTGTACAAATCTTTAAGACATACAATGATTATAATTTATGGCACATATTTTCCTTGTCGAAGTAACGACAGCACATATACAACAATTATAAAACAATATTGATATACTGAGTTTTATTTACAGATGATTCTAGTATATCAACATTTTTTACTAATCACATGGAAGCATTCTTATTATCTCATTAACAATATTACTATTAGACTATGTATATAAAATCACTAAGAAATAAGAAACATCATTTACATGTAGCATATCTAATGGCAGTGAAGATGGATGGGCAGATTGCTCATCAAAGACTGTGAATCAATCAATACTGTAACAAATTATAAATTATAATTATTATCAAATTTAGAATTTTCCAGCTGAAATAACGAATATTTTGATCATTTATTATTATTTGACTCTTGAAAACAGTTAAATCAAAATTAATGTTGATTCATATAAACAATAGTCTTAACTACGCAAATTTAAGGGACTATCAATTGCAAGATTCAAAACCTTAAAAAAAATTGCAGATAAAAATTAAAAGCTGAATTGTCTTAATTACTATACGATGGTGCAATTGAAACTTACTCACATTGCATTATTTTTGCATAATCGCTTCTTATTCAACAAAACATGACTTACAAAAAATATTTGGTGTGTCCACTCACATGACTTTCCTAACTACTTTGGATGAAATCCAAAATAAAAATTGTTTTCTGTATCTTTGTAGACAATTAAATTATTGTTAAATGAGCATCAAGACAGATCTGGGAGTTATAGAGTCATAAAAAAAACTAAATAAAGATGAACCAGTTTCCGAAAAAACATGCACACAATACTTTATAAAAATATCTGTATAAAGTTCAATATACTGTATTGATGCTAATATTGATCATAAATTTTTTTAAATTTACAAAAAAATTTTTTGTATACATTTTTTTTTTAAACACACCAAGCCATTTTTGCAGTATAGTTTATAGAAAAACATATTTCTCAAGTATTGTGAAGCCACTATGCACTACATGCGCATGGAGCAAGATATAGTACACAGGCATCAAGGACTGAAACGCTACAAAATAAAATAAAAATACGAAGGAAAGAGATGGTCCAGGGGCGTAGTCAAAAAGAATGGATCACAAATAGTTAAAACTATTTATTAGAAACCTAGTAAATTTAATAACAAAATAATAGTAAATTTAACTATTTGTGATCCATTCTTTTTGACCCCCCAGATCATCTCATTCCTTCATATAATTTTTACAGTCAACTATTAATAATTCAATTTTTAAAAAAAGCAACACATACAGAACAATGGCTGAAAATCATTTTTTTTTACTCAGGGGGCTCTGAGATGCTTAGATCCATTGAAAACAGCACATTGAAATTTTGACCTGATCACAATACTTTCCTTACCTAGCAGTAGAAAAGTAAAAAACACAAAACTTAAATATCCTGCTTTTCTGTGTGAAATCAGGCCATGATCCATATAAACTCTTTTGTTGCTCCTATGGTCTACTATCACCACTTTAAATGCTTCCAATGATTTGCAGGACATATACATATATATATATATTGCAATTTCCTCCTTGCTGAACAGGATAAGGGTGATGTGGGTAAATAAATCGAAGAAAGATAATCGCTATGTCAGAAGGATCAGACTTTAGACATGATATTGGAGCTTATCTGGAGTTAAAAGGTATCTGCGAAGATATGATTGAAAAAGGAATGTCACTGGTGGAAGAAACAGTGCTAAAGAACTGGCAGAGGAAAAATAAGGAGGCTTTGTCCAAGCATCTTGCAAACAGTAAGAGGACATACTTTCTTTAATCAAAACGCAAAGAAGTACTAAAAAAAAAAAAAATTGAAAGACAAATCTGAAGTTATCCCTGAGGAAAAGGTTATTGACCAGTCATTAAGTGAGGAAGGATTTGAAGATTGTGACCAAGGGGTTGATTAGAATTATAATCCACTGGATATTTTGGGTGACTCTGAGACAATAGATAATAGAAAAGAGTCAGAAAAATAATTAAATAATAATATTAGAAAATGGCCATAAAGTCATACTTTCCCCAGAAGGAAATAATGAAAAAGAATTAAGAAGTTTTGGAGATGAAATTATACTAAAAAAGTCTTACTATCTGCAAGTGATAACTCATGAAGAAGAGAAAGAACTCTATAGAAATGACAAGTATGAAAAACGAAATAAAGAAAATTAAAACATAAGTGAAGAAGAAATTACCATGGAAAAGGAAAAGTCAACAAGAGGAATCTTTGGAAATTCAGGCATCTAATGATCAGAATTCGATTGCCAAAAGAACTACAGGTGATTATTGTTTAGAAGAACAAGACTCTGAAACTAAAGAAAATAAAGATGGAAATCAACTTGAGAAGACAACTTGTGAAATGTCAAAGAAATTCAAAGTTCATGAATACCAATTTTCTGAAGAAAAAGAGATTATGTTACTATTGGATTATTAAATTATTGTAATATTGGATTATTGATTTATTGAATATTGTGGATTATTGAATTATGGTACAACTAGAAGAAAATATGGAAACAAATTTATTAACAAGATACCTCTCTGATGAAGTTAAACCACCTCCCGCAAATGTATGAAACCATCTTCAGAGAAAAAAATGTTTAATCTTAGAGGTAAGGTAAAAAAAAAAAAAATATGTTTGCTCTTAGTGATAAGGTAAAGAAAAAAAAATGTATGCTCATAGGGGTAAGGTAAAGGAAAAAAAATATTTGCACTTAGCAGCACTCATTGTTATAACTCCGGAAAGTAAACAATGGACAAAAGACTTTAATAAATCTTCATTATTTTCAAGGGTTAAACAATAAATTTTATAATAATCATTTATTTAAAAAAATAAATAAAATAAAAAAATACACCCTTTTTAATTCCTATCTTATAGATATTAGTATAGGCTTCTTTAGACTTACTAGACAACAGCCTTATTTCCTCAATAATTGCGATAAAAGAACCAATTGTGATCTTTTAATGAAATATTGTTATAGATATTTGGATAGTGTTAAAAACTGATATATTGATTTGAATTTGTTTTTCTCACTGATAGATAGTTGGCAATTCAAAGTTTTTTTTTTATAATTTACCGTTCTATATTAAAAATGTTCTAGGCTTCATTATGCAGAAATTAGTTATTTTAGAAGTAATGACAGATAATGTAGCTATAAAGCATAACTTTTAATTAAATGTGATGGTTCAAGGTTGTAAATTTTAATTGTATCTATATAGGAAGAGGTGTTTTCTGTTTTTTTTTTTTAATTTGGAACAATGTGATCTGTAGATAAATCCTATTAAGTAATATAATTATATTTTATGCCACCATAGGACACTTACCCACAATTTTCAAGTGCTCCCCAATGCTTATATACTTACATTATGATTGCTCATATTGCTGAAAATTATGAAGATATTGCCTCAAAAAAGTTAATGTACACGGTAATAGGCTATGGAAGAGTGTCAAAACCATGTGTATATATATATATATATATATATATATATATATATATATATATATATATATATATATATATATATATATATATATATATATATATATATATATATATAAATAAATATATATAATTTTTTTTCTTTTAAGGTTCTTGAGGTTCAGTCTGTATATGTATGTATGTATTTATACATACATACTGTATATGTATGTATGTATTTATAAATACATACATATACATACATATCTATATATCCATATATATATATATATATATATATATATATATATATATATATATATATATATATATATATATATATATATATATATAGTATTTATAGATTCATTCAGAAAAAAATAATAAAAAATCTAGTGCGGTGCGTGCATCACACAACTTTCCCTTACCGTCCTATAATAATTATCTTTTTAATAGTTTAAAGAGTTCACATAAACAATACCTGAAATAAACTCAGCAGCATTCACTTCTTCATATCTTCCCCCACTTAAGTGCAATATATAGTTTTTTAAACAATGTTAGTACAACAATTCTGTACACTATATATATATATATATATATATATATATATATATATATATATATATATATATATATATATATATATATATATAGTTTGTCAAGTTGAAAATATATTTTAAAAGTTTCGGTTTACTTTCCATGGGAACATTTTGTCCATTAAATAATATAAAAGTAGAAATCATTAAGTTAATTTCTGATTTTGTATTCTTAAATTACATTATTACAGAGCGTATTGATGACAATAGAATGGAGGATTGGGACGGTCGCATCTGACTCCTTTTGGATGTGCTCGGTTATCCATCTAATGTCTTGTACTCCTCATATGATACGCTGTATCTTTGCTAATACTGATCCGATTATGATGATTCTTTTTAGATAATTTAATTACCTTTAATACAATTCTATACACAATTTACTATAAAACGCATACTTTTTAAGTTATGCGCAAATAAAATATTCTTTTTGTCATAATTTTTTCCCTGCATTTCCTTGGTGATGTACTGCATAAATGAAAAGTTAGATGCCTTTATGAAGAATACATGAGGAAGAATATATGAAGAATCACAATACTTCCCCTTACTCTATACTTCGTATATAAGTATGGGATAGTAAAAATTTAAGAAGCAAATTGTTAGAGGAAATTATTTTCTATTGATTTATTCTTTACAAACATATCCTGTACTTAAAATTGAAATAATTGAATAATAGTAAAATAAGGCAACAATGTTGGTGGGAACATTGGCGCAGACAGTACCCAAGCTTAGATAGGGTTATTTTGGTACTTTTTTGCTAGCATTGGCCATTGTGTATATATCAGCTCTGACTTTTGTTTTGTTATTAATAACCTCTGATTCACAACACCTATTTTACTTATATATCATCACAATAAATAAACTACTTAAATTAGTTAATTTTGGACTGACGTTATTAAAATTTAGACAAATACTTGAGTATTTACCTTTATAATCAGAGAAGCTATTTCCTAATGCAAACTTGACACCGACTAATACGTTGCCTGATATTTCCATTTTTTATAGTCTCTCGCTGTGGTGGTTGCCATTGGCTTTGAGGCTCAATTGTAGCTAACCAGAAAGAAAGTTTATTGGCAAAATAGTGACATGTGCCCTTCTCTCCATTGCATTCTATGAATGGTGTTGCTCTGAAGTCCTCAAGACAGGATCCTGGACTAGCTAGCGACTGGCCACCTCCCTCAGCTCCTGCTGCTGTATGCTAGAAAAAAATAAATAATAAATAAATCTGATAAAGCCGAAGTTATCACAAAAACATGTTTATCTTGTATAAAATCTGAGTTAAAAACTCTTTATAAATAGTTTATTGCCTAATATTTTATAATTAACTAATATTTGATGTAGGCATACAATTATTTTCTTAATCTAATTTATAAATTGTTTTAAAACATATTAAGAATATTTTGTAGTAAGAAATTTTGAAAAATGTTTGTTTCCATTATATAAATAACTACATTTGAATTATATTAGGCCCTGACCTCAAGGAAAAAGGACCTTGTGGGAGTTTTCTTAACTCTTGAGCGAGTGGAAGTCGACAGCTGTGATTTAATAAAAACAATTTAAATTATGGTAAGGCCACGCCCTAACCTTATAAGGATCCGTTGGTTTGAGTATTTGTTGTGGGTATGCGCAGCTTGAAGTACAATCAGGTATAAAAAATCTAAACCTCCGCCATGTTGGGGTCACGATTCTAGAGTTTTACCAAAAGAACTTTTAATCTGTGACCTGATATCTCTTTGGAATTACACATAAGAGGGTGGTCTGAAAAGTTTCCGACCGCAACATGAAGATGGCAGCACTCGTAAATAAAAGCAAGTGAATTTTGTTGTTCATCTGTTGACAGTTACTCACCAAAATTTCAGTCATTTTGGATGCGCAGTTTTTATGTAAAGGACCATTTACAAGGGCCACAAAAATTGCATATTGCCCAGCAATATTTGCAGCAATAGATTGCCGTAAAATAGTGTATCAACGGGCCACACACAGAGATAGTGATGACCTTCGCTTCTATTGGCTGAGGGAGCGCAACCATTTTGAATCTGAGTTCTATACTAGGTTATACTGTTTTGTTTATACTCATTATTTTTTCATTTATCCATTTATCCATCGATCCAGTAAACGTAATAAGCCAGAAGGTAATGAAAACCACTATGGAAGCATGTGAGGGACTGAAGAAATAGGGGTGGGAGTGCAAGTACCAAAGAAAAGAAGTTTCAGATTTAAAATAAACGAACTATTGTTCTTAACTAATGTTTGCGAAGTGGCCCTAAGTACATTCCTTCATAAAATTTACACCGCTATTAAAAATTATTCATTGGCAATACTATTCAAGTTAAAATGAAAGTGCAATTCAGAAGTAAAGGTGTAAGTGTAAATTTTGATGCTAAAAAGAAAGACAATGCCACTGTCTTCAAGTGTTGTTTCATTAAAAGTTCATCATCACCTGTGAAATGTGTTATTCTGGTAATAAGAGACAAATTAGGGTATGACAATACAGTTGATAATGTATCAGTATCAGACATTTCCCAACCTTTAGTGTCATCTACAGATTCTGAGGGAGATGGTTGTTCAGTTGAGCCGAAACCAGAAGATAATGAAAAACAATTAAAAAACTTAATATGTAGTGCTTAATATTAATAGATATTCATAAGTATCCTAAACGTTTTTTAGATTTACCAAAGAGAGCTTATTTGATAAAAATACTTAGTGAAACTGAAAATTTCTATGCTGCCTAGAAACTCCTTGCATTTGATTATATCAACCAGTTATTCCTAAACCAGTACTGACAATTTATAGCAAAGAGGCAAAGAGGGCCATTTTATTACTATTTGGTTAAAGGAACACCATTAATACTTATATGCCCTTTTTTTGGAGAACACCAGTTACAAGGATCCTTCTTGTGTAGAACATGCTACTGACTTTGGATTGAGCATTTATTCCTCTATTAAAACATAGCTAGTTGTTAATATTTAAAATAAAGGAAAATATATTATTAAAAAACCAATCCTATGCCTCATTGTATGTTATATGTTAATTTTCAAAAAATAAATACAAGCTTGAGTTGAATAAAATATATTTGCACTTTGAGATCTCAAAAAAATAAAATAAATAAAACTAGGCATTTGAAGCACAGCAAAATGTTTCAATAAAAGTTAAGGCTTCTGATGTCACTATATAAATTTTTATTAAATAACTAAAAACTAGTCGAGGAAATATTGCTAATTGATAAGTGACCAGATTTATTTGGTAAAACTGTTAACACAAACACACATAAATGTTAAAAAATATATATTGGTAAAAATAGGACCTTTTCCCTCTCATTTATCGGCTCATTTTCTGAACTATCTACTGAGTCAGAGGGCGAATGCTTTTATTAGTTATTTGTTCCTTCAACACTTCTGATTGTCCTGTCTCTCCTAGTTCCATCCTGCAACTCTATTGGATACTTTTTGAGGCCTTCTAATGCCTCCTATCACCCTCATCTTAACTACATTACAATACTTAATACATTTACAATGTTCTGTTCTTATTTAGAGGTATTTAAGAACACAAAAACAGTCGTACTAACTTGATTTATTTCTTGATTGGATACAAAAAGGACCCATGAGCTTATAAGCGCTTATTGCTGCTATAGCTTCAACTTAACATTAATATATGTACCTATTTACTCCATAAAATAATTCATATTCCTATATTGGACTGCATTTGTTGATAAAATAATCTTATCTGCATTCATATGTTTTGTTAAGTTTTTCAATTACTATGTATTAAAAGATCTTCATTAACATGTATTGAAAGAGGTAATATGAAATGGTTAGCTTACTAAAGCTAATAGGATAATTTGAGTCAAAATTTAAATTTGTAATCAGCACTCTAAAAAAATGAGCAAATTTTCAGAATCTTTTCAAAATTCTCCAGGCAATGTTCACCACAATTGTACTCCAAAATACCAGACCAATGAAGTAGTATAATCAAGGGAAGAAATATGGATTCACAATCATCCTATTAGCAGCTTATTAAAGAGTTAACACATACACTCATATACGTTAAAAATTATATATTAATAAAAATAGGATTTTCTCCCTCTCATTTATCAGCTCATCCTCAGAACTCCTATCTATATACTGGGTCAGAGGGCTAATGTTGTTATCAGTTGGTTGTCCCTTCAACACTTCTAATTGTCCTGCCTCAAGCTTCTCCTAGTTAGACTAGATAGTCTTTGTTTGAAGCCTTCTGATACCGCCTATAACCCTCACCTCACATTACAATACGATCTAATGAAATATTGTTAGGATATTGTTGATATATTGAAGTCATTAAATCATTTTCCACAAAAAGCCAGCATGGGCTTATAAGCACATATTTCAGCTAAACCTAATATAAACATCAATTCTCAACTGAACATTAACATATGTACCAATTTACTCCATAAAATTAATTTCTATATTTGGCTCCATTTGATGATAAAATAAAGTTATCTGCATTTAGATGTTATATTAAGTTTTCTAAATTAATATGAACTAAAAGAGGTAATATGTATTAAAAGAGCTTCATTAGCATGTATTGAAAGAGCTAATAAGGATTAACATGTATTGAAGACATATGTATTAAAAGAAATTCATTAAGATGTTTTAAAAGAGGTAATATACAATAGAGACATGTTTTAAAAGAGTTAATATGTATTAAAGAGCTTCATTAATATTTACTGAAAGAGGTAATATGAAAATTTAGTAGACATAAAATCTGGATTTGAAGCAAAAAAAGAGATCATAAATTTGTTCATTTTTCGTTTCACAAAAATAATAGAAGAATTGTTTTATGAATTAAATCGGGTAATTATTTAAAATAAGGAAAATGACAGAAGTTGATAGGGTGGTGGTAATTATTTTGATTATGTATTTCAAATGTTTGATTTTAATTATTATTAGTATAACTGTTTAATTAAAGAACCTATGCTTTATTTGAAATAATGTGAGTGAATTAATAATTTTTGAAATAATTATTTATATAAAATAATATAAAAATCGATTGAAAAATAATCTTTAATGATAAATAATCGCCTCAAAAAGCAAGGAGGAGACGCAAAAAGTGAGTGAGAGGTTAGGATTTATAGAGACAGAATGGCCCAGCAATATGAAATATTCTCCAACCCCTCTGGACAACACCGGCAACCCTTCAGCAGTACTCGGCAACAACCTGCAACTAGGCAATGTGGCCGGGCCATATGTTGATATTTGGGCAAAATTGCCAGCAACACTATTGCAGCCACACATTGCTGGAAAATATGGCCCGTCTAAACGGCCAATCGTTTGAGTGAGTTGATGTGAGTGTTTTTGTGAAAATGGACAAAATCGAGTATCGAGCTGTCATTAAATATTTGTTTTTGAAAGGCAATATGCCTACGCAAATCAAAGATGAGTTGGATTTTGTGTAAGGGGACTCTGCACCATCATTTACCACAGTGAAATTTTTGCCAGCTGAATTTAAACGTGGCCGTAAGAGCTTGGGAGACGATGAACGTTCGGGACGTCCAAAAACTGCAACTACCGACGAAAACATCGCCAAAGTTCACCAAATGGTACTAGAAGACCGCCGAATTATAGTGAGAGAGATAGCAGAGGTTATGAACATGTTAAAAGAACGTGTTTGTTACATATTAAATTAACATTTAGATATGAGAAAGCTGTCCGTACTTTGGGTGCCGCGTTTGCTCACGTTAGACCAAAAATGTGTTCGAATGAAAATTTCACATGCTCTATTGGCGCGATAAATCCGAGTTTTGGCGTTGATTAATTACTGTAGATGAAACTTTGATACACTATTATACGCCCGAAACAAAAATACAGTCCAAACAGTGGACTACAAAGGGGGAACCGGCTCCAAAAAAGGCAAAAACTGTTTTCTTGGTTGGGAAAGTGATGGCGGCTGGGAAAGTGATGGCGACTGTTTTTTGGGATAGTCATGGAGTTATTTTAATCGATTCTCTTCAAAAAGGAAAAACCATTACAGGAGCATACTATGCATCATTACTTGACAAGCTGAAGGCAGAACTTGCGGAAAAATGGCCACATTTGCAGAAAAAGAAAATCCTGTTTCACCAAGACACCTCAGCGGTTGTCATGGCGAAAATCCACGAATTACGGTTTGAACTGCTTGACCATCCGCCTTACACACCAGATCTAGCCTCAAGCGACTTCTTTTTGTTCCCTCATCTAAAAATTACGGTCGGAGGACAGAGATTTTCGTCAACTGAAGAGGCAATCACCTTCGTGAACAATTATTTTGTAGAGAAAAATACTGAGTACTTTTTGGACGGGTTACAGAGATGGGAGCATCGCTGGGAGAAGTGTGTAGAGTTAAAAGGAGACTATGTTGAAAAATAAAAAAAAAAATTCAGAAAAAATGTCTTGTATTTTTGTTAGGTCGGAAACTTTTCAGACCACCCTCGTAACTGAAGTCTTACTTATTTATGTGTCAGTCTTTGAGCGCACCATGACCAATTTCTTTCTTAAATTCAAATTCCTTCATTTGGATGTAAAATGAAGTGATTAAAACAATTTTCGGGAATTAACGCAAATCACTGCCCTTTTTTGAGCTAATTTTACTAGACTAACATTAGAATGCATATTGTTTTACTGATGAAGAATAATAACAGTAAGAATAAGCAAAAATAACAGTAAATAGCTGTCATTTTTATTTTACCATCACAAAGCTGTAACCAATCCATAGGCCTTCCCATCCATGCGGGCAGTTAGGGATTACAACTGACTGACTATGCACTGCTATAACATTTGATGGAGCTTCACAAACAACACACCTGAAAAAAAGAAATCATTAATATCGATCTTACAGTAGATTGAGATGATTTAGTTGGTAATTTACTTTATAGCTAAAAAGTTTGGTCAAAAATATCGAGATTACACTCCTGTAAATATTTATTCTCATCTGTGAATAGTGTAATGTTACGTTTTTTGGAAAATAAATAAATTAAACTTATTTTCCCTTTTTTATATTTTTATTTAACTTTGACTCTTATCTCAGGGTGGGTTACTAGACAACCAGACACAGACACACAGAACTATTACTATTACAAAACATACTAAAACGTGAAGCGTCAATATATCTTAAATTTAACACTTTACACTTTAAAAAACGATATAAGGTCTTTGAGGAACGACGACCGTGGTCTATGGGATATAATTTAAGTGTGTTACCAAAATGTGGATCTTGAATGTGGATGAAGTATTACGGGAGCTCTTAAGATGTCTACTCCGGTCCCTGGTCCAAACAACAATAGCTACTCCTTTTTTTGTTGTCCGTTACACCACTCCAGGTTTCAAAATGGCGAACTGCCATTTTGATTCTCCAATACGAATGGACCATTTATGATTTTCTGAAGTTCTCATTTGATGAAAATCTCTTCTACTTCTTTTTGATTTTCTTAGATTAGATTTATTGTTGAAGTATTGACAAATTGATCATCTTCACCCACTCGATCATTATGGCAGTGGTTCTGTTGAAGTCCAAAATAGAGCCACCATGTTTTTAAATAAAAGCGTCTATTTTGGTTCCATTTATGATGACAAACACACTTTTCATTATAATTTATGATGATTGCAGTCAGGATAAATAAATGTTGTATTATTTTCCTGAGAATCCCTATTTCCAAATATTAAATCTAATTTAAGATATCTAAAAACAATTATTTAATACGTACTTAAATATATAAAAAATTACAAATATATATTCATTAATTACTCATTTACATATGAGTATATATCAATATGAATACATATCGACATCGTTTCTTGAAAAAGGCTTAAGCGCCAAATCAAAATTCAGGTTTCGATTTATTATGGGATATAAATACCATTTCTATTGATTCCCTTGATATATATATATATATATATATATATATATATATATATATATATATATATATATATATATATATATATATATATACAAAAAAAATTGGAAATGGTCTAAAAATTGGCTATTGATGACATGAATACCAAATACTAACGACCCTCAGTCGTCACTCTGGGCTTTACCAGTGCTAGAAACCTTTAAAATATATCCTAATTGTAAAAGCTATGCCACCTGAATAAACTCCTGCTATATATTGTTAATTGGGAAAAAACGTTTCATGTGTTTCCTGTAAAGTTGGCTAAATGGCGCTTACACCTTTTTAAAAAACTATGTCGATGTATTTGCATTCAAAACTGTAAATATAAATAATATCTATATTCCTATTTTTTTCCTTTTTCTTAATACAACTATATTCGTACTTGCCACTTCAAACAATCTTTTACCTTTATACCTTAATATTAATGGGTTTAGCCAAAAAGAGTTAAAATAAAAAAAGTTATTATTATTTTTGTGAATAGTAAAAAAAATTAGAGCTTGCATTTGATATAAAGCTTGCAAGTAAAAAGAATGAAACATTTTGACTCACAAGGGGAGTGCACGATAAGTCCGTTGCAGATTTTGATAAAAATTTTTTGGATGATTCTACATTGAAAAAAAGTCGACACATATTCTACCGTTTTGTCCAATTGGCGATAGGAGCTGTGAAAAAAAAAATAAATGCATGTAATGCTGTAACATGCAATGTAGAACTCTATAGGCCACGATCCATAAAGCTTTCTATGCCGGATAAAAAAAAAAAAAATTATATAACGCTTTCAAATTAGTTATAAATTTCAATAATTTTCATACAAACCTCGAAATATATTTTTCAATATCCCTTTCTTCAACAGGCATCATTGGAATGGGTTCATTTGTACTTAACCAATACGACCTATCGTTTCTACTTGCATAGTTACAAACTTGGTTCACATCACAAAACAAAAATGGCATTGTTGAAAAAACTCTGATACATGATCCTGCAAATCCTGTAAAAGTAAAAATTTCTTAATAAGAAAAATGCTGATAAAAATGCTCCCTTAAAAAATTAATATATTTTCAAATAAAATTGAAATTATTAATGGCTTTTGTTATTCATAAATTTTGCTCAATTAATTACTATGAGATTATTTTAAAAAATGATTTTTGTAATTCCGATGTTGAAAAACAAAAAAATATTAATTGAAGCTAGGCACTATAAAAAATGTAAACTATTAAAAGTTGGATTAGTAGTGCAAGGAATAAAGATATTGAGCTGTTATAATCTCAATATTTAAATGATTCATGACAAATTAATCATTGAATCAACTTAATTGCTGAACAGTATGTAGAAGAATCTTAAATAAACACACAAATAAGAAAAAACTTAAAATGTGCGCCTATGTTTCGACCCAAGTTTTAGGACATCAGCAGGGCTAAGAAAAAACAAGATAACAACAGATGTAACAACAGTGGCAGTATCAGCAATAATAATAAAAAAAATTAACAAACAGTAAAATGAAAAAAAAAATAAAGTATAAAGAAAAATATGCTAATCATAATGTGAATAATAAGAAACAAAGAAAAATATTTTAATAAATAATGAAAAATAAGGGTATATAAATTTTGTGAAAATACAGAACGAGAGATAATGAATGATATGAAAGATATAGTAAAATACATGAAAAATACTAATTATAACTACTAAAATCATCCAATCCTTTAATGATCAGGTCAAATGAGCTGAAATTCGATATGTAGAACTTTCTTCCAGGCCATTAAAGAATGGGTAAATTCCAGTCAAAATGTTGGTAATTTTACATGAAATTTCGGCATTTTTAAAATTTTGCGCATCTTTAAAGCTCTGCCATATTAGTTTATAGGACTGAAAATTTGTATGTCAATTGAGTCGGTGTTAGGGAAGTATCTTTTGGGACTCTTGGTTCCCCCACCTCCCAGGTTCTTCGATTTTTTAAAATAATTGCGCACCTTTAAAACTTCTCCAAATTGAGTTAGGGGGCTCAAAACCTGTTGCATTTGAATGGAAATTAAATTACCTATAAAGCAAAAGAAGTTTTATCAAAACCAGACCAGTATTACCAAAGATATGTCTATTTCATCTCCAGTCGCCCCCGTTGGGTCAAATGAGCTGAAATTCCATATGAAGGGTTTTCTGTATCGAAGGTCAGCAGGGAGGCAGAACAATATAATAAAAGTATGGGTAAATTTCGGTATGTTAGGGAACTGTCTTTTGTGGGTCTCAACTTTTTTATCACTCCCCCGTTTTTATAATATTTTTATTTTAGTAAAAATATGACTTTAGTGATGGAGTTGCGCTGCTCATGGATTTTTTTTCTTAGCCCTGATGATGTCCTAAAACTTAGGTCGAAACGTCAGCACCCATTATAAGAAGTTTTTTTCTTCTTTGTGTGTTTATTTATTGACCGCACCCCAAATCTATATACATTTTCCACAGTCAACCATATTATTTTAAGGTAAAAGTGAATGGTTGCTGCTAAAAATTGAAGGTGAAAGTTAATTTTAATTGGTTTGGCATAAACAGAGTTGTACATGGTTATCAGAACTTTATGGTAACAATTATTAGGGTTAGAGCTTTCCTTTCTATAAATTCCAAAATATTCTATACTTATTTCATCATGTGCTGAAAGATGCATATCCTGATAAATGAGAAATTTTATTTATCTTGTATTTTATATTTATCTTGGAATAAATAAATGTATTCATAATTTTAAATATTGGCTGATGTACGGTTTTACCCCATTGTTTTTACTCGGTTCATACTCTTTCACTTTTATGAAGCTGAAAACCATTGACTTCCATTTTTGGAATGTAATAATTGGTTAACATAGGGAAACCAAGTGGTCTCTCAGCTTCAATATCCACACAGCAGTTAGCCCAGTGGCTAGGGAAACAGAGAAGGTCTGGCTGCAGCCAGGCCTGAAGATCAAGTAATCATCGTTGAGGTGATGGGTATGGAGGCGGACCAAGAAAGTTCTTTGAGAAAGAAGTGGAAGTACGTTTTGGTTCCAAGGCCAATTCTTCTGTACATGATTCTCTTTGGGTGCTTAGTGACCTCAAAGTCCACTTGGACTTCTAAATCTTTCTTTTTCATAGTTTAAATTGCTTCTGCAAATGATTTTTGGGACATTTAACCTTTCCAAGGCTCTGTAGTCTATAGTCCAAGCACAAATTTCTTATTTCCTCAAGCAATACCTAAATCCTTTTCAATCTAGCTTTTAGGTCAAGATTTTCTATAAAATTAGCCTGAAAGAAAATTACCTTCAATATTCACTCCGTGATGGACCAACATAAAAATTCCTATCCTTATTCTCGTGGAGTTCAGTAAAACCATTAACACCATCTACCAAACCTTACTTCAATCTAAAGTCATCAACTTATGTTTTCTAATAGCATGATTCAATAAATCCAATCCTCCATATCTCACTATTAAAAATTTCTAATTACTGATTAGAAAGATATTTCACCTTCCGATCATCTCCAAAGTAGTTGCAGCTTCACATCATCCGCTACTGCATACACCAACTATGACAGTGTCATCATCAAATATTGTTTCTCTCAGTTTAACACTGATGATTCTCAACTTTAAATCTTATTTTCTTCCGTGAGAGCTCCAAGACTAAGAACTAATAAATGCCTAATTACTAAGAACTAATTAAATGTCTGGAAAAGGTAAGTCTTCTTTCAGATAGTTTGCACAGTATATGATAGTGGAGAATAGATGATCAACTTGTAAATATATCAAGGGCCTAGATAAAAACAATAAAAAATAGTTAAGTCAGATTGTAAATATAAACTGAGGAGCATGAACCATGAGATAGTCCTATTATCTCATGGACTGTACCCAAAATACCCAAAGTGTTTTGCACAAAATACTCATTTTCTTCAAAGTTGTGGCTAGTCACATTCTTCCCCCAATCCCTTCATATATTGATAAATCTTTTCTGTACATTCATGCAGCTTCATTTGAAAAATCTGGGTTAACCAAAAGTGCACTGAGGCAGGTGAGTATTGTAGAGTTTGACAAATTCTATAGTACTAGTTTATTATTATTGTGAGCTAATTTAACCCTCCAAGGACAAACAAAATTTTTTTCTAAAAAAATGAGATTTCGTATAATTGTTTTCATGGTATAGCCTAATAGCTATGATGAGGTTTTAAATGATCAATTTTATGACTTATCTAAGAAAATAAACAGTTAAAAATGATAATTTATTTGTAATAAACAATGAAATTTTTGTTGCATTTACGATTTGAAAATTTTGTAGTAGGGATGGAACAGCATGTACATATCATGAGAAAATCCTTTGGAATAATTCTTTTTATAAAATTCCTACCAGAGTAAGATATATAAGTTTATAATCTCATCTATTAGAAAATATTATTACCAAAAATTATAATATTTTCCGTCAGTGAAAATCCATTTGCAAAATAGGGCCAAATTCAGACTTTTCTTCTGACGTAAAGGTGCTTCAATTGTCATGGTTTCAGTCATAAATCAACTCTAGCATCTTTTTTTAAGAAATACTGCACATTTAAAAGTGAATAAAAAAGGGTGAGAAGACGCTTGATGCGAGTGTCCTTTTAGAAGGTAGACGCTTGCTGTGATCATATGGACATGCCCTTTCTTGGTTAAGCTTCATTATTTGTAACCATATATGAATATGAAAATCACTAATTTATTTTAGATGAAAAATTTGAAACACCTTAACTGAATAAATTATTCGATTCCGTGCGATACTTTTTAAGTTTGAAAGCCTTAAAATAAAATCAGATTACCTAGATCCTGATTGTGCGCTTTTTCATTTCCTTCAATAAACAGTAAACTGTAACCATCCCAGAGCTTATGGTGGCCTGGTTCACAAGTAGGTGGAGCAGATGTCTGGCTGTGTTTTACAAGCAATATTCCTGTCATGTAATCAGGCTCAGGAAAGCAAGGTTCACCAGGAGGCCCTGGATTACCAGGTGGTCCTTGAGGTCCCTGAATCATGTTTTAAGTTATAATGGAACATTCACAAATAATTTGTCTCTTAAAGTATTAAAAAGTTGTATATTTGATTGAAATAATACATCAAGTCAATTGAGCTATATATATTTGTGATTTTCGACTTAAATTTCAAAATAAAGCAACAAATGTGTGTGCATATGAAGTGATTAAAGTTTAATGAGAGGAAAAAGAAGGAGTAACACCCCCTTTTGCCCCCGCCTCTCTCCATCCAGACAACATCTCTGGGGTGTCACCTACTCAGATGTCCAGTGAATAAGAATAAATATTTTTGAAGATTATTATACTAGCATGATCATGCAACATCATAATGGATGCTAGCAAGATAACCACACAGCGTTAGCATTATTCTAACTGGAGACATCACCAAAAACCAGAAAGATGTAGTATAAATTTATTATTTAATGTCTAAAATTTTATTTGTTAATTTCTAAATTTTTTTATTCGTTCAATTTCAATATACACTGTTGGACGCAAGTTAAGGAGCACCTCAATTTTTTTTAGAAAATTCGATGTATTTTAGAATAAATTAAACAAAACTAAAATATTTTTTCTAATACAACAAAAGTACATAAAATAATACAATATTAGAAGAAAATAGTAAAAAAAATAATAATAAATTAAATTATACTTTTTCCATAAAAAAATGATCCCTTACTTTTCAGGGTGGATTTGACCACTCGTGTTATTTTTTTAATGAGTTTGTCTAACTTCTCAAATGGCATATTATCCCAAGAACTTTTCAGATGCTCCCAAAGGTTTTTTTGTGAATTTGGAGCATGATCCTGTATATTATTATGAAGCTCTTCTCAAAGTAGCTCGATCGGATTGAGGTCCAAAGACTAAGCTAGTCAAGTCATGTTTTTAAAAATGCCTTCATCTTCTTTTTGTTGTAAATATTCTTGACAAAGCTTATATAAATGTTTCGGATCATTATCCTGCTGCATAATAAAACCAGAACCGATTAAACAGAGAACAGAAGGAATTGTATGGGCCTTCAAAATGTTTTTAATAAACATTTTTGTTAAGTATTATCGTAATTTGTCCAAAGCCTCTAAAACACTTCATCTCAAGAACTAAGCATCTCCCATGATTCATAGTTAGAAATATCGACATTGCACTGAGGAGTACATTTTCAGACGGTGTGCTTTGAGCCATAATCGGGGGATAAGATTCAAACAACTGAAACCTTGATTCAGCTGACTAAAGTACTTCTCTCCAGTCTTACTCTGTTAGATGAAAATTTTGTAAATATGGTTCAAATGAAAATCTATAAATTGGTTAGCCGTAAAAAGGCAAACAAAAGGTAAAAACAGATTGAAGGTGGAATTAAAATCAACTAAGAGAAACATTTAATCTTTCGTTTGTGGACAAATGGAGAGAAAGAATAATATGAATTATCCCTAATGTCTCTCACATAACTATCCTATTACTATTAATGAAATAAAATGTGGGCCAGGCTCCAAAACTAAAAAAATCTTATGATTTATAAGTGTAACAATTTTTTTGACAGGGAGTGTAGATTTTCATACAAAATTATAGTGTAAAACTTTTCAAATTTGGTATATAAGAATTATACATTTTTTTTTCTTTCTTTCTCGCCCACAGTAACCCTGTGAGAGAGCCGTTTATTGATTTAACATACATGCTCCATGCTCTTAGAGCATATGGCCTTGTAAATAAAATAAAATAAGATTTTAGAGGTAATTTCCAATTTAATATTTGAAAATAAGCACACACACACATATAAATAAACATAAGTAAGTAAAAAAAATTTTTTTGATTAAATAATTAGAAATAATATAAGTATGGTATAAATAGGACCAAAATAAAGATTAGTGACCACAAGGATAAAAATGTCACTCTTTTAGCAAAAAGTACAAGAAAATGTTTGTACTTTTTGTACAGGAGGTGTTGAGCCACAGGCCAGGGCAAACCATCTATGGCCGTATGTCTAATTAGCTTTGTTCTGTCTGGTTCTAGCAGCCTACATTCATAGAGCAGATGTTTGAAGACCTGTACTGTCTGTTGGACACTAATGTCAATAATTCTTCAAAATCTCAAAGCATATAATTGTCCAAAAAATATCTACTCAATAATCAACAGCTATTTTAAAGACAGAGGAATTTTTATAAAATCAAATAATTATATTGTTTCAAAAAATATAATAGGGACTCCTCAAGGATCACCACTGTCACCTACATTGTGGAACGTTCTATTCAACAGCATTTTTGAGGTTGAACACCCAGATAATGCAGGAAATGTAGCATTCACAGATGATTTCTTAATTATCGTATCTAGCAAACATTTTGATGTTCTCCAAACTTTAACAAATTTCATGATTTCGAAATACAAATTTGGGCGGCTAATAATAAATAAAAATTTTGTCTCGATAAATGCAAATATTTAATTTGCTCTCGTAAAAGAATAATCCTACAATTAGAAATTAAAATTAACGAAACAGTAGTGCAAAATACGGACATACTCAGATTTTGAGAACTTGTCATAGACAGAAAATTAAACTGGATATATTACACAGACATATTAGTAACGAAAACAACAAGATTAATAAATTTCTTAAGTCATTCGGCAAAACTCACTTGGGGCCTAAATTCCACAATAATAAAAATCATGTATAAAGGGGCAATACTACCAAAGTTGGACTTTAACAAATAATGGCATCTTTATAATGATCAAAAAGGGCATCCCAAATTACAAAATCATTGCTAGCTACAGGTTTCAAAGTTCTGCAGATACTAGCGACTGGACCATTCAATTTAGAAACTAAATATTATAATTTTTCAGAATCCACTTATAAGCACTTATTATTATGAGCCAAGGTTTTAAATAATTCATAAAAGACTGGCCACTCATCCACATGCCCAATAAATGAAGTAATATCAATTCTTGGAAGTTGAATAGCTTTTTCCTGCTCTTTGGTAGATTCTTGAGCTTACGATAATGACAAATTTTCGCCTATGTTACCAGGACCAAATTCATAATTACCGGTCCCTGATCTCTGAGAAGGAAATCCCCTTGCAGCAACTAGCCTAATCAACCCTATCATCTCTGGAACATCATCAAAATTCAGCAAAAAACTTTCATCTAATTCACATTAAATCTCATTTATTATAAATTCCGTTGCCTCAAACTTTTTTTATCATATCATCAAATACTTGAAGCAATACCTGAAACTGACGAAGTAATTTTTTATCTTTGCTAGAGACTTTCGCAGCGAGCTCCTATAGCCTTTGCATCCTTTTAAAGTACTTTTCATTTTTTTAATTCAGACATTATTCTAAATAAATTTTAATAACTAATTTTAATTTAAATGATTAATCTTAAACCAATTTTTTATTAGATGTACAAATAAGTTTCCGCCATTGTTGAGAGATGGCTCCACCGATAAGATTATGTTGGAATTGTCAGCTGAGCAATGGCACATAGCAAGATTGGACATCTGGCAACAACATAACCTTAAATACTAGTGACTTTGTGTTAGCAGAACGTATTTTTTTTGTGCGAAAATGTCAAGTTTAGTTCCTAAATAAGTGTCATTTACATTTGCAGGAAGTTTTGATTTATTTATTTAACTTAAATAAATAAATCTGCAGCTGAGGCCCATGTTAGGTTTGTTTGTTAGATTTTTTTAACTGTTTATTAAGAGAAAAAGGCTGAACTGATTTTGGCAAAACTTTCTTCTATTGTTATATTTATTATAAAAGATTTATTGCTCTCCATTAAAAGATTTTAAGCAATATTAACCTGCTAACTACCTCCTTAAAACAAAATAGGAAGGTTCAAAAATCTAGATGTTTTGTCCACTTTTAAACGCTTATGGCTTAACCAGTTTAGATCTAACTTCATATTATTATTCAGAGCCTAAAAAGGTTTTTAGCAACATTAAGCTATTATCCACTTACTTAAGACAAAATGTTAAGGTATCATTTTTTTATTTTTATTTACATATCTAAAAATCAGATCAAAAGGCCCAATATTAATTGGTGGTAAATAATTACGACCTTCCTACTCCTGCCACAACCGGTCATCCGATGAATCTAGAGAACGTGAGGAAGACTACTCTACATGTGACATACATAAAGCTCTTGAAGCTCGACTTTGTTGTTTAAAACATAGTGTTCTTAAAATTGAGTAATTTTAGGTTAACTTTACATTTCTTGCAGAACTGAGCAGGTCAGGTAATGCAACTATATGTTGGATCAGATCAGGGATCTGTTGTATGTTGCGTATTCCAGAGTCAGGAGATCCAACAGTTTATTTCTCAATGCCCAAGGAAGCAGAAACCTAACATGGTTCATCAAGAGGCTCTCCAGTAAATCCACAATTAAAAACATTTAAACTGCGCGTACACGAATAAAAATAAAGGAAAAAAAAACCTCAATTTCAAATTCCGGTTTGGACGCGTTGTATTTGTTTTTTAAGTTTGATTCTCTTACATGATTGTGTTTTGTTCGACCTCAGTCAGATAGTTTTGAATTTGCCGCATAAATCTGAGCTCTGTTAATTTTATTATGATCTCCTTAAGTTATAACAATTGAAAATAGAATAGAATAGGCCGTCAATCACCAGTCATCAAATCATCCCAAAGATCAAGAAATTGGTGGAAGAACTACCAATACCGGATTTGGGTGCCTATTTTTTTATTCAATTTTCTAATGCTGAGGCTTAATGTGAGATCATTAACAATTTGTTTATTAATAACAATCCAGATTATGAAATAGAGTCCATCTAATTTATACCATTATATGTTGGTCCTATCTGAGCCAGATTTTTGAAATTGGGGTTGATAGTTGAACCTGTACGAGTACAATTCCGATAGGTAGCGACAGTTATAATTTTTCTTATGTTCGTTTATAAGAAAACATAGACAATTTAACATTTTTAACAGTTAATTAATGGTTGATAAGAGGCCAAAATTCAGAAGTTGGGGTTGGTTGTTGAACCCATTCAAGTTACAACTTTTACTCTTCAACCTGCCCTCCAATATACCTCGACAATGAAGTAATTCCGCAAACAGATAAAATTCGATACCTTGGCCTGACATTTGACGGAAGAATGACATGGAGCCCACACATCAAGAACAAACAAAAAACGCTAAACCAAAAACTAAAACTATTATACTCACTCCTTTCAAGACGTTTGAAATTGAAAATTAGAAATAAATTGAACAATTACACTTACTTACTCAAGCCCATCTGGACCTATGCTTCACAGATTAACAGGACAGCCAAAAAAATTCACAAATTTTTTTTTTGATTTTTCATTCAAAAACTTTTAGGACTATCACTAAAGCTCCTTGGTATATCAGCAACATTACCTTACATACAGACCTCAATATGCCAACAGTTGATGAACACATATGGACTCAGTACAAACGATTTCACGATAACTTACATGGACATCCTAGCACACTCATACAAGGCATGGCGACAACCAACATGCCTGACAACACCCGCAGAAGGTCGAAGAGGAGCTGGATGAGGGATCTCCTAGCCTAACCATGCACGAGATAATCACGACAGAAAGAGGTGCTGCTGGGTACTACTCTTTCTCATGCCTTTCATGCCATGATAACATGTTGTTTGCCAGCACATTCACTGGTTATCTCATCGACAGATGTGAATATAAAAAATAAAACCCCTCCATCCCCAAAAAAGATGTAAATAATAGATAGAAACAAAGAGCAAACCAGAAAAAATTCATGTAAAATATCCTTTTGATATTAATTTTTTACAAACATTAAAAACCTAAATATAAACCTATAATAATTACCAAAAGACCAGGTAAACCAGGAATTCCATCTGCTCCTCTTGGTCCGGGCCATCCTTTGGGGCCTTCTAATCCAGGTATACCAGGTGGTCCAGGGTGGCCTTTGTTACCCTTTGGACCTGGGTAGCCAGGAGTTCCAGGACGTCCATCCAGACCAGAAGGACCAGTATCACCTGTTACTCAATATTATAAATAGCTGATAAAGAACTATTAATTGTTTTAAGAAAAAAATAAATAAGCATTAATGTGACTAAATACAGCTAGAACAGAAGCAGTGACAGAAAAACTATATTTAGAAATATCTTAATAAGTTAACTGTCTCAAAAAACTTGCTGCAGCCAAATATTCCCTTCTTCTTCCATAACTATTTCTATTCCCTCATTCATCACATAGAACAATATCAACAGAACAGATAATAATGTAACTGATATAAACTGAAAATCAATGCATTCGAATAACATAAATATGAATAGCCCAGAATCAACATTCTATGTATCAATATATCTGTTTACAATCAGTAGAATTATTTGTATTAGATTATTAAGAAGAGATTATCTAATTAAAATTATAATTAAATTTACCTTTAAATCCTTGTTCTCCCTTGTCTCCCTTTTCAGCTATTCTGCCTGGGAGCCCGGGATCACCTCTTGGTCCAGGATCACCTTTTAGACCTTTTGCTCCAGGCACTCCATCAGAACCCCGTGGACCTATTGGTCCTATATCACCCTTTTCACCTGGGTAACCAGAAACTCCTTGGTTCCCATTGTTACCTTTTTCTCCAGGTGGCCCATCAAATCCTTTAAAAATATACGTTAAATAATAATCATAATATGAAAAATTAAGATTACAAATTTTTAATAGCAAGTTTAGGCTTTTTTTTTTTTTTTAATAGCTAATAGAACAATTTTATAAGAATTGTTACGAATATTTATTATTTTAAATAACAGTAGGAAATAGTTTTACAATCATTGTTAATAGTCCAGACGCGATAGATAAAATATATTCAGTTTTTGAAATAAATTCTCAATGAACTTTCTCAGTGTGATAATTAGGAGAAAAATAGTAGAAACAAATTGTATATGTTTTAGATAAAATCGGTATGTAGTAACCTAGTGAAAAAAATTCATAAACATGTGGAAAAGTAGTTTTATTCACGTTTAAGACTATTTTTTTTTAAACAAAAATTTGCATGCAACAGAGCCTAAAAAGGCAAAAAAATGAGCTTGAGACAATTTAAATCTACCAACAATAAAAGGTATTAGATTTAAGTATTAAATCGAATCTCACATATATTTCATGAAAATAGGGTTGTAGATCAATTCCTCGGGAACAAATAGGGCTTTGAAAAATTGCTCTGAAGCACAGAGCTATGCTAACTGGTGGAAGTCTATAGGGTACAGAGAGAGATCCCACTCTTCCTCACCCGCATGTACCAAGTTAAAGTCAAAAAGCAATAGCAGTTGCTGAAACTACAGAAGTAGACCTAGAACTTGTTCCTCCACAATTTTTTTAATAGATCATCTGTTTGACAGTGAAAAGCATTTGGACCAATTTATATTGGCTGAAATAATAAAAATTATTTAGAGTTAAATCATTAAATAATAATAATTATGGTGAAAAAGTAATGTTAACCAAAGCTTATGACACTTGGTAGTTTTCTTTTTAAGAAAAGGTGAAGGATGATTTTGAGTACAACGAAGTAAGACTGTATTTCAAAATAATGTATATCACTTATTACATACGAGTGGGCAAGAAGCCAAAGGGTACAAGTGACATTTTTTCAAAGATAGAGTTAAGTGTGGTTATGGATAGTTAATGGATACTCAATATTCAAGGGATACACAGTAGAGACATAATATAAGTATGATACAAACTTAAACGTTTTAGGTTTTATCAAATTGTTTCAACTTTAAAATGCATTTTCACAAAATTATTAAATTGTCACTCATACCCCTTGGTTTCTCACCCTTTCATACAAAAGTGAAATATTTCTAGAAATAATTGGAATAATAAGAACGCGTGATAGAACAGCATGCTAATGATGATTAGTTATGATGATATTAGAGTCCCCAGAAGAGGAAGATGCGCTTGATGTCATCATAACATAAATAACAAAGCTGGTCTCCTTATACACAGCAGATCAGGATTGCACAATCTTATAATAAAGATATAGATAGAGGAATTTTGTACCAGAAGAATAGAGTACAATATACCCCATAATGAAAAAGAGTGACACCCTGGATCGCATCAGCTATAGGGCTATCACATTGCTTCCAAGAGCATATAAGATGATCTTCTCTAACAAGCTGAATATCAAGCTCCATCATTTTGCTGAGAGGGTAGTGGGGCAATACCAGAGCGGCTTCACTAGAGGAGATTCCACCACTGACCAGCTGTTCTCTCTAAAGGGCTCCTTACACAGTCAATAGTATTGAAGTCAATAAAATTATTTGAAATCAAAATTATTTGATTTTTATAGAAGCTCTATCAATATTAATGAAGGAATGTCAATATTACTACTCATGTAAGAGAAATGTTGAGCAATATTACATCAGTGATTGGCAATAGGAATAACCGGTCAGTGCAACCAAAAACTGGCTTTTTATTTCGGTTAATCTTTTTGACCCGGTCATAACCACTTATTTTTAATTCCTTGTTGTAATAATGAAAATTTTCGGTTTTCAGATTTCAACGGAAATATACAAGTATATAAATACAAGTTTTGTCGTGATGTCTGTACGTTCGTTTGTATGTATCTCACATAACTTAAAAACGGTTAACACTAAAAAATTAAAATTTTGTATTCAAGATTATTGTAAAATATAGTTGTGAACATCCCTTTTTGGTCACTAGATGATTATCAGAAATGGTGCTTTACTAGAAGGTGATTATTGATTTTCATCGAAAATTGTAATAAAATAAATGCAAAACTTCTCAAATTTGGAATATAAAACTTACTAATATAAATAACATAACAAATTTTGGTTAAAATAGGTAAACCGGAAATGGTAATTTACTTGAAGGTCGTAGAGTAGTAATTAGACTTTCATAAAGAATTATATTGTTACAATGTAAAATATCTCAAATTTGGTAAATTATACTTTAATATCAATATAAATAATATAAGAGATTTTGGTTGAAATTGAAGAGCCGAAAGTGGTACTTTACTTGAAGGTCACTCAATAAACTTACATCAAAATTTAATCAAACTTACAGAAAAAAATAAATACAGAGATCATATGGTTCAGTGATAAAGGTTACAAATGCGATTTTTTTCCCACTCTAAATAAACAATTTTATTACTCGTTTTAAGTGTTAAAACTGAGTGTAAAATACTTGTTTTCCTCCCCATTTGTGAGTTGAACAAGCCTGCAGCAGGAGAATAAGATATAAGCTAAGCAGGTTCTTCCACTTAAAATGTCAAAACCATCGATTTCCAATGCTTTATTTAGTGACATAGTTCTAATATTGTCATGAAACACGAAGAAATCTCTCAGAAATTTGTTACCTACTGAAAGAAAACGACAAATAATAATGGAATGAGATCTCCAGAAACAAGAGCTTTTGTGTGTGTATGTCTGTGTGTGTCAATAGATGGACATCGCGATGCTGAGTATCGTTTTTGAGATACTGCTATCTTCGGAAACTATTAACCAAATTCAGGATCACTTTTAGAGTCACTAATTTATAGTTTAGTAGTCGTACAAGGAAGTCATGCGGTGTTCACATCAGATATTTTAATAATCCGATAACCCGGTAACAAAAACTTGCTTCGGAAAAGAAAAAAACATGAAAATGTTGTAATATAAAAATATCTCATTTTAAATTGAATAACTTGAATAAAACCCTGTTCCAGTCAACATTTAATTATGAAACGGAAATAATGGAATGTGCCGAAAAACTGAATGTTGATCAGGGATACCGTAGTGTGAGAGCTCTACGACAGTTGCGGCAGGAAAATATGTTTGAAGAATGGGCAAATTGCAGGTGGCAGGGCGTTGGTGTTCGCCATTTCAAAGAGACTCCGAAAGCCAACAGATACATCTGCGAGAAGCAGGTTCTTTCGGGATCGGAATGGTCCAATGCCTTAAAATTAAACATTAATTATGCACCTCTGCGCGGAGTACCAGGAGCCAGTGGACAGCAAAGAGAAATTGGGTCCCTCTGTCACAAATGCAGCAGAAAGTTTGAAACACAAGCCCATGTGCTGGGAAAATGCCCCAACAACTCCCTCCTCATAACACGCCGGCACCATAGGGTCAAGTATGAGTAAATAAGGCTCCTCAGAGAAAAGAACTTCACCTGCTTTGACGAGGTCTATTGTGTTGATATGGATGGATCCGCGAGGTAAGCTGATATTGTAGCATTCCCAAGGACCGGAAAGACAGCATTGGTCCTGGATCCGACCGTACGATTTGAGGGAAACGACCCCGATCAGGCAGGTGGAGTGGAAAGGGAAAAAAAAAACATCTATGAGAAATGTATCCCTTTCCTAAAAGAAAAATTCCGCGAAACCTTCGGAAAGAAAGAGTTCATCGTGAGAGGCCTCTGGTTTGGGTCTCGCGGAACAATACCAAATAGAATGGAGAGCTTTTTGGAAGACCTATGTGCTACTGTTGGGGATATTGCGGTGTTGGCCGAAAACATTATTCTGGAATCCCTGAGGATTATCCACCATCACCTGCATGGTAATTAGATGGGTCTATTTATCATTTGAGATTTTTTATTTATTTTGTTTGTATATGTATATATTTTTATTTTTTCCTGTACTGTTGATCTATATATGTGTACATTCAAATTTTGATGTTTGATTAGTTTCTAGTTTCATGATATCTAACACCTCCAGATTAAGGCTAAGATCGTAGCTGACATAATATTGACACAATATTATAGACTTGCGTGAGGGGCACCTTCAATAATATTTCTTAAATTATACTGGCCGTGTAAGGTAGGCAAATCCAAGAGAAGATGAAGGAATTCAACTTCAATGTACACATGCCCTTCATGGGCTTGGCAGGCATATGATAGTATACGGGAAGAAAAATTATATAAAGCAATGGAGTGACTTGGAATCTTGCTTAAATTAATAATATTGGTCCGAGCGAGTACGATAGATGCCAGCTGTTGTGTAAGAGCGCAAGGAGATCTTTCAAATGAATTCAAGTGTGAACGAGGTCTGAGACAAGAGGACACTCTAGTATGCACTCAGTTTATTATAGCTGTAGAAAGCGTAGCGAGAGAAGCTAGAATACAAACAACAGACACTTAAAAAGAATGCAAACACTAGCTTATGCCCTAATATATGCGTAATCGGAAGATCCTTGATGGTTATGACATATGATTTTACCTCGCTAGAGGTAGCAGCAGTGAAGATGGGGCTTGGATCAACGAAGATAAGACCAAGTATATGTCAACTGAAAACTGTCAAATTGTTCCAACCTTACAAGTTGGTAGATACAACTTTGAAAAAGGCACAAGATTCAAGTACTTAGTATCAGTAGTGACAGCGGATAATGACATGAACCAGGTGGCGGCACAAAGGCTTGTTGCCGCAAATAGATAATATTATGGCCTTCTGAAGCATAAGAAAAACCATTCATTACCATGATCTTCAAGGTTGCTCCTGTACAAAGTACACATTCAATCGGTTTTGACATATGGGTCTGAAACATGGACGATGACAAAGGCCAGTGACAAAAAACTACTAGATTTCGAAAGGAAGGTACTCCAAAAGATATATGGCCATGTCAAGGAGAATAATGAACGGAGAATAAGGTATAATCATGAACTGACCAACTTATATAAGGAGCCAGATGTGGTAAAGTATATCCGGATAGTGAGACTCAGATGGGTGGGCCACGTTGTACAGATGGAAGAGACCTGAACCCCAAAGAAGAAGTTCAGTCTAGAACTAGATAGAAAAAGGGAGCTGAGATGGATAGATATAGTGAGTGCTGATGCCATAACTCTTGGAATCATTATTTTAATTTCAATAATTTTTTTAATATCCCCATTTTTCACAATTGATAATAAATAAAAAAAATCTGTGAGCAGTAGAACTCCGTCACTAAGGTCGTATTTTCCCGTTAAAGAAAGATAAACATGGAGGAGTAAGAAAAAAATTGAGATCCACAAAAGACAGTCTCCTAACATACCGAAATTTACATATGAAATGACAATTTACCGAAAAATATATATATATATAGAGCACGATTATGGAAAATTTGGAGATGTCTGATATATATTTATTTATATATATATATATATATATATATATATATATATATATATATATATATATATATATATATATATATATATATATATCAGACATCTCCAAATTTTCCATAATCGTGCTCTAGAGGTTATGAAACGGGTAGAAATCGCAGTCCCGCCGCTCACCGCCGACCTTCGACCAACTGCAATAGTCTATTTTTTTCGGGAAAAAACGACTAATAAGGTATTGAAACAGTTGAATTGCCACATCTTTGCTAATAGCCGTCCGATTTCGATGAAACTTCTTTTGTTTTATAGGTAATTTAATTTCCTTTCGAATGCAACAGGTGTTGAGCTCTCTAACTCAACTTGGAGGGGTTTAAAGGTGCGCAAATGTTTTAAAAAATCAGAAAACCCAGGGGGTTGGGGGGACCAAGTCGAGACCCCCAAAGGATACTTCCCCGACACCAACTCAATTCACATACAAATTTTCAGCCCTATAAACTAATATGGTCGAGCTGTAGTGATGCGCAAAACTTAAAAAACGCCGAAATTTCAGGTAAACGTACCGAAATTTTGACTGGAATTTATCCATTGTTTAATGGTATCGTTCTGCCTTGAGGAATGCCCTACATACCGAATTTCAACTCATTTGACCCAAAGGGGGCCGCTGGAGGTGCTCAAATGTAGCAGGAAAAAAATATATACATAAATATTGTAATATACACATTTCTCATTATAATTTATGTATGTAGTAAATAACTATTTTTTTTTGTATCTTAAATTAGATTTAGTATTTGGAAATAGGGATTCTCAGGAAAATAATACATTTATTTATCCTGACTGCAATCATCTAAAATTATAATCCAAAGTGTGTTAGTCATCATAAATGGAACCAAAATAGATGCCTTCATTTAAAAATATGGCGGCTCTATTTTGGACTTCAACAGAACCACTGCCATAATGATCGAGTGGGTGAAGATGATCAATTTTTCAATACTTCGACAATAAGTCTAATATAAGAAAATAAACAGAAGTTGAAGAGATTTTGATCAAATGAAAACTTCATAAAATCATAAATAGTCCATTCGTATTGGAGAATCAAAATGGCAGTTCGCCATTTTGAAACCTGGAGATGGGGTAACGGACAACAAAGGGAGAGTAGCTATTGTTGTGGGACCAGGGACAGGAGCAGACATCTTAAGAGCTCCCGTAATACTTCATCCACATTCAAGATCCACATCATTTGATAACACACTTTAATTATATCCCATAGACCATGGTCATCGTTCTTCAAAGACTTTATTAGACCTTATATCGTTATTCAAAGAAGAAAGTGTTAAATTTAAGATATATTGACGCTTCACGTTTTAATATGTTTTGTATTAGAAATAGTTCTGTGAGTGCGTGCCTGTTTGTCTAGTAACCCCCCTGAGATTAGAGTCAAAGTTATATAAAACAAATATATATTTAAAAAAGTGAAAATAAGTTAATTTATTTATTTTCCAAAAAACATAACTTAACAATATATATCAGACATCTCCAAATTTTCCATAATCGTGCTCTAGGGGTTATGAAACGGATAGAAATCGCAGTCCCGCTGCTCACCGCCGACTTTCGACTCACTGCAATAGTCTATTTTTTGGGGGGAAAAAACGACTAAAAAGTATTATCAAATAAAAAGTAAAAATATTACAATATATATGTATAGCTGGCAATGATCTAAATAGATTCAATCTATTTAGATTGATAACAAAAAGTCCGATAAAATGATTAATTATCAAAATTAAAACTACCTGGATCTCCCTTTTCTCCAGGTAGCCCAGGTTCAGGTGTGGGAGATATGCCTGGGTCTCCCTTATCTCCAGTTGGGCCTTGAGGTCCATCATTTCCAGGAATACCTGGATTTCCTGGACGTCCATCATTACCTGGTTGTCCTGCAACTCCTTTGTCTCCTTTTTGTCCAGGCAAACCAACTGGACCTGGAGGTCCCATGGAACCTTTAAATCCTGGAAGCCCAGGGAAACCTTGCTCACCTAAAATAATTAAAAATATTTTTATTAGCTCAATGCAATATAATGTTATAATGTTAGTATGCACTTTTTCATGACATTTCCTTCACTCGATCGTCAATTTAGGACTTTCGAAATCTGAAATGGAAATATACTCAAACTGTGATACAACAATATATACGTCGCTGTAAATTGTGAATAATTTTAATCACAAAATTTTTATAAATTTTACTCTCTGCCAAGAACCAGCTTTCAGGATAAAAAATGTTTTCTACAACTAAGGTCCACTTATTTATTTCTTATAATGAAAAGTGTTGAAAAACAGAAAGTGGAGCAGCCTTAGAACTTAAAATTTTCGGGTTTGACAATTATTGTTTGGATGAAAAACAACTAAAAATTTCAGTTTTTTCAAGATAGTCAAATGCAGAACATTACTGTCAATAGAATAAAAGTAAAAATAATAAAATTGAACTGAAAGTCAACATTTTGAATTGCATGTTGGGGACAGCAACTTCCTTAGTTTCAGAATCGCTCATATAGCACATATTATCAATATATTTGTCCTTTTGCAACCTTTCTATATAAAATAGATGGGACTCAACTCTCAGATTTTAATAGCAATGGATCATTTTTCATTATAACTGAAATTTCTTAATTCATGTTTTATCTACTTCTAGGAAAAAAATGTACCATTACAATATTTAATTTATTTTTAATACTTTAAGTGAAATATAGTAAATATATGGTAACCAACATATTCAAGTAAGGAATATGAAAAATCGCATTTTTTGAATGCCTTAGTTTTATTAATTTACCAAGAATTGAGTAATATGACAGCTGATGATTGGAGCTACAAATTTCTGGTATCAAACAAAAGAATTATTTGTTTACCATAAAATAGTGCATGCAAGTCTCAATTCCCCTCAGATGGAGCTACTCCCTTCTTGCAGCAAACCCTTTAATTGTAAAAGTTCAAGGATTGATACTAAATATCAAATATTTAAAGAGATTAAAATATTGATATTAAGTAGTAAATTGCTTATCAAATTTTGATAAGCTATTTACTATAAGATTTTCTAGTATTTGACAGAGTGGTATAGCTATCAATAACTCTTTGTTTTTATTTCTGAAAAATAAAAAATTAAAATTACAAGCCTTTTTAGCATTTAGGCCAAGTTACCTTTTTGGCCCGAATGACCAGGGCTACCATCTCGACATTTCTTTCCTGGTGGTCCTGGCAGTCCTTTCTCTCCTTTAGGACCTGTAGATCCTGGGTATCCTGTTGATCCAGGAAATCCAATATCTCCTGAATAAACAAACTTTTTTTTATGTAATATACACATAAACTGAACACATTTCGACAATCTTATAGATTTATTTCAATCTGAGCTAAACTATTAGGAACTAGGAGTATTTGATCTGGTCAATTTCAAAATTTCAGAGGACTATAGAATAGAACTTTCAAATATCTTCAAAACAATTTAAATTTATTTATCTATAAATCTTCAAATATATATATATATATATATATATATATATATATATATATATATATATATATATATATATATATATATACATTGCTATACCTCAGCTCTTCTGCCTCATTAATATTCTTACTAATTAACATTAATTAAATGATTCAGCTTTGCCTTGTCTAGAGATATGAATTCCCTGAAGGGAAAAGTAAGACTGATTAACTTTATTATACTTGACGGACAAAGAAATATGGAACAAAAGTATTTTATTAAATAATACCTAATTAATATTGAGTACTTTGCCTCTATCCTTTAAAATTATTCATTAAATAATCTGTACATAATTATATTTATAATTTAAAGAGAGCTGAAATAATGTTGAAACAACTGAAAATTTTACTAATTAAATTATTTATTTATCAGTTGACATCCGCATGATGGTATAGAAGGATCAATCCAATTAGGGATTGATAAATTATTTGCCACTTCTATAAATTTGTTTTTTTGAAAACTAGTTTTGAATGTTATACATTCATCTTCAGTTCTAAAAACACACAAAAAATTCAAAAATAAGCAATTCAAAATATAGTTTGGTATTATTATACATATTAAATTGGATGTAGTATAAATCAGTATTATAATACATTTATGAATAATGAAGTTCACTAAGACAAGAAATCAAAGAATCATGTTGGTTCTCATCAAGGTTAGAATGGATTATATCAAATAGAAAAGTTTGTACTGGTTTCTTCTCACATTGAACTAACAATGAAAGAAAGGTAGGCAGGATGTTTATAGGTAAACAGTTTAAGGGTCGGGGTTTTTCCAGTAATGTCGTTGAGTTATTGGTTTTTCTGTTATAGATGGGAATAAATTTAAGACTCCTAAAGACAAAATAGACCCTTTCCAAAAAAGCGGAGTATACAAACTAAATTGTAATGATTGTGCAGCCAAATACATGGGGAAAACTGGAAGATCACTAAATCAGATATTAAAGAACATATATGTGCATATAATAATAAGACAGAGAATTCCAACTTTGCAATTTATTTAAATGAAAAAAAACATAAATTCATCAAAGACTCAGGAGTTAAATTAATACATCATGTTGAAAACAACCTCAAATTAAATATATATGAAGCACTAGAAATAATAAAAACCTTCAAATCCAATCCATATTTTTGCTTAAATGACCAAATAAATATCTCCAATAGTCCAATGTTAAATTTATTCCCATCTATAACAGAAAAACCAATTACTCATCGGCATTACTAGAAAAACCCTGACCCTTAAACCGTTTATCTATAAACATCCTACCTACCTTTCTTTCATTGTTAGTTTAATGCGAGAAGAAACCAGTACAAACTTTTCTGTTTGATATAATCCATTTAAACCTTAATGAGAACCAACACGATTCTTTGATTTCTTGTCTTAGTTAAATTCATAATTCATAAATGTTTTATAATACTGATTTATATTACATCTAATTTAATATGTATAATAATACCAACTATATTTTGAATTGCTTATTTTTGAATTTTTTGTGTGTTTTTAGAACTGAAGATGAATGTATAATATTCGAAACTAGTTTTCAATAAAACAAATTTATAGAAGTGGAAAATAATTTATCAATCCCTAATTATTTATTTATATTTAAACCCATATACATATTGTAATGGCGAAATTAATTAGAGTTAAAATTAAAAAAATAAGTGTCATTAAATATAATATTATTATACAAAAGAAATGGACTTTAAACCATTTTATTAATTAAAGTGCTAAAATCAAATGAGCAGTGGAACAAGTGCTTGTTAAGCTACCCATTCACAATCCAACTTTCTAGGACTATAGAAGAATTCATTCCTCCAGTCACGGTCCTATAAAAGATCTGATCAGCTATTCTAATCTGTACTCATAGCTTATCTATGTTTTAAAAAATAGGACAATGTGGTAATTTGTCTTGATATGGCATTATTAGAAAAAAATAAAAAGAAATTTTGGGCGAAAGCAAGGTTTATCAACCAAAAAAATTACAGTGATTTGAGAATGTTAAATAAAATAGAGAGGGAGGCTTATAAAAACTACTTAAGAATGGATAATAAAATCATCTCTCTAGTGTAAGATAAGGATAAATGATAAAAAATGTATTTAAGGTTTATATTTGTATTGTACGTTTTTATTTACAAGGTTTATACATTTTCAGATTATTTTCAATATAATTTCATATTAATTCAATATAATTTAAATTGGTTATACCAGTTGAAAGATCAAGTCAAATTAATTATTAAAAGCAAACTTAAAACAACACAAAAGAAGATAAATTAGAGATGATCAATTAATTAACAAAAAAAAGAATCCAAAATTATTATTTCAAAATTGTGGACATCCAGCTTTAATTACATTATTTATTTAATAGGTATTTTAATTGAGTCCCAACAATAGAACATCACATTCATGTTATAATGAGAGATATTTGGACATAAGAACATCTTTTTAATAGTTTATTACACTGCACATTTGGGAAACACTTATGAAATAAAATTATAAAAAAAAATTTGGATGTTTTTTTAATCCAATTTTTTTCAAATCCTTCTAATTTTCAGTTTGTAATTAGAAAATAATAATTAATGCATTTAATAACTCTCTAACGATAAAAAAAAAAAAAAAAAACAGTAAAAAAAAAAGAATTTAAATCAAGAGAAAAAACTCCAACCTGGCAACACTGACTTATAGTAAACAAATATTCATAACAATCAATGACTTCATTGATGATGTAGCGGTAAACATGTGGAGTTTGAAGGACAATAACACCACTCACGATCCAACAGGGTAGGATGTTGGGAGAAGGAAGGGAACGGCTGTAGGAAGATCGGAGAATCCTACAAACATCCTACACATTCTATGTTGTCCTACACCCCCATTCGTAGTCCAACGGTAGTCTGGTATCTAGTGTAGTCCTACATGTAGGACCGTGAATGGCTGGCTTTAAAGTGATCAAAGATTAGAATTTTTGTATATTATAAATTGAAAAATATATTTAGAATAAGCTTGTTGTACTACAAACATGAAAATGTGTTTTGTTAAAACTAATTAAGTAAATTAAATGTAGAAATTTAAAATAAATGAAGAAAACAAAGAATATCAGCACACTATTTGATGATGCCTTCTTAATTAGCAAGTTATTATTGTCAGGAGAGATGCAGCGCTTTGAAGAGAAAAGAGCGTCTTTTGATTAGAACCAACATACGAACAACCAGGCAAATTAATTTTTATTTAATACTTTCATTGGTCACAAACAGTGGATAATGAAAAAGAAATTTCAAATATAAGAATAAAATAAAAAATTTAACATTGGCGATCCTGTCAGGATTGGGCCGTTTCAACGTTTCAATTGAAATCATGTTTGTTATATCATTATACATTCAAAGGAATTATCAAATATTAGAAGAAAGTTATTAATTTAACATTGGCGACAATACCAGGATTGGATCAGTTCAATGCAAATCCATGTTTTTTTAATGTTATAAATTTAGAAAAAAGTAAATACTTTAACAATGTATATACAAGATGTCCCAGGATGGATTGAGCTAAGAAGGTGCTGCCAACTGCACCTTATAAGATTGAGATTTAGAAGACTTAGTGATATCTTTGTCCTCAATTTTTAGGATTTGTAGTAAGGAATATACGTAAGAAAATAAAATGCCAAGATTGAGTTCTTTTAATTTCAATTATAAATCCAGAAGGAATTATTAACCATATCCAAGGCATAGCTGTTCTGTTGGTGTTCAGGTGACACCAGCAAATGTTGTACACACACACATGTATGTGTGTGTGTGTATATATATATATTGTAACGGTTTGGTTCACTATTTTAAGTTCGTTCCTTGAGGCCATCTTTATAGTTGAAGTATGTTACTCATTACAGCGTTTGCGGTGGGCCAAAGTAAAACTAATCACTCCCGTCTCGCAATTAACAGCTGACATACGTCTCTCACTTGAATAATTATTAGTTATCTACTACAGGGAGTATCCAGAAATTAATTATTTCTGGTTTTATGTTAATTTGAACCCAGCGTTGGTGTTTTGGTTATGTCCCAGCGTTGGTGTTTTGGTTATGTTAAATAAAATTAATGGCTCTACAAAATGAGGAACAATAATAAATAATGTATTTCCCTGGAAATGAAGTCTCTTTTTTCGCTCAAATTAAGATCTCTGGACCTTATACATAAAAACCTATTACATATTCTATGGTGCCCGAACAGGGACTTGAAAGAAAAAAGGTAAAGAAAAATATTGATGGGCATTTAATCATAAGCAATTAAGACAATTGTTTGGTCCTGGGAGACAAAGGAAACAGGATTGACCGTTACTTCCGGTCCCCTTGCCCTTTTCCCTGAGTGCATTTAGGACAGGCGTAAAGAGAAACTCCAGGACTACCGCAACGGTAACAGAACAATTTTCTAGGAAGTGAGCACCTTGAGTATACATGAGGCCCACCACAGTTACAACACGCTAATTTCTGAGTTACCTGACCCAGTTGTGCCGCTAGTAATCGTTTTGGATCTTTCTTCTTTTCGAGAAGTTCTCCGCTAATCTTGCCGGGATGTGCTTCATACCATGAGTCTGTTAACCCACTATGCTCAGATTTAATTTGATCAGATTGGGAATTACTACAGCTGCAGATTCAGCCATGGTAGGTCCTAAGGGTGCGACACTAAAGGTACTTGAAGATATTTTGTCATTTCTATAATTTCGTTGACTCTCATGTTGAGGAGAGTTTGCGGAACGGGATTTTCCTTTGGCCCCTGACTTATCCGAACTGACTTCCTCGGCCATCATTTCAAGAACTCTGGTTCGTTTGGTAACAAAATCAATCAAATCGCGATAGGTGGGGATATCCTTGGAATTTATCCGCTCTTCAAACGCTTTTCTCGTTCCGGGATCTAAATTAGTGAGGGCTAAATGAAGTTTTATGAAGTCGCCCATATCTTCGATACCTAATGCCGATAATGCGCAGAAGTTATTCTCAGGCACAGATAAAAATCTCTGAAGATTTATAGATGATGAGTTAGTTAAGGGGGAAAAGTCTGTTAACCTCTTGATATAAAATCTGGCGAGTCGCCTTTTATTCTGGTACCGAGATACCAAAGTGTCGAAAGCCAGGAGATAATTTGCTTCTTCTACGGCAAATCCGGAAATAAGGGATAGAGCTTCCTCGCATAAGCAACTTCGTAAATAATGTAATTTTCTTATGGTAGGTAGTGATGGTTCTCTGTGAACCATGGAGTCAAAAAGGGAATAGAATCCACTCCATTCCTCTAACATCTCCGTAAATACAGGTAACTCTGTTTTCGGGAGCTCCGAAGGAACTAAATGATTAGCGGTGGGGGCAATCACCGATTTTTCCTCCTTAGTACTGCTTGCGCCTACAGCGTTGTAATAATTTGCTTTAGCGGAGTCAACTAATTCAATTAAAGCGTTTTGTACAGACATAGTTTCAATCTTATCCTTTTTATCCTGAACAGAAGAGTTATAAATGCGAATGTTAGATTGAAGAGTCTCGAACTTGGCCTCGTACTTGACCAGTCTATCATTGACGGGTTTAAAACTGGATACTGTTTCATTATTCAGAATTTTAGATTTGTTATAAATAATCTGAACCACCTCAAAAATATCCCCCCTTTCCGCTAATAAAATCGAAGGATCACTCATGGCTATTAAAAGGGAAAATCAATTTTAAAATAGCTGATATGAGAAATTTTATATAGAGAATACAAATTAAAATGAGTTAAACTCGGGTAACAAATTTTCCAAAAGAATAAAAACTTGTATCACCTAAATAAACAAGTTTGTGAACGATGGCTAATCCAATAATATAAATTTAAAATAAAAGAAAGTAATAATTATCTTTCAGTAAACTAATTAACTTAACTTCAATTAATATTTACAGCTATTCCTTTAAACTTACGAACAGTAAAATAGATTTATACACACAGAAAAGAAAATCTCAGACAAAATTAAGTGTTTACCTAATGAATAAAATTAACCAAGTAACAATTTATTTGATCTTTCCACTTGCCATAAACTTGCGAAACAAATGACAATCTAAATGAGAGTTCAATAAATAATAGTTAGCTTTAATGTAAATATACTATTAAATATTTTTCTTTTATTAACTTAAATCTACTGTTAATTCTAACTTAATAGCTACGAACATTTTATTATAAATACTAACAATATATACACAGAAAGAATAGATACAGCCTAGAATGCTTTTGTTTATGACATATGTAGATAATATTACGTTATTAACTGTGCACTGTTTCTCCCAGAACCAAACAATTGTCTTAATTGCTTATGATTAAATGTCCATCAATATTTTTCTTTACCTTTTTTCTTTCAAGTCCCTGTTCGGGCACCATAGAATATGTAATAGGTTTTTATGTATAAGGTCCAGAGATCTTAATTTGAGCGAAAAAAGAGACTTCATTTCCAGGGAAATACATTATTTATTTTTGTTCCTCATTTTGTAGAGCCATTAATTTTATTTAACATAACCAAAACACCAACGCTGGGTTCAAATTAAGATAAAACCAGAAATAATTAATTTCTGGATACTCCCTATAGTAGATAACTAATAATTATTCAAGTGAGAGACGTATGTCAGCTGTTAATTGCGAGACGAGAGTGATTAGTTTAACTATGGCCCACCGCAAGCGCTGTAATGAGTAACATACTTCAACTATAAAGATGGCCTCGAGGAACGAACTTATATATATCTATAACGTATATAGATATATATAAGTAATATATAACGTATATATATATATATATACACAAACATACACGTGTATGTGTACAACATTTGCTGGTGTCACCTGAACACCAACAGAACAGCTATGGCTTGGATATGGTTAATAATTCCTTCTGGATTTATAATTGAAATTAAAAGAACTCAATCTTGGCATTTTATTTTCTTACATATATTCCTTACTACAAATCCTAAAAATTGAGGACAAAGATATCACTAAGTCTTCTAAATCTCAGAACACAATTATCTTTCCCATTTTTTCGAAATGAAAAAATAAAATTATTAATTAGTAGAAACTATAAAAATAAATTTCTTAAATTGGAAAAAGAAAGCAGAAAAACAAACTGAAGTCATGAAACGTGGTCGAGTGAGGAATACCTATGAGAGAGGATGAAGAACCAGAGGAGTGGGAGGAGGTGTGCACATTTTTCCCTTGCCGGTGCTTCCTCTAGTCAATTCTATGCTCATTGACTATAATATGGTATCTTGCTTTTACCAGTATGTTGACCGTTAACACTTTTGGGTATAATAGACAGTAGTAAAAATTCAATAAATGAATTATCCTGGATCAAGGAGTGAATACAATCCTGCAATTGACTGATGGTGAATTCTTGTTAAAAGAATGGAGGGAGAAACTCAATTATCACATCATGAACATAATCAGAAATATAATTTTTTTTAAGTGCTAAGGTGTAGTTTTTTTGCAAAATAATAGTATCTTGGTCAGATGTCTCTAGTATCAGCTTGGACTGTACTTTAATGTTATCCAATGCAAGTCTTACAATTTTCTTGGTACGAGCATGTTTTTCATGATGATATTAAGGTGGTTGATCCTAAATAAAATTAGTATATAAAAAAAGAATTAATTTATTAATGAAAACTAAATCAAAGATCTTACTCTCTAGAGGTACAAACCAACAAAGAGATCAATGAATGTTATTACCACAGAAAACAATACTAGATTAACACCTAATGATAGTTGAAAATTACTTCCATTACACAACGTTATTCAATAATTCAAAATTATTAACATGTGTGAGGTTTCAGGGACAATTTCTCCATCCTCAGACTATGTAAAGCTCCATGAAAATTTCCTTAAATAAATATAGAACAAAAAGAATGACTATATTAACTTTATTTGATATTTGAGTGCATATAACAGCTGCTAAAACAGTTCCCGCTCAACAAAACCTCCTATGTGTGATGATTATATTTAGGAGAATAAGTTGTGACGGACAGTAAAGAATAAGCCCTTACAAGATTCAGTGTTTTTTATTCAAATAAACAAAGAACTAATGTTTCACATAAAAGATTTCACGGGGAGGAAAAGGTTAGGTTTTTCTTAAAAATAAGATTGGAAAACCAAAATTGATAAAAAATACATAAAAGAGGTTTTTCCACGACAGTGATGATATACTATTAATCCTAATTAATCTTAAGCTTAGAAGTAAAAGGAATTCAATCATTTTACAGTTCGAAGGTAACCTAGAGCAATAATTAACAAATACTCATTAATTAATAATAGAAATAAAAAATACCCTTTTCTCCAGGAGACCCTGCTAGACCATCATATCCTGGTTGGCCCTTATCACCTACTCGACCAGAGAGACCTTGAGGGCCGGGAGGTCCACTTGATCCACGGTCTCCTTTTTCTCCAAATGGCCCAGGTGGCCCAGGTGGTCCAGGAAGTCCCATATCTCCTTTTACCGAAACTGTTATTCCAGGTAAACCTCTGTCTCCCTTGAGTCCTCTCAGACCTGGTTGCCCTGGATAACCAACAGGCCCTAAAAAATAATTAATACTTTTATTAGTGGAATAAACCTTGGAAAAAAATAGTTTTTTTTTCTGCTATAAACAAAATAGTTCTAAATGTTTCAGGAATGTGTAAAGGGAGGCCCCTGAACAACGCCTAAGAAATTCCCATCGATTTCAGTAACTGCGGAGGGTGAGAGGGAGGAGCAAAAGTCCCTTTTTCAGTTTTTGTGGCATTTCTTGAAAATGGTGCATCACACAGAAAATTTTGTAGTTCATAAAATTATAGCTTATTAAATTCCCTACAAAATGGAATATTACTACCCTCTAACTCTTTTGCCTTGCATTTTTCAGAAAACTTGTGAGAAAAGAAATTATAGAGCATTAAATTTCTCTCAATACAGAAACTTTTGTTAATTATTTATTTATTTTTTAAGGAAATTTGATATTCTACAAATTTTTTTTTCATAAGTTTTTAAAATGGAAAAGGCAAAAGAGTTGGAAGGGTGTGAGGTGTCAAACATTTTTCTGCAAATTTTCTGCTTTTGCCAGCCCATATATTGAGGATAATAACACACAGAGATAAGTGCTATTATACCTTTTTGTAGGGAATTTAATAAGCTTTAATTTTGCAAACCATAAAATTTTCTATGTGATGCATCGTTTTCAAGATATGTATCAAAAACTGAAAAAAGGGACCTTTGAGCCTCTCTCCCACCCCTCATTATTAAAATTGATGGGAATTTCTTAGGCGTCGTTCAAGGCCCTCCCTCTATGCATTCCTGAAACTTTTGGAACTACATGGTTTATAGCAGCAAAACCACTTTTTTTTTGTCTAATTTGACGAGGCAATATGGTCAATGCATTCATGAGCAAAACACCACTGCCTATAAATAGATTTTTATCAATGTATTTATATTCGAAGAAACAGCAAACCAAGAAAATTGTTTGTAAAAGGTAAGCGATGACTCACAAAAAGTCGGTCTTCCATTATTTTTGGTTCTGTTGCTCAGATTTTGTCGTTTTTCAATGTATATTTCTACCTTAAATGCATGAATTGCAATTTAATGGTTAGTATTAATTTATGATATATTCGATGAAAAAGAAGTTTTGTGTTATGCTTGTGCTTTTTCAATTACTTGTTAACATCAATCAATCATTTTATTATTTTTATTTTTTTTTAGCAATGCATTTGTATTCTAAGAAACAGAAAACCAATGCTGTTGACAAAGTTCAGTGATAAATATCGTTAAAAATTGTATTTTAAAAAATGTAAAATATAAGATTTTTTTGTTATTGATGATGACAATTATTGATGATTTTTATGACTCATTAATTTTCATCTAAATCAGTTCAGTATGGATATCAATTTTTTTTCTGGGGAGAGAAGAGGAAACCCCATATGCTCTGAAACAATTTATGAACAAAACCTTAATTTTTTTAGGAAAATGTTATTGGTAATTTCAAAAAATAATTCATATTGATTTAAAGTTTTTTCCGCATTATATCTGTCCACTAGATATTGTTTGAGTTGAGAGTTCAGAAAACAAAGATTTATTTGGACAATGATCTAAATGAGTTAACAAATAATTATAATACAACGTAATTATAACACAAAATAAGATTAATAAGATAACTAATTTCTGAAAAGAATAATAGAAATGATCTATCATCAATAAATTAAAAATCAAAGAAACGGGCAAAAATCTATTGGTAGATAAAAGACTCAATTTACTAAGTATAAATGATTCTACAACATAACCTTCTCACTATTTCACTTTTATCTTGAAATAATAATATTTATATGTTCTGTCCTTCAACCCCAAAAAAGTTAAGTTAAAAGAAAGCAAATCTTAAATTTTACCTATCATTCCTTTAATCCCCTTTAGTCCATCAAGTCCAGGAAGGCCTGATTCGCCTCTATCACCTTTTTCTCCTATTTCACCAATATCTCCAGGTAAACCTATTTCACCATCTAAACCTGGCTTACCATCCATGCCAGGTGATCCTGGGGGTCCTCTTTCTCCAATTGAACCCTAAAAATGTATTTCGATCCTCTTATGTTATTTATAGCTACATTCATACTATATAAATTAATTTATTTAATAATAAAATATAAAGTAATAAATAAATAATAATAATAATAATAATAATAATAATAATAATAATAATAATAATAATAATAATAATAATAATAATAATAATAATAATAATAATAATAATAATAATAATAAATATATATATATATATATATGTATATATAATATATATATATATATATATATATATATATATATATATATATATATATATATATATATAGTCATCTACAATTTATTTTTGCAATAAACAAATCTGAGATTATCCGGTTAACTTATTAAGTCTCTTGGCCACGGAGTGTGATGTATGGGTTCATGATGGTGGATCTAAGTGTTAGTAGTAGGAGGTTTGTGAATAGGAAACAATTACTAAAAAACTATTTTAGTTAGATAATTTCTAATTGTAGCATCATAAACTAGATAAAATGTTCTTTTGTTCTTGTTAAAACCATTTGAAGGAGGCTTTCGAGCAGCTAAATTATGCTAAAATTCTGTCTTTCGTAAAGCCATGGATTATTCGTGATTTTTTTTGTTATCAGCCTACTTACTGAACTACAGATTCCCCACTTTTAGTAAAACTTCCGTGTCTAATAGGCGGCCTTAAGGCTATGTTAGTCAGGTTGACGTAAGCTACTGAATAAGCTGGGATTGGCCTCCAGTTTTGTAAAACAATTATATAATGTGAAATTATCTCTCCTCAAACTATTAGTGTTGTTGGCAAAAATAATTACAAAGCTTTTATTTCTTTTTTCTGTGACCTGGTATGCATTGTAATAAATAAATGACTAAAATACACTTTTTATTTATAAAAAATATGTAAAATAAAATATTTAATGTGGGAATAAGAAACGAAATTCTCCTTCAATAAAATTTAATAATATTACTTAATATTCCTGTAACTAATGATAATATAAAATGTATGTTTAATGGTGGAAGTATGGTTGATCGTAGAAATAGTTGTAGAAAAAGCTTGGTTGGGGGGAACTGTCAAAGAAGGAACACACAAATAAGAAAAACTTCTTTTATTGTTTGCCGAAATTTTGGTCTAAGTTTTAGGCTATCATCAGGGCTAAGAAAGACAAGATAATGACAGTAATAAAAGATGATAACAAGCATTAATATGAGACTAGTATGATAAAAATAAAATCTTTATTACAATTATAAATACAAAATATTCTAAAAAAAACAATAGACCATATAATAATAATATATGTTATTAATGTATTATATATTTATAAAGCTTATGCAAGTAATAGAAAATAATTTTTTTTTATATACAAAAATACAAGTGCCATCCATGCATTATTATATTCATATTTTTTTTTTTTTTTTTTAAGAAAGTGAGATGGCTCAATGAGTATGGCACCAGATTCACATTGCATAGGAGCAATGCAGAGTGATGCCCTAGAATGCCTTATTTTAAACTCTAATGAAAGAGGCTAGGAGGCATCATTTTTAATAATTTAGTTCAGCTGTTGGACTTTGCTGATGACCTTGAAATTGTATCAAGATCAGAGGCCACTCAAATAAACCTTCCATAACCTCTTAACAGTCAGGGAAAGATTAGGACTAGTTGTGAATGAGAGTGAAACCAAGTATAAGCATATCAAAACAGATATTGACCTAGGAGGAGTTTTTGAGGCTGGGGACCATTTAGAATTGAAAGAGTATATATCTTTAATTCAAAGTTAATATCGATAATTATAAAACTCTGGTACATTTAGTTCTCACTTATGGTCCCATCCTGTTAGCCTCAATAGCAGCAGGAAAGGACGTTAAACACAAAAAAAAAAATCTCAGTTATGGAACAAAACCTTAGACAATAACAAAAACCAGTAAAAATTATCTTATTTTATCAAAAAGAACTAACACCAGAAGAAGAACTATTTTTGACTTACAATAGCTGGAAACACCTAGAGAGAAAGGAATAAGGAATTTTTTAATTTGTTCTTTTGAACTTTTAAGTAATACTGATACAGTAATTTCAACTGGATCAATGGCCTCTGATGAGCCGATAATGAGGCTAGAATGAATAACTTATAAGCAGTTAATGATGGCTGGGATACATAACACTAGAAGAGTAGTGTGGCAAAGAATAAGATGGAAAGATAGAATAACAGCACAAAGCAGAGCAAACTGGCAAATACTCTTAGAGAAGGTCTAAACCCAGTAATGGATCATTGTTCCATCTATGCATGTAATATTATTTTTTTTTTAAACATGTAGCATTCATATTGTACATCACATTTAAACAGCTTTGAAGCCGATGTTGAAGAAACGTTAAAAAAGTAAAAATATGATAATATAGTTTAATACCATTTAGTATATATATATATATATATATATATATATATATATATATATATATATATATATATATATATATATATATATATATATATATATATATATATATATATGGATATATATATATTATATATATATATAATATATAGATTATATATATATATATATATATATATATATATATAAATCATAAATACATATATAAAATAAAATCAAGTAAAAATAAATATGATTAATACCTTAGGTCCTATTTGCCCTGGATAGCCTGACTCTCCTTTATCTCCTCTATCTCCATCAAATCCATCTTTTCCAGGAAAACCTGGGCGTCCAGGAACTCCTTTTTCTCCCTTTAGACCAGGTATTCCATTGCCTGGACGGCCTGATTCTCCTTTCTCACCATTTATTCCATCTCGTCCAGTTGGACCCATTTGTCCAGGCAGACCTCTTGGTCCCGGTGGTCCCTGATCACCCTTCTCAGCAGCACTACCTGGTTCTCCTGGAGGACCCTGATCAAAATTGAAATAGTGATTTATTTCCTACAAGATTAACTTGATTTTCCACTAACTTTTATTTTTGATATGTTACTTTTATAAAAAAAAATCCTATTAATTGCACGGTAATGTTGGATTTTATTTAATATCAGTTTGTATTAATAATAAAAGCCCATTATTCTGGGGCAAGGATTGGTTTATTTTTAGTATTATATAATCAGTTTTTTTTTTTATATAATGTGTATACATATTAAATGCAGTGAATAAAGTTAGAGTACATACTCTGGAGATGTTTAGAAAATGATGTATATTAAATCACGGGTAGCAAAAATAATTAATAACACTTGAAGGAGATAAAACTGTATTCAATGTAAAAACATGTTACAACGACTAAGCGACATGCACACACAGAATGAATTGAGGAGATTACAGCCTAACAGCCAAAAGACGGCAGTGAACAGTGTTGCCTTTAACAACATAATCAATTCAATTACGAAATATTCACACATAAGTATTTAAATGACCAATAAAAATAAATTAGAAATATTTTAAATTGCCTCTCAACACTCCTCCTCAATTTAAAAATTAATAGACAAAATAAAAATTACAAAAACCATACAACTTCAGTTATATAAAAACTCAAACTATACAAGTCCAAGTGCAAAAACAAATTTTTGAAATTTCTCACCACTTAATGCTTTTGTAAAAATGTCTGCACACTGATTTTCAGAGTTTACATATTGAACATTAATAATTTTATTTTTAGCCAAGTCCCGCACAAAATTATATTTCACATTCATATGACGAAGTCTATTATGTTCCTACCTATCGAGACATTTGATGCAGGACTGGTTGTCCTCAAAGACAGGAACTGAGCCACAATCAAAATTTAATTGTTCTAAAAGTCCTTTCACCCACAATCAATTAGCAGTTCCTTTGGACAAAGAAACAAATTCTGCTTCGGTAGATGAAATCTCTTAGATGGTCTACCTTCATGGACTTCTTGAACAATATTTCATAAGGAGTTTTTCCCTTTACAGAACTGTTGCCAGTAAGGTTTATTGTATATACTGTAGTGTTGACTACCTCGGCTCAAAAACGTTTGTCCAAATTTGACTCAATTAGCATAGTTCTAGCAGATTACACTATCGTTTGCATTTCCCTTTCAATCATCCCATTCCGTTCAGGACAATATGGTGCAGAAAGTTGGTGTCTAATTTCCAATGAAGAGAGATAATCCGTTACCTGTTTACTCAAAATTTCCCTGCTGTTATCTGACCAAACAGCTTTGACCTTCTTGTTTGTGCCCTTTCAGCCATATTAATATATTTTTTTAACAGATCAGGACCTACATCTTTCGATTTAAAAAAAAAAAAAAAATCTGAAATGAGAAAAATCATCCTAGGCAAGTAAAAAATATCTTGATCCTCCTAAACTAGGTGTCTCATATGGACCATATAGATCAAAATGTTTTTGATCACATGAAACAAACATCTACTGTTTTAGAATCACTAGGAGGGAAGGGTAACCGTTGTTGTTTGCCTTGAATACACGAGTCACAGTTAAATGACCTTTCATCGTCAAAGAACTCAATATTCAATTTCGTTAAAATTTCTTTGACCTTTTTAATATTTTGATGGGCCAACCTTTTATGCCAAAACCTCAAGACCAAACTTAGAACTAATAATTTCATTTGTATCGACAACCATATTTAATAGAAAAAGCTGCCCAACTCGATTAGCTTCAGCTTGAATGGTATCATTTTTAATTAATCTGCAAATATTGTTGTCTGCCTGCATTGTGTGTCCCTTTGATAAAGCTTGGGGGACAGAAAAAAGATTTAACTGTAGATCTGGTACATATGAAACATTTTTCGAAATACTAGAGATAGTTTGATTTCCCACTTTACATAAAACATTAATATTACCACAACTATGGGCCTTTAATAATCTCCTATCTCCTATTTTTAATTCCTTTGAGCAAGGACTCATGTCACTAAAAAATTCCTTATATGGGGACATGTGTTCACTTGCTCCACTATCTAAATAAAATTTGTCTTTATCTGGGATTACATTGCCAACACAGATCATACTAATGAAAGCATTTTTATAATTGTTATTGTATTTGTTCTTCTTTTTAAATAAAAAACAATCTTTCTTAAAATGCCATGGCTTATGGCAGAAGTGACATTGAAATTGATTTTTACCTTCCTTATTTTTAAAACATTTTTCGGCGTATACCCCCTTTTATGGTAAACATTGCAAGTTTTATTAAAGGCAACAAAGGCTTGGTTACCTGTAGGAGAGGTTGAGCTTCACCTGTTTTCCTCTATGATCAACCTGGAAGTCAATTCATTTATTGTTTGGTGTTCTGGGTTGACAGACTCCCATGACGAAATGAAATGTTTAAACTCCCTGGGCAGTGACATTAGAATTTTCGTGATTATTTGTCATTTGGATAAGTTTTCTCCATACGTTTTTAACTTAGTCACTAAATCCATGATGGTCGAAATATTGGCGGCGATGCCATTTTCCGCTTATGGAAAATTAATGAATTTTTCATGTAGTAGATGTACAGACAGGTTGGACTTCTGTTCATAGACTATGAGAAGTTTACTCCACATTTCAAACGACGTTTTACAGTGTAATATGTGAACCATAGCTTCCTCCTCCATACGTGAGACTAACAGTTCCCTTGCCTTGGCATCGAGGCTCTTCCATAAAGTTTTCTCTTTTCCATCTTCTTCGGGACTTTTCTTTTTGCTGTTCAATATTTCTAAGTAGCCCCTCGATTCTGCAGTGACCACAATTTGAAATTTTCACACATTCCAGTTGGTTTCTCCCTTCAGCTTGTTAACTATTTGATTCTCCATGTTCCCGCTACCCGACGCATTACTCCGTACCGAAATTCCTTCTGACAAAACCGTTGTATAATTGTCTTTGTACTCACGCACTATTTAACCGCACGTCTGGGCACGTAACCTATTAAATAACGGGTAGCAAAAATAATTAACAACACTTGAAGGAGATAAAACTGTATTCAATGTAAAAACATGTTACAACGACTAACCGACATACACACACAGAATGAACCGAGGAGGGTACAGTCTAACAGCCAAAAGGCGGCAGTGAACAGTGTTGCCTTTAGCAACATAATCAATTCAATAACGAAATATTCACACATAAGTATTTAAATGAACAATAAAAATAAATTAGACATATTTTAAATTGCCTCTCAACAACGCTATAATTCCCAGGAGCAAATACTATTTTGATGTGAATAAATATTCAATTATTGACTCAAGTAAACATCCAGGTATCTGGAGTAAGTCCTCTGGTCCATTTTCTTGTTCGGCATATGTGTACAAACATGCTCACTTTCCTCTGTCCTACCCCATTTGTATTTTATTTAACTTCTAATAGATATATTCTAATTGTGCTTCAGAAAAAAAAAAAAAAAAACATGGAATCTATAAACCAGGCCAATTTTTTAACAATTTTAAAATACTGCAGTCATAAAGAAAAAAGTGATGTCACTGTAGTGAAGGAAAAGAGGAACAGAGTAATTCAGGAGATCCAAAACTGAATCGAAAAAGAAATGGTCATTTTTCTAGATTTCAGCCAAATTTTGAAGGAATTCCGCTGCATAAAACAAGAATTAATGTGAATTCGGATACAAACAAAACTGGAAAACAAAAAATTTATCCTATGAGTGTGTGAAGAAGAATTGTTGAATTTCAAAGAAGGTGATCCTGAGTAAGCTTGAAAGATAAGTTGACTACACTAAATTTACTGTTTTTCCTAATACTATGTACCCTATTATTAATAGGTAAGGAAAGCCTGCATTAAATAATTACCTTGTTTCAGTATCTGTTACTGCAGAGACTGAAGAGAGCCAGATTAGAGGTGTCATTTTCTCGCAACAAGGGTTGTCACAAGATTCTAATTTTTTGTGAAGTTCCTCAGAAAAACTCAAGGCTCTACTACAGACAGACATTATCAGATTTAAATAGCCCGCCATCCAAAAAAAAAAAATATACTGAAACTGAGGAAACAAAAGACAAGTCTGCCTTGCCTATAACGCTTGGTTTTGCTCAAGCAATCAGAGTATTTTAAAAACTCTAAGGAATAGGTTGGCCTAAAACATGAGAAGGCTAAAGGAAAATGCTGAATAGCAAGTAGAGAAATTTAAAGAGGCAAGAGAAACATCCTGCAGAATTATAAGGCTTATATGAAACATTTCCAGCCGACATAAATACATTCAGTATATTTTCTACATATTTTACTAATGGATCTCCAGTCTCAAAGAACTTGACTTTACTGAGAAAGTGCTTAATAAATTTTCTCCCTGTGAATTTAACAAGTACCCAATCACCAACAGCAAACTCAGGGACAGATTTAAATGTGAAACCTTTTTCGTGAGCAATGGCATTGTTGTAATCAATGGGTTGGTCGTCTGTGGAAGTATTGCTGTCATCAGTTAGTTGCTTTTGAAACCTAAGTACCCAAGTCTGAATCATCAGAATCTTGAAAAAGGTGAGATCGGTCATCTAAGTCTAATTGATATCATGATCATCATCGTTTAACTGTGCCAGAGTAGTTAACTAGCTAGACTGCACTGCCGGTCCCAAGCCCGGATAAAACAGGAGGGTTAGAGGTAGGGCCGACAACCCAACCTCTGTAAAAACATTCACCGTTAAATAAGCTCAAAAACCAGGCCTCGGATATCGGACTGTCACACAGAAACGACACGGCGCAACGGAAAAGGTTTACAGATTTGGAACATGGAATGTGAGGACCTTAAATCGAGCAGGAGCACTCAAAGAGTTAATCGATGAGCTAGGCAGGATGAGGATAGACATAGCAGCCATACAGGAAATCAGGTGGAAGGGAAGTGGGAATGTCCAAGGTAGAAACTATGCCATCTTTTACAGTGGTAGTACTGAAAAGCATGCGTTTGGAACAGCCTTTGTAGTACCTTCAAGATTTAAATCAGCTGTCATGGATTTCCAGCCCATCAATGAGAGGCTTTGCAAATTAAGGATAAGTGGGAAGAAATGCCATGTGACCCTCATAAATGTACATGCACCTACGGAGGAGAAGAGTGAGGAAGAAAAAGACATTTTCTATGATGAGCTGGATAGAGCACTAGCAGCCAGCCCTTCCTCTGATATGAAAATAGTGGTGGGAGACTTCAATGCTCAGGTTGGGAAAGAACGAATTTTCATGCCTACCACAGGAAAAATAGTTTGCACACTAAAACAAATGAAAATGGAGAATGAATAATAAATTTTGCTGTATCCAAAAGCTTAGTAGTGATGAGTACAATTTTCCCCCACAAAGATAAGCATAAACATATATGGCACTCGCCAAACGGAATATTCACCCAAATCGACCATGTGCTAGTCTCTAGTAGGCATTTTAATAAAGTCAATGATGTTAGATCATATCGAGGGGCAGATGCGAACTCTGATCATTTCCTTGTTATAGCAAAGACTGTGGCCAGAATAACATATACACAACAGGGGCACCTCAACCAATCGAGCAAGTGGAGTAGAGATAAATTAAGGAATGAGGATATAAGGAGGCAATATAAAGAAAAGTTGGAAGAAAACATAAGGAGCATCCCTGCTGTAAGTGGTGACAAAGAGGTAGAAACTCAGTGGAAGGAGTTGAAGCAGTCGATCACTGGAGCAGCAAAGCAACATTGCCGAATAGAGAGGAAGCCTCCAAATAGATCTTGGTTTGATACAGAGTGCGATGAAGCCATCAAGGCTCGCAATATACTAAGAACCAAGTGGCTGGGCAAGGACACACGGCAGAGTAGAAAAGATTTTCATGACGCTAGGGCCCATGCTAAAAGAATCATCAGGTCTAAGAAGAGAAACTGGATGAATGATAAGGTTAGAGAAATAGAAGAAGCCAGAAGCAACAATGAGACTAGAAAATTCTACAAGGAGGTCCAGCAGTAGAAAACAGGCACTAGAAATAACAATCTGGTTATAAAGGATGAAAATGGACGCCTATTGGTCGCAGATGTAGAGCTGCAAGAACATTGGAAGAAATACTTTCAAACACTCCTGAAATCTGAGCATGAGGTTGAAGCCACGAGACCAGTAAATTATGCGAGTATTGGCGATGATGACGAAGATATCCCACCAGATAAAGAGGATATCGAAGCTATTGTGGAAAAGTTAAAAAGTAATAAGGCTCCTGGTCCAGATGGAATACATGCAGAATTCTTAAAAGTGGCAAATGGGTCATTAGCTAGTGAGATGCATGGACTAATTTCACACATTTGGCAAGTAGAGAGGATGCCGAAAGAGTGGTCAAAAGCAACAGTCGTTCCACTCTATAAAAACAAGGGGGATAGGACGGACTGCAAGAACTATAGAAGCATAAGCTTGCTGAACACAGCGTACAAAATTTTCTCTATAGCTCTCTACAACCGCCTACTGCCATATGTGGAGCGTAAGCTGGGAGATTACCAAGGAGGTTTTAGGCCTAACAGATCAACCATCGATCAAATCTTCTCCTTGCGACTGATGTGTGAGAAAATGAAAGAATTTCAAAACACTATGTGGCTACTGTTCATTGATTATAAGGCGGCATATGATTCGGTTTTGAGAGAGGAATTGTTCCAGGCAATGAAGGAGATGAATATTCCCTTAAAAATTATCAGACTCGTAATATGCACAATGAATGATACTAGCTGCAAAGTTAGAGTCAATGGCAAGTTAACCAGCGCATTTCAGATAAACGATGGACTCAGGCAGGGTGATACTCTAGCCCCGCTACTTTTCAACATCATTCTTCAAACTATAGTAGCGAGAGCCTATCTGGATGAGGGAGGTAATATCTTCTACAAAGGGGCCCAATTATTAGCATATGCCGACGATGTGATGATAGCTGGAAGATCTCTTCTTAATGTTAAAAATGCTTTTGGGAAGCTGGAAAGGGAGGCCAGGAGATTTGGCCTAGAAATTAATGAAGAGAAGACAAAGATTATGATCTTGAGGAAAAAGAAACCCACGCGACCCCAGTTGTGCTATACAATTGGAAACTACACATTCCAGTGTGTTGCTAGTTTTAAGTATCTTGGTGCACAGTTTAATGAAGCATTGGAGGAGGAGGAGATCCAGGCACGCATTATCTCGGCCAATAAAGCTTTTTTCTCAATAGCTCATCTTATGAAAAGTAGATTAGTTAGCCGCTTAACCAAGTTAAGGCTATATAAAACCCTCATTAGATCAGTGGCAGCATATGCAAGTGAGACATGGATATTAAAAAAATCAGCAGCTGAAAAGATCGACATCTCTGAACGCAAAATATTAAGGCGCATTCTGGGACCTGTGAAAGAAAATGGGGTATACCGTCTTAGAAAGAATAGAGAAGTATATTTCCTATATGACGATGTGAAGCTCTCCGACTATGTCAGATTACAACGTCTAAAGTGGTTGGGTCACCTCCATAGAATGGATGATGGCAGAACCGTCAAAGAGCTATATAAGGATTGTCCAGAAGGAGTGAGAGCTCGAGGGAGGCCACGAGGCAGATGGAAGGACAGCGTCTCAGAGGACCTTCGAAATCTTAACGTGTCTCTGAGACTTGCTACGGACCGTCAAAGAAGGGGCAAGAGTGATTGAGCAGGCCAAGGACCGCCATGTGCGTCTGTCGCGCCTATGAAGAAGAAGAATCATCATTGTTTTATCCTTTAGTTGTTCAGCTACATTTTTTCTTTTTTTTTATTGTAGTTTAACGTCCTTTCCTATTCTATTAAGGCAAACTGGACGTGTTATCCTACAGACTACCAATCTTTTCTATCCAGAGTGCAAAAGGCAACAAGATTCATTACATGGGACTGTCATGAAATAAATTTAAACCTGCCCAGGCCGGATTTGAACTGATACTGTAACTGACTTGAGGCTGCTAAGGTGACCCCTTAACACACGGTCACCACACTCTAGTGTTCGGCTACATTATGTAGAATAAAACAGCAAACAACCATCAATACAATTTTCTTCTGCCATCCCAGGATTCGTTAGGTTGGGAACCAGGGATTACTAACATAGCGAATAGAAACAAACATTCCATCAAAATTGGACAATAAATCGTCACATATTCCAAACCTTTCAGCAAGAAAATGGTCGCTCATCCACTCCACATTAATTTTATCGTAGTAATAAAGAGTGCCATAATCTATTTCAAGAATAGCCTACCAAATTTAATTAAGTTTTCCAGCATGAACAGATAAAAATTCAGTCACCATAAATGAAAACGTCTTCAGTTGAGCAAACTAAGAAGAGAAGATACTCACATTTTGAAGCAAATCCTCATTTTTATTACTTAGAAAAGTGAGCAGGCACTCCGAGTCAATAGTTTTCTCCTAATTTTACACATTCCTTCTTGCTCAATAAAGCCGTCACCTTCTTTGTATATTTAATATTTCAAATAAAATATATTTATCATTTTTTTTTTTTTAAAGCCAATATAAGAACATTTAATACAAAAACAAAACAAGATCCCATCTCTATTCTTCTTAAAAATGCTAAATTTTAATGATAGTAGTATAATAAGAACCCTATTTTCGACACCATTGATAATGCACTAGCTGGCAAGTTGGTCAACCAGTGATAACTAGATGGTACTCATTTATATTGTCCCAGTGACACATAAATCAAAAATTGATCACCTCTTTTATAAAATATTTCTTCTAGACCGAAAGATAACAAAAATTCTATTTTCAACACATTCCAGATAACTGGAGGGATGATCAGCTGATAATTCAATAGTTTTCGTTCATATACTTCCAATGGCGCTTAAATCTTGAATTTATCGCAATGATTAATAGATAAAAATAAATTTGAGACTGTGGTGGCTGAAAATGTTAAGATGTCTCCTGCTTAGCAACCTCGAGTCTGAAGCGGCACTGGCTTGAATCGGGCCAGAGCAAGTTGAAATTCATTTTGTGGTGGACCCACAGAATGATCTTCCCACTCTGGCTAGAACAGATTGGTAACCTGCAGGATAATTCATACAATCTGCCTTAATTGTAGTTGTTAAGAGCGTTAAACACCAAATAAAAACTAATTAATAATAAAAAAAAAAAATTAATAAGCATAGAAGCTCAAGTAAATATAAAATAAGGCATAAACAAAACTAAATAGATAGCTCACCTGTGGCCCAATGTTTCCCTTAGCCCCTGGCTGCCCCCATGGACCAGGAGCTCCAGGAAGACCTCGAGGGCCAGGAAAGCCTCTATCACCTGGAAGTCCGGTTGGTCCTATTGGTCCTGGTGGACCTGGGTCTCCAGGAAGTCCAGGAAATCCTTCAACCCCCGGCAACCCTTGTTCACCTTTCTGACCTGAACTACCATCTAAACCTGATAGTCCAGGTGGTCCTGAAAAGTGATTATAATTTCAGACAGGAAATATGATTATAAAATATAAGCTATATTATAAAAATATAAGGAGTGAGATACTCGCCAGATGTTGTCAAGTAGAGAGGATTGTTAGAAAATTAACAAATTTCGTAGTTTAGAGTATTAATGACTGATCATAAGAGGAAAGTGCCTGATTAAACATGTAGCAGAATTCCAAAATAACTATTTCTTCTGCTAATACACAGTGTCCCAGGAGGAAATGCCGGTAATTAATAAAGGAATAGTCTATCAAAAATGTAATTCAGAACTACCAACTGCCTCTTCTTATCTCAATCTGTTTTCAAGATATGATTTTTTAAAAGGTTTTTCAAGAAAACAATGTTTTTTTTCCAATAAAAGTACAAATTTCTCTACTGTAGTTGAATTTTGTCATCATTATTGAAATTTTGGATGAATTTCCTATAAGATAGCAACCAATTTTTAGAAAAATATTGCTTCATCAAGTGATCATAGCAGCCAAAGCAAAGTAAAACCGAAAAAATTTCAGAAATACTCGATTGAAACTCATGGAATTTTCTACCAAGACCTTGGGGAATTCAAATAAGTTGCTTCATTTCATCAGCCTACCAACGATAAACCCAACTTTACGAATTAGTCAAATTTCGAAGTGATATCGAGATTGGAAGGTCAAAAAACATTAGATACCTACAACAATACATGACTAGCAATTACTTATTGCTAAAACATTTTTTTTTTGTATCTTCTGAAATATTTTTTTCAGGTGGAAGTTTTGCATAAAGTGGTAAACAAAAAATCAAGAGAATTCAGGAATTCCATTTGCCATACATCATTTATTAATTTGCGAGTATTCTTTATAACAGCATACATTTGGAATCTGTAGTTTTCCTAATAACTAATTGGTTCTCAAAATAATTCCCTAATCTGATTTTCATGTTTTTTATTGACCATTTCTTATTTTTACAATCCAGTTTACTTTCCATAAAGTCTAATATTTCATTTATAACAAATTGCATAAACTCCAAACTTTCCAATATTAAGTTTCATACATGAGCGAAAGCATTTTCACAATTCAGATCAAAACAGCGTACTTAAAAAATTCTTTGTAACGATTTTGATTAAATGAAATCTCCCTTCTACTGCTACCAAACCTCTTATTTCATCAGTTCTACACATGACAGATGATGATAATTTATCATTTATTTTGGTATAATATTCCACAATTTTATGAACATGAAGGGTGCAAAATTTTCACTGACTTTACCCATTTTTTTCTTTCCTCCACTTATCTGATGTTTCGGTAAATTCAGTCCAAAAGATACAATGTAATTTAAAATTAAACGATAGTATGTCCTATTCTCATCAAACTCTGGTGTCTTCGGCTACTCTATGCAGTTTTCGTTTTTATCTCAAAATAGATAAGGAGCGAATATATATTCTTTCCTGCAATTTAAATATATTAATTGTGGAGTTCTTATGGTACCAAATTTTCATGATATCATTACAACAAACTTCATTACATTTAATTAAGTTATTTAAGACTTTCTCTCCAACTGACACACTCATATTGGGAATAACAACTTCATCACATGTAAATGAAATTGCTGAATCCATTTTTCAACCTAATAATATAAGAACTGCTAAAAAAAAAAGAAGAAAGAAAAAGACAGAAAACATAAAAACTGTTTGTTGACAACACCAAATGAATACTTCATATTTTATCCTCTCCTTTAGGAGGTTACTAATTGCTTTCCGAGAATCTTAAATCTCAGATAAGAATATGGAACTTTTCAACGATTACAAACAATTTATCTAATTTTTATTTCTATTAATTCTAAATAGTTTATTTTGACTTGGTTGCCAACTTTTTTTTTTAGAAAGAATGATAAATTAAATATGGTAATTTTTTATTAGTAAGCTGAGGTCAAATCAATATTATTATTAGATATAAATTACTGAAATAAATAAAAGGATAACTAATAAAATTTTAATGGAAATGATAAGAAAGCAAGGAGGGCAGGAGCCAAACAGGATTGGTGGTCCTCGCTTTAAATCCCGATTTCTAGGCCGAATTTGGGAGTTTTGTTAAAAATATAAAGTGAAATAGTAACTCCAAGGACAGTGCTATTATACTTATTTGAGAGTATTTCATATTTAATTTATTTCTTCCCACTCAAAATCCCGATTTACAAATCATGAAGAATTTTTCTCGCCGTTTATTTTCACTTTTCACCTAAGTGAGCTCTTGAGCATAAAATTGGTTCAAATAAAGTTTGTAGATAATTTACTTATTTTTTGAACAGAAGTTATTTTACATCTGTTCACTGATAACAACAAAGTTATAGCATTTTTAAAAAATTCTCCTCCTATTCCCTGCCGCTACTTCAGGCATCATTTTGAACATGTTCCACAGCTTGGATTCTTAGGGATTTTATAGAAAATGTATATTTTAATGACTTCTAAAACATACATGAAATTCAGCTTTCCCTTAATTCTTTCCAGCTTTTCTGCCATCTTGGAGTTATTTGACTGGGGTATTAAACCAGGTTTCGTATCGAAAAAGTAGTGGATGAACTTGTTAAAATTTGCAGGAAGGACTGGGAGTTAACATGACAGGAAAGAAGGATATTAGCCATATGGAAAAAAGAAGAGCCATACAATTAGAAAAGGCTTAAACTTAAATATTCCTTAAATTGCTTGTTGTCTCTTAGAAGTTCAGTCTTATCCAATTCGTTTTTCTCCCACTGTCTTTTCTTATACTGGTGGAGATGTTTTTCTACTAGCCTCTTCTGTCTAGATATATCAACATCAACATCTAATTTAATATGTATAATAATACCAAATTATATTTTGAATTGCTTATTTTTGAATTTTTTGTGTGTTTTTAGAACTGAAGGTGAATGTATAACATTCGCAACTAGTTTTCAATAAAACAAAATTATAGAAGTGGCAAATAATTTATCAATCCCTAATTAGATTGATCCTTCTATATCATCATGCAGATGTCAACTGATCAAGATTTTTGGAACAAATAATGTTTTATTTTCTCTAAATTATATTAAGTTTCGTGATATTAGTTAAAGATCTTAAGCACAATCTGCTCTATAATAACATCTCAGGTTAACTACACTGCTTTGTCATTTAAGTTGTACCAGCACATGAACGATTTATTTTGGTTTTAAGGATCTGGCCATGTCCATATATACTTTATGTTTAAACATAGTACTTTTGATTGTAAGATTTTTCGAAACAGCATTGGTTGAATCCCGTTATTATTAACTGTTTTCGTGAAAAATTTCTTTACTGATCGTCAGATAATATATTTCTTCCCTTCGTACCTTCATCTACACATTTCCTAATATTATTTTCATATACTTTCACAGTAGTTTTTGCATACCCACTCCAGTTTATCATAAAATTAGAACTGAACTTCATATTCACTGTCTTTGGTAGGAGAATGTATGTTTATCTATGCAATTTTGAAGCAAATCCCCTATATTATATTAAAGCCAGCGATATATAAAAACTAAACAAATGTATTTCTCTCAACAGGGAAAGAAATCTATTCCTGATCAGAAACCCAGTAGCTAAACAATAATTTCTACTCCCTTGGTGTGGTTAGCAGGGGAGTGGCATAGCTCAGTGGTAAGGTACTGTGCTTCTACTCTCCTGGTTCCGGGTTCGAGACGATTCTGTTATCAACCATGGATCAACTCTGTGGGTTCTGGAGGCCCTATAAAGTGGGTACCCTGAATCAGGAGAAAAACCTGGTATTGATTGTGATCTCCGCCGAATCACCTCCTTGCACAACCGTTAGCATAAAACAGTACTTCCTTAATAAGCACAGAACCCAAAACCTTTTTTCTTTTTTTTTGGTGTAGTTAGCAATAGTATGCTATCCTTCTGTTAATGGCCCCTTTATAGGTCACCAAATCTCTTACATCAGTATTATTATGTTCCTAGAGTTTTTTTTTTTTTTAGAATAGAATAGAAAAATAAACTTTATTTTGGGACCAGGGCCCTTAAGAATAACAAGAATCTCCAAGTAAAAAAAATACCCCAAAAAAATTGTCTGGCCAAAGACTACATTAATAAAGGCCAATTAATATTTACAATAATCTCAATTAAACATATAAGTAACGAAAAAAAAAAGAATATCCTTCTGGTAAAAAAATATAATAAACATAATTTTACTGACAAAAAAATGAAAAGAGAAAGAGAAAAAAAAAAGAGAAAAACTAGAAAATAAAAATAATATGAGAAGAGCAACCCTGAGTTAAAACAACATTAAAAACAAATTCTCATTTCTAAACAGAATTTGATTCAACTATATAAAAATAATGAAATAATTCACAGAGTTAAAGCTTTGTATGATAATTGACACAATTATTTGCAACTAATCAAGATATTGATCTTGAATTAAAATTTCATGTATTGACAGCGTCTTTATGGGAAGTGAGGAGGTGTTGAAAAAGGTGGGATTCGAATGAGGAGAGAGAAGAAGAATGCCAGATATTAGAAGGGAGGAAATTCCAAAGGACAATGGAGCGAGCAAGAAAGGAACGTTAGAATGCTTTGGTTCTGTGGGAAGAGATATAGAGGTCAGAAAGGCACGACTTGTTTCCTGTGAGTGGACTGAGCATTTGAATTGTAGGAGTCTGTAGATGTAGGAAGGGTGCTGGGAGTTGATGATTCGGTATAGGAAAGATCCAAGAAAATATTGTCTACGAATGGAGGGGAAGAGCCACTTTAACTCACTGTAAAGGTGTGACATGTGAGACTACCTCGAGGTACCGAAGACAAACCTTAAAAAACACTTCATAGTACGCCAGTCTGTCCTCGAGTACAACCGAGAGGCCACCGTATACCACGCAGCCATAGTCAAAGTTTGGGATAATAAGTGAGGATACAAGGAGCTTACAGGTGGGGTGTGGTAGAAGATGGCGGGAACGATGGAACAATTTTAGGGTACTTATTGACCGTCGGGAAATTTGGAGAATAGTAATCTCTAAGTTTTTGACACAGGAGCTGAAAGTGATAGGGCAATCATTTAGGAATAAATTAAGGAAGGCGGTGTTGAATCTGAGGAGGGGTTGGAACCAAAGAGAATAGCCTGAGTTTTCGTTGCATTTAACCTTAATTTATTCAGGTTTGCCCAGGTACTAATCTTATGTAGGTCTTTCTGAATGTTGGCAAACGCAACTAATAACTCAGAAGGAGGGAAGGGTAAATAGATTTGGAAGTCATCGGCGTAAAGGTGGTGGGAACTGTGGCGGATTGAATCGGGAAGATCATTGATATAGGAATTGAAAAGGATAGGAATAGGGATAGGAATTGAAATTGAGAGAGGAAATGCTAGAACCTTGAGCTGAGAACAGGGTAAGGAAGGAAGATAGGGATTAGGAATAGCAAATGCTTGAGACCGATCGGAAAGGAAAGATTGAAACCAAAGAACAGAACTATTGGAAAAGGATAGAGATTTTAGTTTGGTAAAGAGGATGGAATGGTCAAGGGAATCAAAAGCTTTATAGAAGTCGAGGAGTATTAGTACTGTTAACTTTTTATCGTCCATAGTGGTATATATATCACAGGTGATTTTGATGAGAGCGGATTGTTTGGAGAAGCTGGGTTGGAAACCAGATTGGAGAGGATCAAGTAGTTTGGACTTTTCGAGGAAGTTAGATATTTGCGATTGGACTATTCTTTGTAGTGGTTTGGAAAGGCTAGAGAGGATGGGTATTGGACGATAGTCTTTAGGAGATGTTGGATTGGAGGTTTTTTAATGGGATGGACTAAAGCTTTTATGCAGGTGGTAGGAAACACTGAATTTTGGAGAGAAAAATTAAATAAGGACAGAAGAACCAGTAAGATTTCGGGAAGGCATAATTTTAACAATTTGATGGGTATTCCATCAAAGCCTATGGAATTGGTATGCGATTTTAATATGGAGAAAATAAAGTCAGTAGGAGAGATGTCAGAAAAATAAAAATTAATGGAATTAAATGATAGAACTATGGAAAAGTGGGAAGAAGAGGGTTGAGAACTGTTGAAGGAGGCTGTTTGGGGTGACTAGAGATATAATCACCGGAGAGGTTCGGTATTGTTCTGTATTCTAGCACATCTGTTTTACATAAATAAAGACACTTTTACTGACTCTTATTTTATTGATTATTACAAATAAAAGATACAAACAGTGTTTATATTTACTCGACATTTTTTACAGTCAGTATGATTATTATGACTTGATAGCGTGTAGGATACTAGAATTTTTATAACTGTTTTATCTAAAATTAGTAGATGAAATTCCTGATGAAGAATTAGTGATTGCCAAAATATTGTTAGAAACAGAAACGGTTGTATTTAAACAAACAGGAACAACCTCAGAAACGCTTAAGGAAAAAGCAGAAAACCTTGAGAACGATACTGAAGCAGAAATGGTAAAGTCATATATAAAAAATGGTTGGCCAGATGATATAAAATTGGTTCCAGAGCGAGTTTGAGACTGGTGGAAAATTAGAGATGAATTGACTGTAATTGACAGAATAATACTAAAAGGACAAAGAGTATATATCTCAACGCAAATGAGAGACAAACTTATGGAGAAAATACATTGTGGACATCAGGTGGTAGAATCATAGCATAGCATAGCAAGGTATGCAAGGACGAGAGTGTTCTGGTTCGAAATAAACCAAGATATTGAAGACAAAGTCAGACAGTGTTTGGTCTGCAAAAGTCTTCATGACAAAAGAAACCAAAAGGAGACTCTTATATTACGAGAGACGCCAAAAAATCCTTGGGAGGAGCTTGCAGTTGACCTATTTTGGTTCAAAGGATTGCTGTATATTGTGTGCGTAGATTATTTTTCAGGATTCTTTGAATTTGGCAGAATACAAGATGTCAGTACTACGAGTACTATCAGTTGGCTGAAGCAGACATTTGCAAGGTATGGCGTGCCAAAAGTTATGTTTAGAGATGGAGGAACAAATTTCACAGAGAATTTGATTAATTCTCAAAAGTGTGGGGATTTGATTTGAAAATATCTTCGCCTCACCATCATCAATCAAATGGTAGAAAAGAAACTGTAGTAAAACAGGCAAAGAGATTGTTAAAAATAAAAGCAAAGGAGGCAATCTGGATGCAGCATTGCTTACCTGGAGAAATACTCCGATTGTGATGATGACACAAGCCCAGCTCAAAGAATGTTTGGACGACACATTAGAACCTTGGTACCAGGAAAAGACAAAGCTCTTCAAGCTAAATTGGATTTGAAAATAGCTAGAAAGGAAATCAATATAAAAAAGGAGAGGTACAAAAATGAGTACGATAAAATTGCAAAAGATTCGACAGTTTTGGAAATAGGTCAAAATGTAAGGATGTTAATTAATCCAAGAGCCAAAAGTTTGATATGGAAACCAGGTATTATAAAGTCCAAAATTGATAAGCGATCATATTTGATAGAAGTGGAAGGCCATTCGTATAGAAGAAATCGTAAACATATTGAAGAGGATGGACGGAAGAAAGCGAGCTGGCAGAGTAATATGTGGAGTACCACGGAGAAGACAGTGCAGATAGCTGAATCACTGACAACAGAGGCTTCAGTTCCAGTTGAACCATCAGCAATGACTACGGAACCAATATCAGTTCCGGATGACCATCATTCTGGAAAACTTGCACCAATGCACAAGGAAAGAACCAGATCTGGAAGAGCAGTGATCAAACCCAAAAGACTTATTCAAGAAATTTAATTTGAAATAGAATTTTGTATTTTATATTTCATTAAACAAAAGAGGATGTTTGGGGTGGCTTGAGATATAATCACCGGAGAGATTTGGTAATGTTCTGTATTCTAGCACATCTGTTTTACATGAATAAAGACACTTTTACTGACTCTTGCTTTATTGATTATTACAAATAAAAGATACAAACAGAGGCAGATGAAAAGTATGAGTTTAATTCATCGGGTGAGACTTGAATGACTAATGAGGAAGAGGATTTGCAAAGAGAGAGTTTGCGAAGCAGTTGCCATTTTGATTTAGAGTCAGGAGCAGAGGAAAGGGCTTCATGAAAGTAATTGGATTTCGCTCGCCTGATTGTTGTCTGTGTCAAATTGTGGAGTACCCTAAACGCTTGATAGTCATCTGCTAACCTTATACGTCTGAAGCGTCTACGGGCTGTCTCACGTCTCTTTTGAAGATCTCTAATTTCTTGACACATCCATGAAGCAGGTCAGCGACGGAAGGTAGAGGTTTTGAGTTGTGCATGGGTGCCTAGGGTACTGATGAGATTAGATGTGAGGATGTCAACCATGGAGTCAATAGAAGGCCAGGAATAGATTTCAATCCAGTTCAGAGTTTCCAGGTCGGGTAAGATGTTTTCACAGGTGAGGATGTCAAGGTTGCAGAAAGTTATGGTTTTAGGAAAGATTGCTGGAGTTTGGATATTATATGATATTTGGATTAGGTCATGAGATGACAGGAACAGAACAGGCAGTTGAGAAGAGGATAGAAGGTTCTGCGGTGAATCAATGACATGCAGATCCAACCATGTGTCAGACCAGCAAGTATGGTGGGTGGGAGCAAAAGGAACAATGAAGAGATTGAGGGAAAAGAAGAGATTTTCTAGGTAGAGTTTATCATTGAAATCAGAAAGGAAATTGGTATTAAGGTCTCCGGAGATTATGATGTTATTGTAGAAAGGAACGTGGTTGTAGAGGGTAGATTCAAATGATGAGTTAAAAGGGACCAAAGGAGGGCAATATACTACAGCACATATGAGAGGTGGCATAGGTATAGGCATAGGCACAGGCATTGCAGGAAATTTCAACGAGAAGGAATTCTATGTGTGGATAGTCGGATGGGGATGAAACATCTAGGGTTCGGGTTTTCAGGCTTTGATGGATATAAAGGCCTAAACCTCCACCAGTCCGATCAATCCGGTCGTGACGGATAAAGGAATATTCAGGTAGGAAAACCGAAGAAGAAGGAATGAAGGGCTTTAACCATGTTTCAGAAACTGCAATGATATAGTAAAAGTTTTAGGTGAAATATTGTAGGAATTCGTTATAATGAGCAGGTAAGGACTAGGAATTAACTTGACAGATGGTTAGAAAACTAGACATGATAGAGAGGAGATGGGTAAGTCTACAGTAATTGGGAAGACACTGTTATTAAAATCATATAATGAATACGAACTGAAAGAAAATAAATAATTATAAATAGAATTATAAAAAAGTACAAGTAAAATAACAAAAGAAGGCGTATTACAAAAAACATAGGAAAATGAGAAAATTAAATACATTAAAATAAAGAAAAAATACATATTCAGGGAACCGTAACACATCACATTAGAGCTGGAGACCTTTGAGACATGCCACTTGCGACCAGTGAGTTGACGGGAGCATAGAGATAAACAAAAGACATCGAGGTCCTGGCAACGGTCAATGTAGATTACTGGGTGGCCATCATCCTTCCGGCAGGGCACTCTGCCGCCCGGAAACCACAAGTATTTTAATTTACCTGCAGACCTTTTTTATCGGGCTAGCCAGTACATGTGTCTATTTGCCAGAGATATTTCTTTCCCGAGATATATCCGGTGGGAATCATTCTCCTGCCAGCCAAAAGCCCCGCTTTGTCTTCCTTCTCTGAACGAGCTCGTCCCGCATAGACTGCCTTACAAAGCGAGCGATTACAGGAGGTGGTCGTGGTTCATCTTTTCTCGGTATTCGAAGCTCCACCATATCTAGATCCTCCACAGGACTCTTAATCCCGAGATCTGCTCCTACATTGGTCACCAGAGCCGTGGGAGTCTCCCCAGCGTGGATTGGAATGCCTCGGATTTTCAACGATCTGCAAAGCAGCCCCTTATTTAGTCGAACTTTGAGTTCCCCTACTCGATGTTTTAGGGCCTTATTTTCGGTAGAAAGGTCCTCTAAATGCTTGGCCTGGCTCTCTAGATAGCTCTCTCTTTTAGAATGTCTCTTATTTAACTCAAAACTGAGTTCTCCGTATTTTTCTGGAGATTTTTTAAGACTTTTAATGTCTTCGTTCACATGGGCGCCCAGTCTATTCACAGCTGCTAGTAGGTCAGAAGGAGACGGCATTGCTGTAGGCTGCTCTTAGTCAGTGTTGATGGTTTTTCATTAGATGAGCCATTCTTTTTACCCTGGATACACTTTGCGCAGAACCAAGATCTTTTTTGTGCCTCTAAGTGCCGCATTTACTGCAACTCAGATTATTTTTCTCATCTCTGGAGATCACACCTTCACATATCGAGCACTGTGCCATTTTGATTAAAAACAGTAAATATTACTCATAGTTGGCGGTGTTTATCAACAATGGCGAGAGTCAGTGGCCTTTAATACTCAAAGGCTTAGAGATTACCTGGCACTTTAGAAGCTGAATCACAGAATAATTCGATCTTTCTTCTCTGATTTTAGGTAAATTATATATATATATATATATATATATATATATATATATATATATATATATATATATAAAGGGGCCGGGGTGGCCGAGTGGGTTAAAGCACCTGCAAAAATGCAAAAATGCACCAGCCTACAAACCCAAAGGTTGTGGGTTCGAATCCCGGTCCCGGGATTCCACAGGCAATAATAAAATAATTAAAAATAAAAAAGACATTAATTAATTAATTAATTAATTATGGAGGAAAATAACGCTACCCGATTACTCAGGCCAATACGACGCGGGTTCGATTCCCGCATAGGGACAGTAATGTCCTTACCCTGAGAGTCACAGGGAGGTGAGCGACCCCTGTGTCTGACATAGCTCCTGGCCCTCCAGGTTGGGGGTTGGGCATAGGGCTAATAACCCTATCCCATCAAAAAACAAATATTACGAAACCTAAAACTAGCCTCGGAAAATCTGACTGTCTTAACATGGTAATGACCCCGGCTTTGTATAACGGACTCCATCTTGGATCATGGAATAGGGCCTCACGGTTGATCAACACTGGGAGGCATTAGAGACTGGGTTAAAAGAAACAGCTAAGGAAGTAATAGGTATTCAGGAGAAACGAAAAGCCAAGAAGTGGTTCACAGAAGCATGTGAAAAGGCAGTGGAGGAAAGAAGAAAAATTAAAGTTCTCTCCGTAGCCAAAGCTGATCATGACACGCTGGAAAAATACGCTGCCGCCAGGACAAAGACAAACAGAATAATAAGAAAAGCAAAAAGGGAATTCCTCAAAGAAAGACTGCAAACTATTGAGGACAACTGGCAGGCCGGAAATATATGCGAATTCTACGCAGACATCAGGAAAGAAAGGGTAGGATATAAAGCGAGAAACACGCAAATGCGAGGAAAAGATGGCAAACTGACGGCATCAAAAGAAAAGGTATTAAGCATCTGGAAAGAACATTTCCAGCAGCTTCTCAACCAAGGGAACCCCACAAACGAAGAAGACATGGACCACGCTGAAGACCTCGACCCGCAAGAGGTTGAAAAACCAGACATTCTGGATGTGGAAATAGCTATCGACAGGCTTAAAAGAAGAAAGGCCCCAGGGTTGGACAGCATACCATCAGAGCTGTTTAAAGATGGAGGCGAAACTCTAAGAACCAAGCTATTAGAACTAATCCAGAAAATATGGGAGGAGGAAATGATACCGGAGGCTTGGAACACAGGTCTAATATGCCCTATCCTAAAGAAGGAGTCCATGTATGAATGTGGTAACTACAGAGGCATAGCACTCCTTCCGGTCGCCTATAAGATAATGACTAATATCCTGCTAAACCGGATATATCCCCACTATGAAAATATAATAGGCGACCACCAAGCAGGATTCAGAAGAGGAAGGAGCACGCTAGACCAGATCTTTATCCTAAAACAGGCACTCGAAAAACGTTGGGAAGTAGAGCAGGATGTGCACGCCTTATTTGTCGATTTCAAAGCAGCCTATGATTCCGTGGACAGAAACTGCCTATGGAAAATCATGACTGAGCTGGGTATTCCCAGGAAATTGGTGAGATTGACGAAGGCATGTACAAACGACCCCAAATGCAGAGTACTGAAACAAGGAGATGTGTTTGAAGCCTTTGAAGTTAGAACAGGTCTGAGGCAGAGGGATGGACTCTCGCCGATGCTGTTTAACTTAGCCCTTGAGAAGGTGATTAGAACAACTTCATTCGAAAATGGAGGGGTGCACGTCGGAATGAAACACAAAATCCTAGCGTATGCGGATGACATAGCTGTCCTTGGAATCAATGAAGAGGACATTGAGAGACTTGCTAAAACTCTGTTACGAGAAGCAGAGCAAATCGGCTTGCAAATAAATGAAGACAAAACAAAATACATGATAGTTAGCCGAAAAATCCACCCCAACAATAGTATCTGCGTGGATGGCAGAACATTCCCGAAAGTAGACAGCTTTAAATACCTTGGCTCCACAATAATCTCAGTCAATGACCAGCATACAGAGATAAACCAGCGTATAACAAGCGCAAATAGAGCTTTCTTCTCTCTGTCAAGAGTACTGAAATCCCGAAAAATCTCCAGAAATCTCAAATTAAGGATGTACAATGCTGTGATAAAACCAGTTCTGATGTACGGCTGCGAGACCTGGGCTCTAACCGGCACCCAAGAAAGCAGAATCGAGAGATTTGAAAGGAAAGTCCTCCGCACGATATCCGGAGCGATATGGGATCAGAATCTAAAATCCTGGAAAAGAAAGACCAATAAAGAACTACTTACAGAAACTGGTCAGTCAATATCTCATGATATGAAGGCAAGGAGGTTAAGATGGGCGGGGCATGTAGCTCGAAGCAATCCATCAGGACGCCTTTTCACAACGATGAATGCCACAATAGTTGGCAAGAGACCACGTGGAAGGCCAAAAACCAGATGGATAGATAGGATCAACAAAGATGCAAAAGAGCTGCATGCAGCAAACTGGAAAGCAGTGGCCCAAGATAGGCAGAGGTGGAGAAGGCTGGTTCAGGCGGCCAAAGATCTACAAGGTCTGTAGAGCCAACCGAAAAAAAAAAAAAAAAAAATATATATATATATATATATATATATATATATATATTGTAATATACACATTTTTTCAGATTTTATGTACGTAGTAAATAACTATTTTTTTGTATCTTAAATTAGATTTAGTATTTGGAAATAGGGATTCTCAGGAAAATAACATTTATTTATCCTGACTGCAATCATCAAAAATTATAATCCAAAGTGTGTTAGTCATCATAAATGGAACCAAAATAGACGCCTTAATTTAAAAACATGGCGGCTCTATTTTGGACTTCAACAGAACCACTGCCATAATGATCGAGTGGGTGAAGATGATCAATTTTTCAATACTTCGACAATAAGTCTAATATAAGAAAATAAAAAGAAGTTGAAGAGATTTTGATCAAACGAAAACCTCTGAAAATAATAAATAGTCCATTCGCATTGGAGAATCAAAATGGCAGTTCGCCATTTTGAAACCTGTAGATGGTGTAACGTACAACAAAGAGAGAGTAGCTATTGTTGTTGTTTGGACCAGGGACCGGAGCAGACATCTTAAGAGCTCCTGTAATACTTCATCCACATTCAAGATCCACATCATTTGGTAACACACTTAAATTATATCCCATAGACCACGGTCGTCGTTCTTCAAAGACTTTATTAGACCTTATATCGTTATTCAAAGAAGAAAGTGTTAAATTTAAGATATATTGACGCTTCATGTTTTAGTATGTTTTGTAATAGTAATAGTTCTGTGTGTCTGTGTCTGATTGTCTAGTAACCCTGCCCAGAGAAAAGAGTCAAAATTTGTATAAAACAAATATATATATAAAAAAGTGAAAATAATTTATTTATTTTCCGAAAAACATAACTTTACATATTTGTCGCCCAATAACCCGTGGCCTTATTCGTTAAAAATTAGGTCACGACAATCAGGACGCAGCTCACAGAAATTTTTAAAGTGTTAAATTTTTATTTAAAAGTGGAAAATAATGGATAAGATTCAGGAAGAGACGGTTGTCCAATGGCTAGGAGATGAGAATGCTTCAGACACGGTAATTGATATGAATAGCGATAATTTAGACATTAATAGCGTGTTGAAACATTTGATATTTATGTTGAAAAGAATGGATAAAAGAGAGGATGCAAGATTTCGTGAACTCAATAAAACATGGGATGAAAGAAGTCAGGAAGTTAAAAATAATCTAAACGAACTTGATAAAAAATCCGATGAAAGGGGTAGTGAACTCGATAAAAAATCCAAGGAAAGAAGTCTTGAACTCGATAAAAAATCCGATGAAAGAAGTCCTGAACTCGATAAAGAAGATGATAATTTAAATAAAGAATTTAAAACTTTTAATTTTATAAGTGATGAACTAAAATTAGAAAATGAGAATAAAACAAATAATTCAATGATACCAGAAAGATGTGAACCGGGACTAACAATAATTAAAGATGAATTGGTCGAAACTAATTTAACCTTAAAATTGAGCTCACAAAACGCTGAAACATCAGAAAAAATTAATGTAGCTCATAGAAATGACTGAATTATCAGAAAAAATTTATGAAAGTCTCGTGGAAGAAAATAAGACAAGCAACATGTTTGTGAAAATAGAACCGCAATATAAACATGAGATTGGGAGGTTAAGTAAAAAAGAGGATGGAAGTCGGAATGCCAGATTCTTTGTTGCTCAAAAATCCAATCTTGAATACAATGCACAAGTTAATACCCCATTAAAGTGTTTAAGCAATAACGCCACCCGGTTTGCCACCAATAGATGGAATGATTTCCTATTGATTTTGAATATTTCCCGCATTTTAACATAAATCAGACATGCACCTATACAGTGCATGTTTGGAATTAAGCCCTTATGCTTTTAGAGTACATTTAAAGTGTGCGACCCGGGTGGATTGCATTTAGATCATGAGCCGGTACAGAAATTTATTAAAAATAAAATGGAAAAATTTGGATATAGAAATAACTTGATAGGAAATTTAAAAAAAAAAAATGCTATTTATTATTTTTGTATAGGTTTGGGATATTTCTATGATGCTTAAAATTACAAAAGAAACTTAAAAAATCAATAAATTTTTATTTCCGTGGTTTGGAGTCGACAGTTATTTTTCTTTACAAATCTATCGTCTCATATCTTTAAAATTGGTTGTTAGAATCAATGATTTTTATCCTTTTATTACTGTTATTCCTGATGATGGATTTATAAACATGAAATATAATTTAAAAAAAAAAAAACACCCTTTTCAATATTGTTATTAAGTAAAGGTCATTTTGATTTTAATAAGAAATGTTTAGTTGATTTATAGAAAAATATTTAAGAATTACATTTTAAGAGTTTATTAAATTATCAAGAAAAATATCTCTCATTTAATAGATGTTGATTTTTTGTAACCAATAGTCAGATCATCGATTATTCATGAATTGTAGTTCACTTAGGAATGTTTATCTCTAAAATAATTTTTAGTTTTTTGACCTAAATTTAAAATAATCATTACTTTCAACCCTTGTTTTTTATTATGGTGTGTTGCAATAATAATTCAAAATTCTCATTTAAGATCTACCATTTGTGAGAATCCATATTTTCTTTTTTCTTAATAATCAGTACATGTTTTAGTGATAGGTTAACCAGCTATTGATGCTATTTGTTTATATGTAAATTTAAAATAATTGGTGCTCAGCGCAGAGCTAACATTTTTGTTTTCTTTAAAAATTATCAGGCCTTGCTCGCAAGAGCTGTAATACAAATTCAACTAGAATACGTAAATAAAATTTAATTATTAACAATGACAGTGATTATTTTCGGTATAATTAAATTTTTGTTTTACTCATTTTCTGATGGACAATCTTCTCTTGCTCATTCCTATTTTCCTTGGTTTTGGTTAAATGAAACCTAATCGACAAACATAACAATGTTTCTCACTTAGTCACAATATCCTGTTTTTTGATTAATAGAACCACATCTTATTGGGGTCTCAACAAAAATTAGTTTGTATGTAATGAAAATGTAACTGTCTTCTCTCAATTGTTCTTTTATATAATTTATGTATAGTTTTTGAAAAATTGTTTATGTATAGTTTAATTGTATTCTGTTTGGAGATAGTCAGAAAAATTGTGTAAATCAATATTTAAGAAGAAAAGGAAGAATAAAATTATACTTGAATCTGGTATTTAAGGAAATCAAACATTGTAATTATTAGTAACTCAGAGGCAATTGGGAATTAATGTTTAATTGAATGAATGGAGTATGAATGTTTCAGTATTCACTTGTATAATTTAAGATAAAAAAAAAAAAATAAAAATAATAATAATAATATTTGCGTGCAAAATTTCATTATTATTTTTTTTTTTACCTAGAAGGAGGGAGAAATGTAATATACACATTTTTCAGATTTTATGTACGTAGTAAATAACTATTTTTTTGTATCTTAAATTAGATTTAGTATTTGGAAATAAGGATTCTCAGGAAAATAATACATTTATTTATCCTGACTGCAATCATCAAAAATTATAATTCAAAGTGTGTTAGTCATCATAAATGGAACCAAAATAGACGCCTTCATTTAAAAACATGGCGGCTCTATTTTGGACTTCAACAGAACCAATACCATAATGATCAAGTGGGTGAAGATGATCAATTTTTCAATACTTCGACAATAAGTCTAATATAAGAAAATAAAAAGAAGTTGAAGAGATTTTGATCAAACGAAAACCTCTGAAAATAATAAATAGTCCATTCGCATTGGAGAATCAAAATGGCAGTTCGCCATTTTGAAACCTGTAGGTGGTGTAACGTACAACAAAGGGAGAGTAGCTATTGTTGTTGTTTGGACCAGGGACCGGAGCAGACATCTTAAGAGCTCCTGTAATACTTCATTCACATTCAAGATCCACATCATTTGGTAACACACTTAAATTATATCCCATAGACCACGGTCGTCGTTCTTCAAAGACTTTATTAGACCTTATATCATTATTCAAAGAAGAAAGTGTTAAATTTAAGATAAATTGACGCTTCACGTTTTAGTATGTTTTGCAATAGTAATAGTTCTGTGTGTCTGTGTCTGATTGTCTAGTAACTCTGCACAGAGAAAAGAGTCAAAATTTATATAAAACAAATATATATATATATATATAAAAAAGTGAAAATAAGTTAATTTATTTATTTTCCGAAAAACGTAACTTTACAATATATATATATATATATATATATAAAACGTGTATACGCGGGAATTAATGTCTATTAAACAGATCAAAGGACTAAACAATTTTTTAAAAATAAAATAACGGATATTGAATTTTAACGAAAGACCAGGACAGGAATGATGTTGATAGGTTGATGTCTCTAGCCAGACTCGGTATTATGGAATTAATGATAATATTAACGATAATTTTGGAGAGGTCAGGAGCAAGAGTATTACAAATAGCATTTCCCAAAATTTGATTAAAGATGAATAACTTTTACTAATCAATAATCAATGAACAGAAATAAAAATGTTAATATTTTAAGACACATTGAATAAGAAACTTACATTAAACTGCATACTCAAAAAAATAGCAACTAGTTTTTTAAGCTACTTACTTGAACATGCTCAAGACATGATTATGGATATCTGAAATATTGGGATCTTATGCAGTCTTCAATTTAGTAAATGGTATATTATTTCTTTCTTTTTTTAAATGTAATTTTATTAATTTTGTTTTTAGGTAATTTAAGCGATGAATAATGAATTATTATTGAAATGCTATGACTAAAATTACATTAGGCACAATTCCAACAAACGATCATCTTATCTGTATTATTTATTTTTGTATAATATATTTAATTTATTGTTGTAGTTCCAATAGAAAATGAGAGAATTATAAGGTTATTGTAATTTAATAATGCTTCGTGTTAAAAATCTCACCTGGTGGTCCTCTTTTACCAGCATAACCTTTCAATCCTTCAAAGCCGTGTTCCCCCTTCTCACCCTTTTCTCCTGGTAAGCCCACCATGCCAGGCCTTCCAGGGTCCCCAATTAATCCTGGTTCACCTGTTACATAGAGGCAATAAAATATTTAATTAAACAGTAAAACCTCTCTACAACAGACAGCCGCAGGGCCAACGGATTTGTCCATAGCCGAAGGGTGTCTGCTGAGGAGTATACACTTATTAAAAATGAATACATAAATGCATGAATTAAAACCAGATTATTAATTGGAATGAACAAAGTTTTTGAGTTATATTTCTATTACATTTTGAGTTATATTTCTGAAAGTCACAGATAAACTGTTATAATTCCAATTATGCTGAATTCGATTTGACTATCTTATTTGTATTATTCTGGCCATATTTTTCAAGTATAAGTATCCTAAATAAACTAAAAAGATAGTAAAATTCAGAACTGAAACTTATCTGAAAATGTTACTTATGGCAATTTACCTTTAAAGCAGAGATTTACATGCATAATATTTTTTTAATTAACTCTGTAAATATAAACATATTTAAAAACTAAAAAATAAACTTGGTGAACAAAACATATAATAAACATCATAGATATTTCAGAGTGTCCAGCAATATAGCATGAAAAAATCAAGCATAATTCAAGCATTTCAAGGCTGTAAACTGTAAAATTCAAGGTGCTTTTTGTTAATTTATTGGACTAAATTTTAAACAAAATTGGAAACATAAAATATTTTATTTGGTCGGCTTATGATAAAATGTACAATTTAGACTTGAGAATGAATTTGAACTATTATACAGATTGTATTCCTGTTTGATAATGAAAAACTGTTACTTAACTTCTTACACTGAAGGCTCATTTCACCACAATTTTATTCATAAATCTTTTTTACATACAAAAAAAAATTATATAACAAAATACATCATAATTATACGAATAAAATGAATCATGGAAATCTCTCGTTCTTACCACTCCATCCTCGACCTCAAGGGGCGAACCATCCAAGTTATTATAAGAAGACGAGTATAAATCGGTTGAAATTGAAACGCGGAACTATTTGGATTTAATACATTATTTTAATATTAATAACATCCCTAGTTCACCTGATGACAGGCAGAACAACCCATGTGAGACAGAACATAGAACGAGTGCGTGTTTGAGAGGGAGGAACTGATGAATCAAGTTAGAGGAAGGAGGCTTTTCTAGCTTTTATGGAATTAGAGATGGTAAGAGGAACAAACACATCAACCTTCATCTCAACATTTTATACACTTGTTGCTTAGTAGTACTGATAGGAAAATGTAATTATTAGACTAAAAACTAAAAATTTCCGACGACTGGCTGTTTTTCAAGCATAATTCCAAATTTTTTCCCGATGCGAAAAATTCAAGCAGAATTCCCAGTCTTCAAGAAATTCAAGGCTGCTGGACACCTAGTATTTATATAACTAATGGAAATCTATATATGTAAAAATTCAGCCTACGTATGTTTGTGTTCATAAAACTCGAAAAGTAGTCGGTCGATTTTGATGAGGTTTTCACTATCATTTAGAGAATTTCTTCAAGAAAAAAATAGGTAATTTGTAATTGTTGTCATGACAACTTAAAACACATGAAACCACGCTCACAAAAAATTATTGTGTGAAAACGTTAATTGCTAATAAAATCGGAGATTAAGAGAAAATAAAAAAGTGAAGCTTTATTGTGGTTTTGACAAATTTATTATCATTTTGACCCTGTTCCTAGAAAATGTCAACATGAAGTGAGACTATTCTAAACAATGCAGTTAATTACCGAGAAAAATGTCCCTTTGGCCTTGGAATATTTACAGTCAAAATTTTTGTTGGTAATCGGTAGTTTCGTTGCAACTTCTGGTAGCCCCCTCCCTAAGAGTTCTAATAAATGAAGCATAGAAATGCAAAAGAGTCTAAGTGCCTTTAAAAAATGTTTTCAGAATTCAAGTTTCAACTACAAAAATATTGAAGAAATATAACAATTAAAAAAAACATATTTTTTTCTGATAAGCTATGATTGTATAAGTAATAAAATCACTTATGGCAATGCGTAAAATGTATTCTGGTAATACATATAATTATGTATATATTTATTTAAGAACATGATAATTGTTGAATTATATAATATTTCTGTTTTTAATATATCGATGCAATACAATTACCTGAAGATGTGGTATTTACCTCAAAATGTTGTCAGTATAAATTAACGATGCAAGATATATAATAAAATACATAGAAAATTCACTTCCCGAACCTTATAAGAAAACTTCTAATTCTTTCTAGAACACCATGAAATTTAAAAAGTGATAAAATCACATTTATAATAGTAGGCACTAGCTTTAAAATAAAAAAATGATTTTTTTTTGTAAAAAAAAATCTTTTTTCTTACTTTTCTTTCAATCGCCAATTCAATGGCATCGCGACGTCCATCTTTTAGCATAGTGACACACACACACAGAAGCTCTTGTTTTTGGAGGTCTAATTCTGTTATTATATATAGTTTTCTTTCAGTTTGTAACAAGTTCCTAAGAGATTTCTTCGTGTTCCTTGACAACATTAGAACTGTCTATGTCACTAGATAAAGCATTGGAAATCAACGGTTTCAACATTTTAAGCAGAAGAACCCGCTTAACTTATATCTTATTCTCCTGCCGCAGACTTGTTCAACTCACAAATGCGGAGGAAAAAAAAGTATTTTACATTGAATTTTAACACTTAAAACAAGTAATAAAATTGTTAAATTACAGTGGGAAAAAAATTGCGTTTATAGCCTTTATCACCAAACCATCTGTTCTCTGTATTACATGTCAATATACCTTTTGATGTGAATTTATTATGACCTTCAAGTAAAGTACCATTTTTGGCTCTTTAATTTCAACCAAAATCTATTATATTATTTATATTGATATAAAAGTCTGATTTACTAAATTTGAGATGTTTTGCATTATATATTAATATAATTTTTGATGAAAGTCTAATATGACCTTCAAGTAAAGTATCACTTCCGGTTCGCTAATTTTAACCAAAAATTATTATGTTGTTTATATTCATATATAACTCTTCTATACCAAATTTGAGAAGTTTTGCATTGTATTTTAATATAATTTTTTATGGAAATCAATAATGACCTTCAAGTAAAGTACTACTTGGTAATCATGCAGTGATAAAAAATAAGAGGTTCACAATTAGATTTTACAGTAATCCTAAATACAAAATATTAACTTTCTACGGCTAACCGTTTTTGAGTTATGAGAGATAGGTACGAATGAACGTATGTACAGACGTCACTACAAAACTTGTCAAAATGGATTCAGGGATGGTCAAAATGGATATTTTTGTTGAAATCTGAAAACCGAAAATTTTCGTGATTACAATACTTCCTTTACTGCATACAAGGAAGTAAAAACAATGTTTAGCTGAAAAAATCATGTCAATATCATTTTCCAAACACGAGATATAAAATAAAGCATTTTCAGCATGTTTTATTTTTTTTCTCAGCTCCTAAGGCCCATTGGATGAAACGGAAGGATATGGGTTAACTTTTTTCAATGTAGAATTACCCAAAAAATGTTGATCGAAATCGGCAACAGACACACTGTGCACTCCCCTTGTTAGAGTACTACCTTTACTAAATTTTGTCCAAGAGCACACAAATCATAGTTGAAACCTCAATATCTAAAGTTATTGATGCATATTCGACTACAGATATGGTTCCTAAACATCCATAGACTAATGTTGGATTCTCGACAGTATTGCAACCACAATACTACTGAAAGCATAGATTCAGCTGGACTTTCAATGGTCAGTGAGCCCATTGTGCTGGTAAAAAGTAATAATGCAATAAGGAAAGCTAAATCAACCAATAAAAAAACAACCGAGAACCAAGACTGATGATGAGAAGGCAACCTCAGCACACATCAAGCAAAATACTTTTGCTCATATTGTCAAGAGCCTGCCAACAAAACCAACTATGACATCAAGAACAGTACATACAACAATCAGTGGGATAGATAAGAGCCCGGTGGAGATCATCAATAGACTACTGTCCCCGACTGAAATAGGAATGAAAGCCACCATCGTATGTGCGACCTAGGTAGACTATGTCTCGTCCGCATGGATAATACTTCTGGTGTCACCAAACTTATTAGATGGCAGGGCCTATGTGAAAAAGTCTACTTGTGAAACTAGTCCTGAGGAAAAAATAAAGATGGGAGGTGAGGTGTGCGCCTCACACATGGAACTCAGATGAATTGGGGAGGTTTTTATGTGAAATGATAACTGAGAAGCCACTCCGCTGGTGAATGATGATCTCAGAGTACTTTTTTCCTTGGTGGCTAGGAACGGCTTCACAAAGAATTTGTGATTTGGGGTCTCAGCAGGGCTCCCATTCCGCTCCCGCTCTGCTTCAAAACCGTGTACAAATTGAGAGAATATGCTGCTCGCGCTCAGAATGTATGTGGATCAGATTGCCAGTGTGCACGCATCTTTGAGGAGTTGATAGGTAAAATAGATTTTTTTAAATACTTTTATTGATTATTTTTTTGACAAAGTTAAGTATTTATTTAATCAGACCAATTTTTTTTTTTTAAATCACTTTAATCAACAAAGATCACGGATCACTTAGGAGTATAAGGAGTAGGAAGTCAGGTACAAGAACATTGCATCCCTGCTAAAGAAATATTCTATTATCGTAGAATGTTATTTATAAAATTTTCAAAAAGTTTTAGCTCGAGATTAATAATTCAACTGTTAGCAGAATGAATGAGGCAGTTTGCCAACACACTAGCATTCATAAGCTTTAAGCATTACCAATATTATTATTTATAACTCATTAACCTTAAGATTACCTTTTTGCCCATCAATGCCTGGGGGTCCATCCATTCCCTTAGGTCCAGGGGGGCCTTCGGGACCAGAATCACCTTTCTGTCCAGGCTGTCCAGTAAGGCCAGTAAGTCCTGGCACTCCTGGTTCTCCCTTTTGTCCTGAGAGTCCATCTTGTCCTGAAAAATCCATTGTTTTGGGTTAGAGAAAAAAGCAATAGGATTCTGTGAAGCTTATAAGAATAAAGTATTTGATTGAATTTTAAAAACCACTGTCACAAGCAATAAAATACTCATCTTATAGAGTACAGTCATATTTAAGTCAAGTCCATGATGAAGTAAAGTAAAGTTGAGTCAGCACAAGAATTTAAAAGTATAAACTTAAATAAAGATCAGTGATTAAAGGCCTAATTTCAACTTTGCCTAGCTCGGTAATTATGAAGAAAGATGAGGAGTTAAGAAAAACCAAGGAGTTAAGAAGACTTCAAATTGAATAATTAAATAACCTTTTTATTTTTGTACATAAAATATAAATTTAATATTATTTTTTTGATTATTCCATATTATTAAATCGATCCATGTTTTTTCTTTGTGAATATAAACATTTATATTTAAAAAAATTTAGTTTCTGGAATCTTCTGATTATTCAATGCCATAGTTTTAAATGTATAGATTTTTATTAATAAATTTCTTTTTGTCCTATTGAATTTACTGTTCTACAATTTATAACCTATAACCAAAAAAAATCTTTTTTATTTTCAGAAAATTTTTCAGTATTTTGATTAGTCACATTTAATAAGAAAGAATTTAAAATAAAGTAATTAGTATTACCTTGGCTACACTGCAATGATATATTCATTTAAATACCAAAGCCATAATGTTGGTCACAATGTGAAACCACATAAGTACAGAACGTTTTGATTTTGGGTTATTTTATTTTTACGTAAATTTTACTCACTACAATTAATTTTAATTCTCCTCGATAGTATGTTACTTGCTGGTACTTATTACAGTGAAACCTCTCTACAATGGACATCCACAGATCCTATGGATTTGCATGTTGCAGAGGGACGTTTGCTGAGGAGGATTGTACAAGTGTTCATTAAACAATGAATACGTACATGGACGTATCAAAACTAGTTTATTTATGTAAATAAAGAAGTTTATTAATACAATTTTTTATTCTATTTATTCAAGTAATATTTTTAGAACTCAATATGTTTAAAGATTTTTAAAAAATTGGCAATAAACTTGGTGAACAAAACGTATAAACAACTTAGGCATTTACATAACATTTTTCAAAATATCCACGAATTGAGTTTTTCCAATTAAAATTTTTCGGCTCACTTCCATACAGAAACTTGTATTTTAAATTGAACTTTCCTATCTCTACTGCTTCTTTTAAGGTACAAGAAATTCAAGCAGTTCATAACGTTCTAAGTTAACCAATAAATGGTGCCATCCCTTTGCGTGACAGACAGCATTAACACTTTTCACGGAAGCTCGCAACGGTTTGAAACGTCCAACTTCTAGCTAAGCTTCAGTGATTCCTTTACCTTTGTGCTGTTATTTTATCAGTGGGCTTAGTTTACTTATAAATTTACCATTTAAAGACAAGACACCGGCTTTAGAGACAGATATTACTGTAAAGGTATGTAATTGCTCTGTCTATAAATGTTTATATTTATATCCACCCATTATTACTTTAATAATATAATTTTCACATACGCATCTGGATTCCTTGTTCCCTATTGTGATCAACCGATTTTCTTTACAAATCAAGAATGTCAGAAAAACATATAAATGAACTACAAATGTGTGAAATTGCTTGAATTTTTCCAAAAAAAGTATGTAGTATATGTGTAAAATATCTAATGTTATAATTAATTTTGAATTATGTATACATTTGCCATTTGTTCATTTTCATTTCATTGCTTGAAAATTTTACTATATTTTATAGATACCATTTCATTAAAATACCTTACTAAATAAAATTTTATAAAGATTATAAACATGAGTGAATGTTCTTTGTTAATCAAAAATAACCTAAATACAGACCCATAACGTAATGAGAATACAAAAATGATGTAAGTAATAAGCTACAAAAAAATTTAGTCTCATGGACGGATGTTACTGGGAGTGTGAGCCACATAGATGTTACCATTTAATCTTAAAAAAACAAAACTGAGGAGCATAAAATGTAAAAACTTCATCAAAAATTAGATAATCCATTAGATAATTTGAAAGTGCATTTCTATTTCACTCTTAAGAATAAATCCTTAATTAGACCGGAAATACTACTTAGATGAATAAAAATATATAATTTATTTGATGTGATTAGGGTGTTTTTACTAACAGTTTTAGTTACTGAAACTGTTATTATTTTATTTATTAATAAAAAAGAATTACTTCAAGATATGTACATATTTCAATGTACATACATATGTATATTGATACGTAAAACCATTAAATAGGATTTTCTTAATTAACCTCTTGCTTCATCCAACAGTTGAAATGCGCTCTGTAGGGAGTGATTGTTCAATCAGGAAATTCAACGTATATTCCACCACCTTCACCTTTAGTATGGCTGAATCATACGTGTATATTTGAGTGTAGTTTGAATTAAGGCGGTCCCGACTAACGGCTCTCATTTCAAGAGTGAGCATATTATCCTTATTGATAGTTTTTGGTATGCTAGTGACAATGACGGGATGAGGGATTTTCCTCCAGGGGGGGCAAAAGTGTTAATACATCCATACAAGCAGGTTCTACGTTTTTCATCACTAATTCAATCAGCAGGTTCTTGATCAATCAGCAGGTGCTTTGACTCTTTCTTTGAGACATGCAGCTTTTGAGTTCAGGTGTAGGAAATTTTAATTTCCAAGGTTGGGAAATTCTGTGCAACAAATCAAGAAGCTCATGTATGTCGTAGTTACTCTCCCTGACAAAGTGAAAGCACATCCGATGATCAGCTGTGGCATATATAGTAAGGTTGAAACTATTTAATGACAGACCTCCAATTGATAATGCCCAATTTGTCAAATTTTTGGATAAATAAAATAAAATAATATTTTATTAAATCTATAAATAATAGTAAGTCTACTGGGGACTACTTCAAGGGATTCATGGCGCAAGTTGAAAATTAGAGATTTAGGTATAAGGACGTGGAACATAAGAAGTTTGAATACAGCAGGTGGATTAAAATTGGTGGAAAATGAGGATAAGGGATACAATGTGGCAATGCAAGAGGTTTGCTGGCCAGGAGAGGGTTCATTAAAAGAAGGAAATTATACAATATGGTACCGTAATTCATGGTAATTATTGTTTAGGTACTAGGCTTCTGATTAGGAATAGCCATGCATTATAAGAAAAATGGTCGGAATATGAGAAAAGACATGACAAAGTTATTCTTCTGCATGATAACGGTCGGCCTCATGTTGCAAAAGCCGTAAAAAATATCTGGAAACGCTCAAGTGGAATATTTTACCGCACCCGCTATATTCTCCTTCTGATTACTGGTTGTTCCGACGGATGCAGCACGATTTGTCAGGTTATCGGTTCACTTCTTTCCCAGAAATGGAAAATTGGCTCCTAACTTGGATCGTCTCAAAAGACAAGACATTTTTTCGAGATGGAATTCGAAAATTGGCTAAGAGATGGAAAAAAGTAGTAGCCAGCTACGGAGAATACTTTGATTAATCTGTTTCTTCATTTTGTTCTGAAATAAATGCATTTTTGACCACAAAAAAATGTACTGAACTAATTTGTACTCCAAATAGATAAATTGAAAAACCCTTCAATTTACGTTAGATGTCAAGAATAGGTTTGAAGCCTTAGAATCATTAGAAGAGGATCGTGAAGATATAGACAAGTTATGTGTCAGAATTAGGGATAATATTAAAGTGGTTGGTAATTTGTGTCTTGGGAAAAGGGAGAGCAAAAGAACAAATCATTGTTCGATAATGATTGTCTAAACTTGTGTGAAAAAAGAAAAGTCACTAAATTAAAATCTCTAAATAAACCCAGCAAAACCAATATTGCCAACTTCTGAGCCTTAATGAATGAAACGTCTAAATTCCTCAGAAATAAAAAATGAGAATATCTTAAAAACAAAATAATAGAGATAGAAACTATTAGAATCGAAAACAAGGCAAGAGACATCTACAAGGGTATAAAAAGATCACGTAAACGGTTTAAACCCGCAATGAATGGAATTAGAGATGAAAATAACAATATTTTGGCTGATCCAGGGGACATTTTTAATACATTTAAAAAACACTATGAAAGTATTTTTAATTGAGAAAATAATAGTCAATCTCCTCCTACTGAATAGAAGAACTGAGTAAGGAGGTAGTCAAAATAGCCATAGGAAAATTAAAATCTCATAAAGCAAGGGGAATCAGCAATATTCTCAGTGAATTAATAAAAGCGTGTGAGGAAGCTGGAGTTTCTAAAATAGATCTTTAGGTTAAAAAGATCTGGGAAAATGAAAAAATGCCCAAAGATTGGAAAGAATCTACACTTATTCCAATTCACAAAAAGGGACAGAGAACTGATTGTAATAACTATCGCGGAATATCACTCCATCCAGTATGTTATACAATATTCTCATTGAACCTAACTAGTTGAATAATGGAATACGCTGCGGAAATTATCGGGGACTACCAATGTGGTTTAAGATGGAACCGGTGAACTATCAATCAAATATTTTCCTTACAGTAAATACTAGATAAAAAAAAATTAGAATACAATGGTGTAATTCATCAGCTTTTTGTCAATTTCAAAAAGGCTTACGGTTTCATTGACCGTCACAGACGTTATAGTATTTTGATTGAGCAGGGAATATCGACTAAGTTAGTAAATCTAGTAGGGATGTATATGACCGATACATTCAATTAAGTAAAAATCGGTAATTATTTTTCGGAGAAATTTGAAGTTTGCTCGAGTTTAAAACGAGGTGATTCCCTTTCACCAGTCCTACTTAATTTAGCACTAGAGTATGTCATTAAAAAGGTGATGCGCACCGAAAGGGGCTTAGATCTGGGTTGTAAAATATCCATGCTTTGACTTGCGAATGATTTGGTATTGTTCAGTGAGGATGCGGAAACTATAAAACTGAATACAACAACGTTGATGAAAGAGATTGACCCCGAAATAAATACGTATAAGACGAAATTTATGGTTAGCAACAGAAACGGTGGCGAGTTTGATGATATAGATATAGGAGGGAATAGGTTTGAACACATTGAGAAATTTAAGAATTTTGGGTCTATAATTACTAGAAAAAACGAAATTCAAGAGGAAATAAAGACGCGGTTAAAGATGGAAAATGCTTGTTATTTTTCGGTATCCACGTTACTTATGTCGCGCATTTTGTTCAGAAACTAAAATCTTCGAGAATAAGGTATTGCATAAAATATTTGGTCTGAAAAATAATGAGACCAAAGGAGAATTTAGGAGGTTACAGAACGCAGAAGTGCAGAGCATGCACCCTGTTAATATAATTGAAGTGATATCATTGGACAATTGAAATAGGCTTGTAAAGTTGTTGGGCTCAATAACTAACTAATTCCTAAAAAGTTAATAAACACTGAGCCGACTGGTAAACGCCCGAGTGGTAGACTGAAACATAGGTGGGAGGATTGTGCTAAAGGTGATCTTTTGGATTTGGATTTGGACGGTAATCGGTGGACCGAGGTTTGTAGACAGCGATTGGTGGTATTGGTATTGAATCTTAGGATTCACTAAGCCTTTTATTTTTATTATTATTTAGTGCTTGCCATTTTGTCTCAAGACGATAACAGTTTAATATTGCTAAAAACCTTTTTACGGCTCTTAATAACAACAATTAGAAGTTTGGTCAATTCTACTGTAAAACCAACTTTATTCTACTAGTAAAGACCAAATGAATGAAGATAATAAGACCAGTGAATGAAGATAATACCTGGAGATCCTCTTGTTCCTTGTTTTCCTGGAGGTCCTGGAAGCCCTGGCTCCCCTTTAGGCCCTGAATCTCCTTGGGGTCCAGGAGGTCCAGCTGATGGTATTCCAGCTTCTCCTTTAATTCCTATTAACATGATAATAACACAATGATATCTAGCAGAGAAAAAATTGGATCCATTCAAAAAAATATATGTAAGTTTGTTTATATATCAACATGGGTGTTGTTATGAACAATAGATTTTGTTATAAAGAATTAACTATGAATTATTGTGAGCCATTCTGTTCGGAAAAAAAAGTTATTGGACTACATTATTTAACAATAACCTTTCATCGATTTTAAGACAATCTTGGCACTGTATGCTTTTTCCCAACAACCATTAGACAGGTTATCAAACTTTTATTATCTTTTCAATCTCCACCATCAAATAGACCTTCTTGATAAGGCTGCCACTACCTATGCCAAGGATTGTTATGGGTTGGTTGATCACTTGAACAAGTATCAGGTTGGTAGGAAAACAATTTCGTTTTTTAACCGATAAATTTGAACATGAATGTTTCAGCTTATAATAAACTTTATTAATCAAAGTAAGAACCATTAGAATCAATACACTTTTGCCAACGAGAAACAAGTTTATTTATCCCGGTAGCGTAAAATTCCGGAGTGCAGGAGGCGATGAAGTCGTTAAAAGTGTTTTTGGCCTCGCCTTCGTTCTTGAAGCATTTCCCTTGAAGGAAGTTGTCGAGATGCTTGAAAAAGCGGTAGTCGGTAGGCGAAAGGTCTGGCGAGCATGGCGGATGAGGTAGAGTCTCGAAGTCTAATTCGTTCAACTTCTGTAGAGAAAGAGACAATGACACTTCGAAACGGCGATTTTTCTGATTTTCCTTCAGTTGGTGTGGGACCCATTTGTCGAGTTTTTTTGTTTTTCCAAGTTGTTTTAGATGATCCAAAACTGTCGGATGAGTCACGCCTAACTCTTTCGCAAGCTCTCTAATCGTTGAGCGCGGTTCTGCTTCAATCAATGCCTTCAACTGGTCGTTGTCAATCACCGATGGACGCCCACGACCTTCTTGATCTTCGAGGCTCTCATCTCCACTGCGAAACTTCTTAAACCAAAGTTGAACCACACATACTTGAACAATGTCTGGCCCAAACGCATCGTTAATTTTTCGAGCAGTCTCGGCCGCTTTAGTACCCAGTTTAAACTCGTACAGGAAAATAGCCCGGATTTGCTTCTTCTCCATTGTCTATTTAAGAGCAAAAAAAACAACACTTAAATCAACAAAATCTTGAAAGTTTTTATTCAAAATACAAAGCAAAGTTAGCGCTTTGAAATGATATAACACACTAACACATTAATACATAACTTATCTTAATATCAACAATACAAACATCAACAATACAAAAAACGAAATTGTTTTCCTACCAACCTAATATATGCCAACAGTTGTGATCTACTTGAAGCTGTAATAATTTAACAATGCTTAAGATAAATCATGAGTAGGATACTAGTTATTTGGCCCTACCAGGGTCTCAAAAAAGGGTACATTGCCAAGATTAATAAATAAGAATATCCTACAATAGCTCATAAGTATTTCTATTTATTCATGAGTCTTCCAATTGACATAAATACCAAAAAATCTAAATTAATGATATCTGTGAGGTCAATACTTGTGGGGGGATGTAATATAGTTATAAAAATCTGGTGCAGTGTGCGCATCACACAACTTTCCCTTACCGTCCTATAATAATTATCTTTTTAATATAATTTTAAAGATTTCACATAAATACTGCTTGAATTAAACTTAGTAGCATTCACTTCTTCACATCTTCTGCCATTTAAGTACAATAAAACAGTTTTTTAAACAATTTTAGTACAACAATTCTGTACGCTACCTTTATATTTTAACTTCATCAAGTTGCAAATATATTTTAAAAGTTTCGGTTTAGTTTCCATGGAAACATTTTCTTTCCATTAAAGAATGTGAAAGTAAAAATTATTAAGTTAATTTCCGCTTTTGTATTCTTAAATTACTTTATTACAGAGCGAATTGTTTACAACAGATTGGCGGATTGGTGGAAGGAGGTTCGGTCGCATCCGTCTCCTTTCAGATGCGCTCGGTTATCTATCTAGGGTCTTGTGCTCCTCATAAAATAAACTGTATCTTTGCTAATACTTGTCCGATTTTGATGATTCTTTTTTAGTTTTTTAGATAATTTAATAACCGTTCATACAATTCTTCACATAATTTACCATAAAATGCATACTTTTTAAGCTATGCGCAAATAAAATATTGTTTTCATCAAAACTTTTTTCCCTGCATTTCCTCGGTGATGTACATAAATAAAATACTACATAAATAAAATGTTAAAGACCTTTATGAAGAATAATTTAGGCAAGTTTCATCAAAATCGTTAGCCGTTTTTGAGAAAATTGTAAAAAAGTGTAAAATCCATGATATAATAGCTAGTTCCGGTTAGTCCGATGCGCTGTATCTTTGCTAATACTAATAAATACCCATTGGAAACATTACATTTTTAATGTTTTAGATTATGTAAATTGGTTCTACATGTTTTCTTATTTTATTTTTGTTAGCTTTATTTAGAATTTATATTTTGTTAACATCAAATTTATGGTTTTTATGTATACTGTGCTTTGCTGGTGTTGTAGTTTTGATATTTTTTGGATTATTTATGTTGGTCCAGAGAGTGGAGTAGCTCAGTGGTAAGGCACTGTGTTACTATGCTCCCGGTCCCAGGTTCGAGACCAGCTGTGGCAGATAATTATTTAATCTGTTATCAGCCATAGATCGACCCTTTGGGGTTGAAGAACCCTCCTGGGGCTCATCCAGCCCCTATAAAGTTGGTACCCTTAATTGGGGAAAAACCTGGCGGTTGAGCGTGATCTCAACCAAATCACGTCCTTCCACAAGCGTTGGCCAGAAACAATAGGGTCCTTACCAAGTACTGAACCCAAGACCCTTCATCAAGGGTTGTAGTGGTACAGATTTTTGTTTAGGTTACGTTGATCCTGTCTTGTTTTATTCTATTTTTTAAATTTTGAGATGTTTTACCTTTTGTAATAATTTGGGTATTGTGTGAATTTTATTTTATATATCACATCTTTTTTGTTATATTTTTTATTTTGTCCCTCATGTTCGTTATATAATTTTTTCGTTTATTACTATTGTAAAAACCAAATTTAACATTGTGGTCCTATTTTTTTTAATGCTCTCTTTATCTTAATTGTTATTCCTGGGATGATTTTTAATTTATGAAATGTATTCAATGTCTTTTTATTCTAATACAGTGGATGAAAAATGTATGCGTACACTTAGTTTTTCAAATTAAAAATATGTTTACTAATTTATTGAACACAAATGGATATGATAAAAAATTACATTCCGCACTAATTATTATAGATGAAGGAAATTATAAACCTGAACATCCTAATTAACAACAAAACTTGAACAATTTGTTTTTTCAGATAGAACTTAATCATTTTTATTTTCGGGAGAATGGTTTATTAACCTAATTAAAATCAAAAATTTATCCTGCAAAAAACGCATTCGTATAGTAACAGTTGTCTTGTAAATAGCTTGTTAGTTTGTTATCAGCTCATGGTTTTCACTTAATATATAATCTCTTATGCAAATCCAAATCCAAAATGGGCTAAATGATCCGAATTGAAGGATAATTCCCCGAAAATGGGTCATTAATTGAAATGATTAAGTTCCAGCTGAAAAGATTAATTGATATTTTCACGAAAACTGTTGCTGTACGAATACTTATTTTGCATGATAAATTTTCAATTTTTCTTGTTAATTAGGCTAACAGTTCATTTCCTCCAAAATGGATAATAAATAGAAATAAATAAGTTCTACCTGAAAAATTAATTGTTTAATTTTTGTTGTTAATTAGGCTATGCAGGTTTCTAATATCATTCATCTGTAAATCTTAACGCTGAATGTTGTATTTTATTATATCCATCAGTTAATCAATGCTCAATCAATCATTAAACATATTTTAACCCAAAAAAAAATAGGTGTATAAAAACTTCTTTTGTCCATTGTATGTCAAATAATGTAAGAAAAAATAGTATGAATTAGAAAGGGTGTAAGTTTTCCTTGAAAAATAAATGACTTATAAAAACTTCTTCTTTTCTAAAATATCCTAAGATGATTTGAATCGTTGAGTTGAGAAACCCCATAAGTCACTTTTTAGGGAATATTTAGATTTTGCCGGATTTCCATTCTATTGAGATACACGTGTTTTGAGAGCATAACTACATCAGTCTGACTAACTGAATGGTTACTAGTTTTCATTTAGTTAAAAACACCATAAGTCAGTGACACCACCAGAATCAACCAAATTTCAATTATCAGTCATTTTGAGAAGTCTTGAAGCATTATCCTTTGGCCTGGACTGTTTTTTGTTGCTTTCCCAAAATTTTGTCTCAATAACTTATAGAGTTTCTCAAATCAACAATCTATTTGCTCTTGATCATTAATAAATTTTCCCTACAAAATTCCATATTTCTATCTCAATCCAAAGTCAGAAACTACCTCGAATAAAACTCTCTCTCCTGAAACTGTTCCAATCCAGTTTCTGGTATAGGTACCCAACTTTTAAGGCCTTCTTGAAAATATCACAAGACCTTACCCTTCTGAGTCTTCAATACTGTTGATCACAATATCTATCTAGCTAAACTACAAAACCTTTCCAAGACCAAAACCTGATATATATTAATTTAAGTCTTTCCTTTCTTATTGATCATAGAAAATAGTCATCATACATAAACCTCCTTGAAGATTTAAGGCATATAAAAATAAATAAATTTAAAAAATGAACTAAGGCATATAAAAATAAAAAAAATAACTAATCCAAAGGATTTTTGTTACATAATAACAAGAAAATAAAGTAACTGATTTGTATAATTATAAAAGACAAAAGTGTCATCAAAATTTTTATTTACATTATTGGAAGCTGTACATTTTAACTTAAAACTTTTTATTTTTCTCAAACTCATATTTTAGGGTCAAATGAAATAATTTACTTTTACTTTTACTAAAACATGCAATTTTATACTAACAACATCAATTGAAAAATAAATAAAATTGTTTCATTGCTAATAAATCTTATAGAAAATGCACTTGTAAAGTACAAGAAATAGTCATACGTACCCTTATTTCCTTTAGGACCAATGCTACCCTTGCTACCATCTCTACCTGGTTCTCCCACAAATCCCATTGGACCAATTTCTCCTTTATCTCCTCTTAGCCCTGGATAACCTCTTGGTCCAACAGGCCCTGGTAATCCAGGTTGTCCAATTGGTCCAGCAGGGCCCTGAGAGGACATACACAATGAGAAAAACATTTCAAGCCCTCCTGGCCATAACATGGTCAATATATCAATCAGGGACTAATAAGATTTTCTAGTATTAAGAAAAATGTTAAATTTAATTAGTATCTTCAGTGAGTTTAATGATTCATTAATGAGATCTGAATTGATCTCTCTTGACCCAAATGATAAAACGACACAAGGTCTGTTGGATAAAAAGGAAATCAACCATGCCTCATAGGCCGGTGTTCCAATTTAAGTTAATAGAATGTAATGTTGACTATGCTTATGAATTAAAGGTGTTGTTTGATTTCGATCAAACAGATGTTTTAATTAGGTATTTATTGGTTTGCTTATTCAATCAATTATTTTTAATCATTGTAATACCAATTTATAATGGGTAATTAGTTTATATATCTTGTTAGCATCAATTATTTTTAATCATTGTAATACCAATTTATAATGGGTAATTAGTTTATATATCTTGTTAGCAACAGTTAGTAAACAAGGTAGATTAGAATCATTGCACTTCAAAGAGACTTTGGCATTTTATAATATTTAGTCTAATTATTTCATATTCGTTTAGAGCTTAATATTTAATATTAAATGATGTTTGAAGTGTATTTTACTTCATTTGTTGTAGAATCAGAAAATGACAGACATGAAAGACATGAATATTGTTATTGATGAAAGTATTAATAACTTAATCAAAGAAAAGATGGTTTGGGATGAGGTCAGGAAAAAAACACAAAACAGTATAATATCAGGTTGTTACAAAAGTCCTTGTGCATTAGTATAGCTTTATTTCAGATTACATATTTTAAATATAATTGAATACTACTCTTCAAAGTGAAGTCCATTGTTTTCAACTACTTTCACACATCTTTCTGCCAGTAATTGGATTTAATGCCAGTGCCATTCCTTTGGTTTTGAGGCAAAGAACTCTTCACATCCAATTTTTATGTCCTCATCAAAAAATGAGCCATTGATCTAAACAAACCATAATCTGATGGTGCAATATCTGGGCTATACACAGGATGAGGCAAAACATTTACTCCTTGCAGTTCTGATAATTTTTCCTTGGTGTAAGGAGAACGATGTGCCAGGGGCATTGTCATGTTGCAAAATGGCTTGGTTTCTGTTGACCAAAGCAGGGTACTTTGCACTCAAAACTCTATCTAATTGTCCTAGCTGTCTAGCTGTTCACAGTAAAGGTTTGAGTCCCTACTACGGCCGATAAATCACGAGTAGTTGTATGTGGATCCTGGTTCACACATTCAAGAAGAACGTCATCATCAACGACCGATGGGTGAGCTGATCTGGGTTGTGCAACAGTATTTTGATAGATAATTGACTCTCCTTATATTGCTCAAATTTCTTTGGCGACTGCCTATTAGCTTAAACTTTTTTTCCAGTAATGTCTCAAAAGACTGCAAATCACAATTTTTCTTCTGACATTGCACATGCGTTTTAAAAATGTAAATGACCCCATAAAGCCAACTCAAATAACAAGGAATTAAAGGATTAGCCAAAGCAAACATTGACATAAATAGTAAGAACAAAAACATTCTTATAGGATAATTATGAGAGTTGGAATTAAGGGTTGTGTTCATGCACAAGGACTTTTGTAATAACCTAGTACTGCTTCAAAGTGTGCCGATGTTTCAGCCTAAGTAATAGGCCTTCATAAGGTCTAGACAAAAGAAGATACAACCATATTCTATTTTTCAAATTGCATGGATAAATATTTTTGTATAACACATTACGTCATTTTTCTATGTATATTATTTTATTCTCCTATAGAATTTCTACTATATTCATACTTTCCTTTTTCAATTATAGTAGTATCTTGTATTACTTGGCTCTGAAGAAATCCTGCAACTTAGGCTGAAACGTCAGCACACATTAAAGCACTGTTATACCTTACTTTGTGTTTCTTTCCTGACCGCACCTCCAATCAACTTCTCTTTGATTACATTCCCTATTCAATTACTTACATATTATTTGTAAATGTTTAAAGAATGAAACAAACCTTATACACTTAGTGCATAAGAATCTTCAAAGTACAAAATAAGTAAATAAGAATTTTATTTCTAATAATTCAATAAAATAATTATATTTCAAAAGTTCCTCAATATTTTAACTTACAAAAGGTCCTGATTCCCCCTTGTTGCCTTTGGGACCAGTTGGACCAGGATATCCTCTATCGCCTTTTATTCCTACTTCTCCTTTCTCTCCTTTCAGCATTTCAGTAATATTCATTGGAGTTGAACAATTACCTAAAACATTACAAGTAAAAGTTACCAAAATAAACTTATTGAAATGCATTTTTCAGAAAAGTAATGATAATAATCTAGTGTATATGTCAACAATAAATTAAAAACAAACTAAAAATAATTTAGACAGAAAAATAGTTTTCGATTGTATTGTGATAGTGAACCTGTGTATTAAGAATTTGTTTATAATGGATGTTGTTGATTCTGAACTAAGATATAAAATAATTGATTTGAATTCTTCTGTATTATCTTACACTTTTAATAAATTAAATATGTCTTCAAAAGACATAGGAAGTCAGATCGTTAAACTTCAATCTATCAGGATTTAAGAAAACATGTAACAATAATGTAAGTATGTAAACAAGTGTCTACTAGTAAACCTGTAGAAAGAAAAAACAAAAAAGTGAATAAAAGAAAAATTAAAATTCTAAATATAAAATTGAATTTGACATATCATCAGCGTTCAATGTGGAATAACAAGATGAGTGCATAGTGTGTCCGTCGCCAATTTCGATCAATTTTTTTTTTGGTGTTTCTAGATTTTAAAAAATCGTCATGTGTTCAACTGTTTTGTCCAATGGACCCTAGAAGCTAAGAAAAAAACAAAACACACTGAAACTGTTTTATTTTATATTCTCAAGTTTGGAGAATTAAATCGACAAGATTTTTTCCAGCAAAACATTTGTTTTACAGAATATATTAAAGAAAAAATACAAACTTTAAAAAATAGTCACTTTTTTGTTAAATGAAATTTAAAGAATATTTAAATTGCTAATTAAACTAGCCTTATAGATTTTTTAAAAACCAAAAATGAAGACAGATTTTGATTCAGTACACCAAAAAACCTTTGTGATGAAAATATTATCAAAAACAAAAATAGTTTTTTTTCAACATTTTTAAACCACAAAATTATGTTTTGTAGTGATGGTCTGTAACTAGTCTTCAGTTCATCTGATTGTGATGTTTTTGGACTCATCAGAAAAACAGGAGTTTCTTCTTTCAAATCATAGAAACAGCTATTACATTGTCAAAGTAGGTCTGTGCAAAAAAATTTGATTACGTTCTAAACACAAAATTGAGTTTTTTTGCAGATAACGGTTCTAAAACACATAGAATAAAACCTATACCGACCCTCAAAATAATCTGATGCCAGTTTTGAAAACACTTTCACTCCGTAGAAGAATACTGTTCTATAATTCAATATAGAAAGAAGAATACACTTAGAATATACAAAGAATATACTTCTATAATTCATCAAGAATAATTCGATCACTCTAATATATCTTTTTTTTTTTTGTTTACTACCTTAATGGCAGTGGTGAAAAGTGTAATATTTGCTATTTCTTTATCAGAAATAATGTTTTTATATTATAATTAAGTACATGGTTAAGAACACCGCCTTCTCGGGATGTCATAGTAAGTTGAAATTTAATTTGAATATATAAGGGCGGTTTAAAAGTTTCGGGTTCAACATTATTCTTGATCTATAAATAGTAAATTTTAGAGTGATCGAATTTATTAAAATGAAATAATAAAACTATAGAGCTTTCTGTGGGGCCTATGGAATTACATGAGAACAGTATTCTTCTACTGAGTGAAGTCTTTTAAAAATCTTTGAAAACATTTTTTTTTTCTTATGCTTTTTCATATTAATCTAGATAAATTGAATTTCACCATCTAAAAAATAATTATACTTTCATTTTCGTATCTTATAAGATACATAGCTCTCTAAAGAGTACATCTCTAAATTATATAATTTTTCAGAAATTAACAATTTTTTTAAGGATAGGAGAAAAATCTTCATAAGATGAAATGGAAATAACATTGTGTGATTAGTATCACTAAAAAACTATTCATAATTAGCAACTCAAAGAACCATTGTTATTCATTGCTTCACAGCGGACAGGATTGCTATGCACCGACTTATTCTATGAACTCATTAAAATCCACTGCTTGGCCCCTCTTTCCTTGCTTTCTGCCGTTATGAGCTGCATTATCCACAACAGTAATCCAGTTCTCCTCCTTTTCCATCATAAGATCCACCAGGTCGTCTGTGATTGACCTCTGTTCAAGAGACCTGAGTAGCTGTTTCTTCTCTTTGGCAAAAATCGGAAAAATACACATTGCACTGTTTCATCCACTAACTAATCACTATCAAGTGTGCTTGATATGAATAGGCTCTGAAGCTACAATGTCTACTAAACAATCACATGAAGTAATGGTCAACCTCCCTACATTTCCTGATCATTCATGTTGTAATGCAAGAAATAAGAAGATGGTCCATCTTCCAAAATATGATGCATGCCAGGATCTACCATCTTTCAATATTATGCTTTCTCTCTTGTTACAATCAGCCAGTGAACATCTGGCTCTTCTCGTCTTCATTGTTAGGTCAATTTAAGGCATGTCAGGGATGACGCAAAATGCACTGTAAGTCACAGTATGGAACTATATAGTGACACAAAGAGCACTTCTTTGATGCACTGTCTAATATCCTTAAGGGCATATGACTGCACCAGAAAAGGATTTGTAAAGATCAGTGCTCCATATAAAAGAGCAGAACTGACCACACAAGACAGAAGCCTTTAGCAACTTTGCATGTGTCCAGGATATTTGGCATTTGCCACTTGTGCTGTTAACTATGAGCTCATATTTGTCAAACCATAGTTGGTATCAATCTGGACACCAAGATTTTTAATGAATGGCTTGGAATGGAAGTTGAACTCTCCAACAGTGAGGACAATTGTCTCCCTTACATTTGTGCTGGTGATAGGTAATGGCTCAGTTTCATGATCAGTACGCTGGAGGCCTATATATAAAAGCCACATGTAAATGGTAATGACAGCCTTGTTCTCATTATTAGTGATCACCAAAAGTTTTACACAAACCATTATTGCAAGATTGCCTGCAAAGCCAAGCACAGAAGTTTCTTTCGCTATAGGGAACTTGAGCACTTCGTCATATATTGCATTCCACAAAAAGGTCCCTACAATGAAACCTTGAGAAAAGCTAATGATGTAGATCTGTATCATAATACAAGATTCTATCAGAGAAGTAACTCTCAATAATCCTCATGGGAGTGGCTTCCATCCTTCGCAATCCTACCATGATACAATTCCATCATACTGAATTGAAAATGTTCCTATTGTCCAACATTACAAGGATGCAGGACTATTTGCCACCTCTTCTCCACTTCTTTCCCATAATGCCTTCTTGAGCTGGTCATAAAATCGATTGCATTGATCTTCTGTATGAATTATACAGGGCAACGCTGATTTTGTGGTGCGGCGTTTCAGAGTCAAATCTGGATAATGCCAGTTTTCTAAAGACTAGAAAAATATAGGATTTGCCAAATTGAATCCATTTTATGAAATAAAGGCCAATAGAAGAAAAACAAACTTTTTATTTATTTATTTTTTTTGAGGAGGGAATTATTTACACTAAAAGACAGTAATTTGTTATTTGTTTATTTAGAGTCTGATGAAGAAAAAGAGCGTGTGTTTTGGAATAGGTAACAAATTTTAATTAAAAAAAAAATATTCTGGAAAGTTCAATATTTGTTTTTAAAATATACAAAAACTTTTATTTTACAATAAGAACAAAATTATGAATGACAATTAAATTGAAATAATCAAATGAGATCCTAGGTTTTATACATATTAAAAAAAAGAAGTCAATTTGAACATAGTAATTAAAGCCAAGGATCAACCCAGGATCATCCTCAAAACTCGACATTACCCCCCGCCATTTTGATTCAAAATGGTGATCGATAAGAGGTTTCATATGCCCATATCTTGGTCATATATGAAGATAGAATAAAATATAAAGTGCTTTGGAATCATTATATCAAAGCCAACAACTAAAAAATAATAAAAATATAAAGCTACATCTATTTATTTGGAAATAATAAGACATTGTAAAATAATTTGCAGTGTTTTGGTTTATTATTTTCAATAACGAATCTTTTTAATCGACCAAGATGAAAACAACTTTAACCCACTCCTCCTCTCTCCCCAAACCTTAAAAAAAAGAAATGTCAATCCAAATAATTTTTTTTTTTGGATATATAACTATGTAACACTGTCAGGTGTTAGATAAACTGTCATGTGTTAGATTAATGTTTTTGTTTTAACATATGATTTGCTTGGTAGGCTATTCAAAAATTGTAATACGTAGTGTAGAAAAGAAGAGTCTTAAAATTCAGTTTATTTCAGGTATTATTATTGTTTTATTTGTATTTCATTATCTTTTTAAACTTCTTGTTGTTATTATTATTATTATTAATGTTGTTTTTGTTTAATAAAAATTTCAGTTGCATGATTTAAACTGGTGATTCTTCTATAAAGATAAATACGAAAATAGAACTTACATAAACTGAATTTTTTGAGAACATTAAAATGAAGGTTAAATTTCATATTGTAAACGAGAAAGGAGTGAAGAAGGTTAAAAGTATAAAGAATGTGAAAGATAATGTCAATTTTGTATTTCCACCTGGGCTGCAGGATGAAGAACACCAGGTAAGTTTGTTTAATACAAGTATTATAAAAAATAGTGTCACTTCTCTGAAGAAAGAAATGGGATTTAGAAATGTCACCATAACTTTGGATGGCACTTTGAAGCAAGTTTATATGGATCAAGAGGAAAATTTTGTTTTCAATAAAATTTATTTAGACGAAGAAACTGAGATGTCTAAGACGAATGAAGAAGAAAACATCCGGTTAATACAAATGATAAAGGATCTACAAAAAAAAAAAAAAAAATGAAAACTCACGCTTGAAGAAATGGGAAGCGGAAAAAAAAATTTAATTTAGAGAAATTTAATGGAAAAGGTGATGCCGTTGGTTGGCTCGAAAAATTTGAGAGTGAATGTGCCAGGTTTGGGTTACGTAATGAGGAAAAGTTGGAAGTGATGCGCGTTTTTTTAACTGAATCAGCGGTAGAATGGTACATAGCTAATATTAAGAAAGGAATACAAGACTGGGATGTCGTAATACAGTCGTTTAACTCTGTTTTTGGTTTAAAAAACTGGGCGTATGTTCGCCACGCGATTCAATTTAGATATATCGGTGGAAGTTTAGTGGATTATTTATTAACAAAACAAAGACTCCTATTATAAATCGAAAACGATATGACGCAGATTAGCCTAATAAATTTAATAGTGGTAGGGTTGCCGCTATACGTCCAGAATAGATTAAAAAGAACTGATATAACTTCCGTGGATGAATTGTTCGCAGAGGTCGCAAATTTCGACATTGCGCGTGTGCCATCTAAACCAAAGTTGAAACAAGATATACAACAAACAGCAGGCGTAGAACTGAAGCAGAATAAACAACAAAGATTATCCTTTACTGGAGTTAATAAAACTCCTTGCACTATTTGTGAGAGCTTAAACTACCCTAACCGATATCATCCGGAAAGAATTTGTAGAAATAAAGATAGGGTTAAGGCCGAGAGAAGAGTAAATATTAATGAAGTTGATGATGAAAAAGAAATATACCAGATAATGAATGTTAATGAAACAGAAGCATGACTAGCAAACTTGGAAAACAGGACACCAGAAAAATTAATCAAAATTTTGGCAAATATCAAAGGAAATTTTTTTGAAGCTTTATATGATACGGGTTCAACTGTTTCGTTAATACATAAGAATGTAATAGAAAAATTAAACATAAATCTTTTAAAACGTGCGGATGTCCTGCGTTCTTTATCTGGTATTCTTGGGGAGAGAAGAGCAAAGTTGAGATTAAAAATAGGTAATATAGAGCATGATATGGAGTTTTATGTTATTGTTTTACATATATGTAAATACATTTAGATATAAGGTTTTACTCGGAATAGATGCTATTCGAACCTTTAAGCTTATTCAAGATGAAAATTTAAATATTTTGCAAAGAAAAAACAGAAGTGTGAGAAAAATTGAGAAAGCAAAAACAGCGAATATGCCAAAGTGGGCTTTGGACCTGATACCTCAGGAAAGATCTAAATTAGTTCAAATCAAGATTAGGTGCTATTTTAAAACAAGAATTAGAGGATGGTCTACTACACCCTGTATTTTATTTTTCGAAGAGACTGACGAATAGCCAAAGGAAGAAAGCACCAATATATTTGGAATGTTTGGCCATTAAAGAGGCCATACATAGTATTTTGGCAGCATTTATTAATAGGTCGGGAATTCACAGTAGTATCGGACCATAAACCTCTGGAAAATTTGAAGGTAAAATCCAGACCTGATGAAGCTTTAGGACATCTCATTGTATATCTAACACAATATAACTTTAAAATTATATATCAACAGGGAAAGAAAAATATAGAAGCTGATGCGAATCATTCAATCAATCATTGAATCAATCATTGTCTCGGAATCCGATACTTGAAACATTTGAGACAGACGATATTATCAGAGTCACTAATGTTGTTGACTTGGAGGAAATAAAGTACGACCAAAAGATTCATAGAGAATTGTTAAAGTCAGATAAAAGTATCCGTGCAGATAATGACATAATTTACAAATTAAAGAACGGAAAAAATAAGATTTTTATTTCAGAAATACTCGCGGAGAAATTAATAGATAGAATCCATAAAAAGTTTGGACATATTGGCTCTCAAAAACTGACGGATACCATTCGGCAATTCTATTATTTCAAGAATATAGAAAAAAATGTAACAGAGTATTGTGACAAATGTGTGATTTGTATGAAAAATAAAACAAGAACTAAAAGAAAAATGGGTCTCTTATCAAATTTAGGTCCGCCAAAAGTGCCATTTGAATTAATGAGCCTAGACACAGTGGGAGGCTTCTCCAAATCAAAAAAGAAATACTTGCACATATTGATTGACCATTTTACAAGATACTGCTGGTTTAGAGTTTCAGCTTCACAAAATTCAAATGATTTCAGAAACCTGATTAAGAAAGTATGCCAAAACCATGATATACAAACAGTTCTAGCAGATAGATATCCGGCCATCGATTCAAATGAATTTAAACAGTTTTTACAACATGAAAATATCAAATTGCTTTTTACTGCAACAGATTGTGCATGGTCAAATGGTATGATCGAGAGGCTTAATCAGACTTTAGTAAATAACATTAGATGTTTGATGAACACGCCAGGCAAGCGTAGGAAATGGCATACTATTGCTGCTGAAGTCATTGATACATACAATGAAACCCTGCATTCAGTTACTGGTTTCACCCCAGCATATTTATTATTCGGCAAAGGCATAAATATTTGCCCCATTGACATTTGCGAAAGTGACTTAGAAGAAGATAGGAAAACAGCGTATGAAAACTCAGTGAGGTATTTTCAGAAAAACAAACAACGCACAGATCTGAATAAGAAATCAACGGATTTAAATGTTGGAGACGTAGTTTTTGTTGATAATGGTAATAAATTAAATAGAGACAAGTTGGAAGAAGTTAGGAGTGGACCATTTAAGATTGTAGATAAACTTTCCCCTCTTATGTACAAATTAGATTCAAATAAGAAAAAGGTTATGTCAAACATAGTTCACAAAAATAAGTTGGTGCTTGTTAAGTAAATAATTGTTATCTTTGTTTCATGTTATAATCCTGATGCTATTTTTTATTTTTGTTTTAGTAGAAAAAAATAAATGCTTAAGGCGGGGGGATGTAACACTGTCAGGTGTTAGATAAACTGTCATGTGTTAGATTAATGTTTTTGTTTTAACATATGATTTGCTGTAACACTGTCAGGTGTTAGATAAACTGTCATGTGTTAGATTAATGTTTTTGTTTTAACATATGATTTGCTTGGTAGGCTATTCAAAAATTGTAATACGTAGTGTAGGAAAGAAGAGTCTTAAAATTCAATTTATTTCAGGTATTATTATTGTTTTATTTGTATTTCATTATCTTTTTAAACTTCTCGTTGTTATTATTATTATTATTATTAATGTTGTTTTTGTTTAATAAAAATTTCAGTTGCATGATTTAAACTGGTGATTCTTCTATAAAGATAAATACGAAAATAGAACTTACAACTATTTGGAAATAATAAATCATAGTGTAATAATCTGAACCATTTTTGTCCTTTCGTTCACCCAATAATCTAAATAACCATGCTGTTTATCTAGAAACCCAACCCAATATGTTTGGGCAGCATCTCTTTTAAAATTAAGTTTTCTCTCTCTTCTCCAAAAACCACCGATTCTAAATATTTCTATCCTCAAAAATAAATAAATAAAAATAATAATTTAAACCTAATACAGTGTAAAAGGTTATTAATTAAAAATAGAATGGTCCAACTTTTACTCGTGGATTTAAACAATAGTATTATACTTCTTTCCCCTAGTTCCATATAGTTTAACTTTTAATATAAACGAATGAGTTCATAAAAAAACATCTGAATGAAAGAGGCACGGTTATTGATTTTGAAGTACTAAATTAATGGTAAAATGAATGATGAATATATAAAGGCTATAGAAATATATTAACATAGTTAGGAAATAAGAAGACATTAACATAGTTAGGAAACAAGACTTTAACAACTAACAATTACCTGAAGCAACTTCTGAGACATAAAATTGATGAGGTGATTGGAACAAAATATTTATATTTATAAGGATAGTTAGCAAGAACTTAAGAGCCAACATGAATGCTTACAGACCTGGTTTCCCTTTGATACCCCTTTCTCCTTTTACGCCTTGATCACCTCTCTCTCCTTTATCACCAGGATATCCTTGTTCTCCCTTAATACTGAAACCCTTTTCTCCTTTCCGCCCTGGTGTTCCAGGCTGACCATTAGTTCCGTCAGAACCACGGAAACCTTGATTTCCCTGAATAAAATTTCACAATTAATATAGTCATTATAAATTAATTAATTCACCTGAGAAATATTGTAGACAATTCAAAATGTTTACAATATATTCAATAACATTACTAGAATTTCTAATGCTTCTTCATTGTCAATAATTCAAAGAAACAGCAAAAAATGTTGAGAAGTAAACTTAACAACAACTTAACATAATTTTTAGGAAGTTAAAATTATCAGTATTTGTTATCATTGTTTTTAAGAACCTGTAATGTCAAAACAATTTAAATATAAGACATGGTGTCTTATGAGTTTCATAAATTGACAAATTTGACATTACTTGACTGTAGGGAAAAGGAGGGGGCTTAAAACTTATTCAGGATAAGCTAATCTAGACAAAACTGTTCACACATGTTAATCATTCGCATAATATAAATAAAATAGGGCTAAATCCACCTTGCAAGTACCAGGGATGTTTTAAGATGGAATCTAATAACAGTTTCCTGAAGAATTGCATGATTTTGATGAATATTGCATGATTGCATATTCAGAAAACGATGAAACCTTTTTGATAAGGCAGAAAATTTAAGAATACTCAATTTCTCAAGAAAACGAGAAGAAAAAGAATACTAATAGATGTAGTCAAAGGAGGGAGGGGGAGGGAGAGAGGGAGAGGGAGCAAGAGGGGAAGAGAGGGAGTGAGGGAGGGCATGATAATTGCTCGCTTTCACACGTCAGAGAACTTAGACTGCTGCAGGGATGCGTTTAAAATATTTACCAGGGCATTTAGGGACCCCTTTCTCGGCAATTACATTAGTAAACCCATCGTCTCCAGCTGCACCGGACCTCACTCGACCAAGACTCCAGACCACATCATATTCACAGACTTCATCGAAGATAAGGTCATTAACATCTTCATTAGTCAGTATTGGACAGTTTACCACTCTTCCAGGGTCTGGAGGATGGGATGCAAAAAACTGATTAAATTCATCTAGGTTGCAGAGAACATCTGCTTCGCTCTTGATATTAACCACTCTGTAGTTCCTTAGCTCTTTCCAGACTTTGCTGGGGGCCGAGGCTGTCAGTATCCTAGATAAACTCTTTCTTTTGGCATCCTATACGGCAGTCTTCACCTTATTTCTTTAACGCCTGAACTGCATAGAATCTTCTATGGAGCCGCCTATTGTAGACATCCAGAAAAAGAAATCCCTTCTTGCCATCAGGAACTGAACTCTATCAGACAACCAGGGAGAGGATCTTGCTTTATGCCGCCTATAAGTCCTTAACCTGTCCATGACGTTTGACATTAGTAGGTTCTGATACTACAATGTGATCAATCCAGGTCTCGGAATTCATTGCTGCCGTGCGAGTGTAGTTCGGAAGGGGAGAATGTGTAGATTAAATTCTCTAAATATGGCTGTCATTTGGTTAGAATTGAATGAATCAGCAGAAGGGTCTGTATTGAGATCTCCGAGGAGTATGATGCTTAAGTATTTGGAAGTGAGAAGTGTTGGAAGTGATAGTGGGGTGCTGAGGGTGGCACACATAAAAAAAATTAACAATCTCTATAAATTAATGTAATAAAACAATAATAATGAATTAAATTAAATACATCACAATTAAAATGCAGAAACAAATTCCATACACCATATGCAACATTAACATATATGGCCAAAATATTTAATAATAAAAATATTGATAGCTATCTTATTACACCTCATTTCTTGGCTACTCTGGTCAATAAAATTATAAATTGTTGAGGTGGCCTCTTTAAAAAATTAATAAATAAATAACAACTTCTTATTTCCATATAATGAATACTTAAGTAAATGAAACTTAAATTTGAATAGTAAAAAATACATTAATTTAATAACAAAATAAAAGAAAAGAAATTCCTCCTTTTCTCTTTTTCTTCTATAGAATTTAAATTAATAAATATAAATGAAAGAAATTTGTGTTGGAAAATTTCCTATTTCTTTCTCTTTTTTTTTTCAGAATCTGATTGAATGAAAGAAATAAAATATATAAATAAGATAAAATAATAATAACAAGAAGAAAGAAAATTCTAATAGATGTCCTTAGACAAAATCATACTTGCCAATTTTCATTAGCTACAAATTATCATGGAATTTTATGACTGGGAATTTCACCATAACTAAAAATGTAATCTCATTCATTAACGTACTAGATATATATCTTTACTAATTAAAATGTCTTGAGTAAATCCTATTCTATGAAATACAAGAAGAAAAAAAAATTAAATAAATATATACATAATAATCTAAATAAATAAACAACCACATACTTGTCCCTATAAATGAAATATATTCAATGTTTATACTCTCAAAGAGATAGTATTTTTTAATTCATCCTGGCAACAGCATCCACAAGCCCTTTAGCCTCTTTGTAAACAAAATTTTAATACTAGTTCTCTTGGTGTGTTTATCTCTTTAAACTAAAGGTAGTCTTATTAATTCATAGATGTGAACGGTTCCGTGAGTGAAGATTCTAGTTCTGACTTACGGTCAATTTCAACAAATATTACACTTTATTTCTTCTTTACCAAACTTCGTCACAGGTATGTTTTTCTATTATTATTTACATAAGTAAGAACTATTTATATTTGATCAATGTATACAGTGTTCACTTGAATATATTTAATGATTTTTTATTAATTGATAAAATGGTTGATTTAACTTAACTTAAGATTTAATTTCACTTATGAAATAAACAGTTGATAAGCTTATCAAGGAGATTGATGTCAAAATCTTATCAAGTAAGCCATGGTGAGGTTATAGCTTTAGAAGGCTGGTTCTCGAAGGGTGCTTAAATTTCGTTTTTCTCTCCTATTATTCACAAATATTGCTCCTTTACTGGTCCAAACTGCTTTAACACCAAAAGTCTCATTAGCTCGTTTTTACAGTTTTCGTCTCGTTGGCGTGAAGTCTTTATAAATTGAGACGCCTGAACCTTTTAACTTTGATTTAGAATAAAAAACTTGGTTCCTTTATTCAATCCTTTTAAAGTTGAGCAGTACAGAGTTATTCACTTTCATCTGACCGAGGGTTCGCAGCTCAAAATTTGCCACCTCTAAGAGTTCCATTTTTTCATTGATTATTTCGACAATTTTTTCTTTATTCAAGACTTCAATTTCACTCCTACTGTGAACCACCAATGATGATCCTCTTCGAATTTGATTGTGATTGTCAAGTTCATCCTTGAGTTTTTCCACCTCCTCATTCAGAGATTTTGTTTTAATATCAATCTCTGTCTTGATAAGGTTAGAAATTTCAACTCTAATTACTGACATCATCTTAGCTGCTAATGATGTAATAAATTCTGGGGACATGAGAATCTTTTCAATCTCTTCCTTTAATATAACCCGAATTACCTCATCATGGCCACGTAATACTGCAGGAACCTGTTTAGTAGATTCACTAGGTTCAGCCATTTGATTTTCAACAGAACATTGAGTTTTGGGCATCTTGTTTGGATAAATAAAACTAAAGATCAACTATATACCTCAAAGACAGACGTGAGAAAGAATCAACTTCAACACATAGAAATTTAATACAAAGGCTGACACAGAGCACGATATGATAGCTATAATAGCATGGCCGCCATACTCATACATAAATATATATGTATGTATGTATGTGTATATATATATATATATATATATATATATATATATATATATATATATATATATATATATATATATATAGAGAGAGAGAGAGAGAGAGAGAGATTAGAATAAAAGATACTGTCTTACAAATCTTTTCATTATTCAAATAATGCATGCGAAGATAATATAATAAATAAATCTAAACCTTTTATTCATTTTAACATTAAACATTCAAACATCTATAATCTAATATTTAATAACTTTAGCACTTAAATTTTCAAGTTTTATAGTTCACAATTATACAGCTCGTCCTCCTGGTATTAGTTTGTGAAGTCTATATATCCATAGCAAACATTCACTTCTCAAAAACAGAGATTTTTCTGACAATTTAATATTCTACACCCAAACATTATTCAGTTTATTTCAAATCTTAAATTTTCCCTTATCAAGTAGTGCTACAAATTAATATTTTCAATAAAAATTTGTCTTACCTCCATGAGATGCCCCCTAATAATTTTTTTGTAATAATTTTCCAAAAGTGGATTTATTAACTTCTGATAGAAAACTCCTCATATATATAAAAAAAAACACACACACACACACACACAGATATATATACATATGTATTTATATAGATCGACAATAGCCTCATAATAAACTCAAAATACAGCAGAATTAAAGCAATATCTGTAAATAAATTCTAAAATAGCATACTTAAAGATATGAAACACCAATTGTATAGAAGAAACCTACAATGGCCACAAAACTCATAATACACATGGGCGAACATCTGATAGTAAATTCTGAGGCATTACTCCTAACAGTGACATTAGTTTGAGCTAAAAAGAAAGTATGAAAGCTTATTATTGAAAGCATGAGCATGAACGAAAATATGACAGAAAGCATACAAATTTCTGAACATGGAGCAAAACAAAATCTTCAGAAAAGAACTAAATAGTAACTCATTTTGTAAAGCTCTTTGTTTGACTACATGCTGGATTACACTAATACTTCAGCTAAAAACAACAAAAAGTTGTCCTTAACAGTTGATTAGTGATGTATATTGGGTTGCTCACAAATAATTCACCTTACACAAGACTTAGTTTGTTTTCAAACTTTAACATAAAGTACAAAAATACTATATTAAACCATCATGTAACTTCTCTTGTTACACCAGTAATACTAAACAGATTGCTGGGTCAAAACACCTGGCTGGAAGAAGAAACATTGCCTGCCAGACCGCAATATGTGAAGAGACAGACTGACAAGGAAAGAATAATTTTATCGGTCTAACGTGAAATTTAGAGAGGAGGAGTTTAGGAAAGTGAGGAGGTATGATGTCAAAATAGGTGAAAATGATTATTATTATTATTATTATTAATAACTATGCTGAGAAGTAACAAGAGAAATTACATGGTTTAAAGTAGTATTTTTATATTCTATGTAGAAGTTCAAAATAAATAATTATTTTCTTAACTGGATTATATGGGAGTAATTCAAAATAGATCAATCGATGGGTGAAAATCAACTAAATTACACCACTAAAAAATGTTCCTACCTTATCGCCCTTGAGACCTGGGAATCCAAAGGGCCCAGGCAAGCCTCTATCACCCTTTTCACCCTCAGGTCCAGGAAAACCAATATCGCCCTTATCACCTCTCTGACCAGGTAAACCTTTTATAGTCTGTGTATTGATGATTGCTGGTTCACCTTTTTGGCCCTCGTCACCTTTCTCACCTTGAGGTCCTTGTAAGCCCTATAAATTTTCACTATTAGCAAATGCATAACAAATCAAAAGAAATAAAACATTAATTAAACAGAAAAAAATAATATATATGTAAATATAGAATAGAATAGAACTTTATTTTGGAACATAATGGCCCTTAAGAATAACAATATACATTACAGAAGAATAAGAATAAAAAGATGTCTTTCTTTACAGTATTTATTTAATTTGCAACTGGTTACGGTCTCTAGACCTTCATTTGGCTAATTTGTACATTAAACTTGTGATGGCTCTCCTACGTTGCCTGTCAATTGAGGACTTTCGGACAAGATTCCTCAATTTTCTCAGGAGTCCTCAATTGATAAGCGACGAAGAATTGATAAGCAACGAAGGGCTGTCACAAGAACAAATTAGCCTAATGAAGGTATACAGACCGAAACCAGTTGCGAAATAAATATTGCACAGAAAGACAACATCTACTTATTCTTATATAGATAATCGTGTAAGATCGAGCCATAATTCAAGAATTACAGAAAAATGTTCATCTCTGGCCAGAAAAAATGTGAAATAATATATAAATAAACATATAACAAATATATATATATATATATATATATATATATAATTATTTGTTATTCAATAGTATTAATTAAATTTTCTAATATATTGTATAAATGAAATAATTGTAATTCAAAAATTCAGAAAATTTACTGTGTAAATATAGTGTATGAATTACAATAGTTGTAATTTAGAATGATCTAAACCTGAGTTCAAGACCTTCTGGAATCTCCTGGAAGGTTTGGAATAGCCAAATAAAAAAAAAGTTTAATTAGTTTAGTGTGAGTCCTTGTCATCCAATGACCTTTAAGTTCAGTGTCTTTAATGATCCAGTGCTATTCAATTATTGTATAATGTCTTCAGTTAATGAGTTTAGTGTAAATGTGAACTTTGTTTTGAAGAAGATCCCTGGTCAAGAATTAAAATAACATAACCAAACTGTAATACATTGATAAGTAATGTGTTAATCAAGCTTGGTTACATACTTGGTGCAAGTGAAGGCACAAATACAATATATTTTTTATCTTAAATCGAACATTGTAATAATGACATTTATAACATTATAATTATAGCTAGGAAAAGCCACTGTTTTTAACAATCTCCGAGTTCATACCCGTTGAAGCTAGTTAAGAATCGCGTGAGGAAGGGTGGGTTGGGTAAGACAGGAGGATAAAATTTATACATATATTGTAACACTCTAAATATAATACTAGCTTTGGCGAGGATAGAGGTCCTTATAACAAAAATAGTCGGTTTTAACATTGATACAGGCTTCGATAGATCCTCGCTTGTTATTAAATCGGAATGGACTATGTAAGTGAGTAGAGGGACATTAGAATAAACGCTAAAATAGTCTATTTTAATAGTTTAATGTATATATTATTATTATATATTGATTCCAATAGTTATTTGATTATAATGTATTTTGTCTAATTGTGTAAGAAAAATTGAATGTTGTAAATAAAAAATGTATTCATTAAATATTGAAAAAAATGAAGAAACAATTATAGTTAGATGCTTCATAGATTGTATAATTATATGATTGGTTTAGCTAAGAAATTATATCAACATACATTTAGTAATATGATTAATTGATTGAGGAAAAATGTGTATGACTCATCCGTTGAATCAACTCTCTACAATTATGTTCCTCTCTACAACAATATAATAATTTTTGGTGATTTTAATACCAATCTCCTATCTGATTCCAACGACAGACTCTACCTTGAAAATTTCGTTTTCTCCCTCCATCTCTTCATCGTCCCATTTTCTCCTACCCATCACACTTGCTGGTCCGACACCTGGTTGGATCTGCATGTCATCGATTCAGAACGTAATCTCCTTTCCTTTTCTCAACTACCTGTCCCATTTCTGTCCTCTCACGACTTAATCCAAATATCCTACAATATCGAAACTCCTATGATCCTCCCTAAAACCATAACTTTCCGTAACCTAGACGCCCTCACACATGAAAATATTTTACCTGACCTTGAAACGCTGCAGTGGAATGAAATATATTCCTGTTATTCCATTGATTCCATGGTCGATGCCCTCACCTCTAATCTCATCCACATCCTTGATACCCATGCCCCACTCAAAACCTCTACTTTCTGTCGGCCGCCTGCTCCTTGGATGTGTCAACAAATTAAAGATATGCAAAGAAGACGTGAGGCAGCCCATAGACGCTTTAGACGCACTAGACTAGCAGATGATTACCATGTGTTTAGGGTACTCCGCAATTTGACACAGGCAACTGTTAGGAGAGCGAAATCCAACCACTATCATGAAGCCCTCTCCTCTGCTCCCAATCCTAAATCAAAATGGCAACTCCTTCGCAAACTCTCCCTTTGTAAATCCTCTCCCTGACTAGTCTTTCTAGTTTCACCCGATGAATTAAATTCATACTTTTTATCAGCCTCCTCTAACACTTCTCCAACTCCTCCTTCCTGCTTTTCCTTAGTTTCATCATTCAACTCCGATAATTTTTATTTTTCCTGCATCTTCCCTACCGATCTTATTTCATCCATAATGAAATCTCACACCAATTCCACTGGGCCTGATGGAATACCTGTTAAATTGTTAAAATTATGTCTCCCTGTAATCCTTCCAGTTCTTCTCTTCATTTATAATTTCTCCGTCCAAAACTCAGTATTTCCTACCTCGTGGAAAAAAGCCTTAGTCCATCCTATTAACAAAATCTTCAATCCTATATCTCCTAAAAACTATCGCCCAATTTCCATCCTCTCTAATCTTTCCAAACCTCTAGAAAGAATAGTCCAATCACAAATATCAAACTTCCTTGAAAAGTCCAAACTACTTGATCCTCTCCAATCCGGCTTCTGTCCCAGTTTCTCCACACAATCCGCGCTAGTCAAAATCACCACTGACATAGATATCGCTATGGACCGAAATAAATTAACTGTATTAATACTCCTTGACTTTTCTAAAGCTTTTGATTCCCTGGACCATTCTATCCTTTTTGCCAAATTAAAATCACTATCCTTTTCCAACAGCTCTATCCAATGGTTCAAATCTTTCCTTGACTCAAGCAGTTACCATTCCTAATCAACCCCTATTTTCCTTCCTTACCTTGTCCTCAGGAGAAGCCCAAGGTTCGAGTATTTCCCCACTGCTTTTCAATACCTATATCAATGATCTTCCTAATTCAATCCACCACTGTTCCCACCACTTATACGCCGACGACTTCCAAATCTATTTATCCTTTCCTCCTTCTGAGCTATTAGTAGCGTTTGCCAGTTATGCTAGATAGAATCAGTGCCTGGGCAAACCTGAATAGATTAAGATTAAACGCTATGAAAACTCAGGCCATTGTCATAGGTTCCAATTCCTTCCTCAGATCCAATGACACCTTTCCTACTTTAATCCTAAATAATCACCACGTCACGTTCAGCTCCTTAATCAAAAACTTGGGTATTACTATCGACCAAACCCTTTCCTGGAAACCCCACATTGCCCAAATTTCCCGACGGTCAATAATTACCCTTAAATTATTCCATCGTTCCCGACATCTTATCCCACAACCTACCCGCAAACTCCTTGTGTCCTCTATTATCGTTCCCTACTTTGACTACGGATGTGTGCTATATGGGGGCCTCTCGAATGTGCTCGAGGACAGATTGAAGCGGATCATGAACTGCTTTTTAAGATTTGTCTTCGGTACCTCGAGACGGGCCCATATATCCCACCTTTACAGCGAGTTAGAGTGGCTCTTCCCCTGCAACCATAGACAATATTTCCTCTGATCTTTTCTATACCAAACTATCACCACCCACCATCCTTCCTACATCTACAGCCTTTTTGACCTCCATACTCCCTCCCATAGAACCAAAACATTCGAACGCTCCTTCCTCACCCACTCCTCTACCCTTTGGAATGCCTTTCCTTCTAATATCCGCCATGCTTCTTCTCTATCCTCATTCAAATCCCTCCTTTTCCAACACCTTCTTTCTCTCCAAAATGATGCTCTCTAATTGCGAAATTTCAGTTTAGGGTTAACATCTGGATCAGAAGTGAATAATAGTTTTTAATGTACAAACTTTGCTAATCAATTCATTATTTTTGTATTTTTCATTTTCTCTGTGTTTTTTTTTGCTTTTACTCTTTTCTCGTGTTTGTTTTTTCTCATTTTTTTTTTGTTTTGTTCAAATTAATTATATTTTTCGATAAAAAAAAACTTATTTATTTGCTTATTTATTTTACAGAAGATATTGTAAAAATTAATTGGTCTGTATTCTATAGTCTTATGGCCAGATAATGTAACTGTTTTATTGGTTCCTTCATGTTATTCTTAAGGGACCTAGTCCCAGAATAAAGTTCTTTTATCTATCTATCTATCTATGAGAAAGGATAAAATATTATTTAGCGATTAATCACTATTGTATTTAAAATAAAATATATTAATAAAAGAAAAATATTAAATATATGTATAAATAAAAAGAAAATTATAAGTGAAAAAAGGTAAGGTTTGATTAAATAATGTATTATTGTTTATTTTTTAATAAGAAATACAAGTATCTTTATAGAAATATCGTTACTAAATGATATTATTTAACTTTGTACCAAGTATAGGTATTACTATTATTAAATGCAATGAAAATTAAAAATGAGAAAGATAGGTTAAATTATTTATTGTTAATAATTATTAAATAAGTTATATAAGTGTTATTTATATGACATTATTTATATTTAAGTTATAAAGTGTAATAATGATAATATATACTTAAATTATTATTTTTGTAACATAAGAGATATTCTTATGTTGGTTATGTTATAAAAGACATGACTAACTGTAAAGATAGAATGTAACTGCAACTGCCCACAGTAGTGGCTGGAAGGAAACTGCTGACCATAGCGGCCGACAAATCTTGCACTTAACATCCTAATTTTTTGATATCGATAAATCAAAATGTTATGCTTAAATTTAATGGTTTAAATTTGTATAGTGTGTAGAGCAAAAATACACACGGTGGTGGAATTGTGATCTTATTTAAGCAATAAACGCCATTTGGCCTGATATTATAAGATTAATAATAAGGCTAATGGTCCAGTCTAATTGTCAAAATGTCATGAAAAATTTCAAGTAGAGCTAATTTTTTAATATATCTGGGACAGTTTCATAAGTGATTTATGAAATTTTAGGAGTTTTCTATCAAAAGTTGATATATCCACTTTTCATAAAAATTGAGTTTTTAATGGATTAAAATTCTTTATTCAAAATTACACATATATATATAGATAGATAGATAGCATATATTGATATATACATGATTTAGTAAGGTTTGATTTGCCATTCTATCTAGAACTGAAAGATGGCATTGCTATTTATTAGCAGTCAACTGTTCTCAAGTGATAACATGAAACTCGCATAAAAATGTATATAAGAAATTTCAGGTGTTGATTACAGATATCACATTTGTGCTCTTTGATTTAAAATGGGAAAATTTACAAAATAAATTAAAATTCTAAACAATTAAAATATAAAATTTATCACTTATTGCTCAATTTATGGACAATTATCAGAAAATATACCATGTATAGTATATACCATAGGTAGGGAACCTGTGGCCTCTGAGAAGTAGTGTGAGACCTCGGAGACCGCATAGTTTTTCTCTTATATCTCATGAGCAGGTGAATGGATTTTCGTGATTCAAACCATTTTCCGACTAAATAGTGGTAGGCTAAAAGGAAAACAAGGGTGAAAATTTACTGAAATTTCATTGACTTTTTCTCTTATATCTTGTGAATGGCTGAATGAATTTTTTCAGTTCAAACGATTTTCTGACTATTTAAAGGTAGGTTAAAGAGAAAATACATATACAAATTTTCTGACTTTTCATTCACTTTTCCTCGTATATCTTGATAACAGATTTTCACGATTCAAACAATTTTCCGATAAGGAAGAGGAAGCCTAAAAGAAAAATGAGTGTGAAAATTTTCCGATTATTTAGAGGTAGGTTAAAAGGAAAATGAATGTAAATTTTTTTTTGGTTTTTCATTCCCTTTTCTTCTCATATCTTGTAAATGGGTGAATAGGTTTTTGTGGTTCGAATGATTTTTCGACTATTCTGAGGATGGCAAAAAGGAAAACTAGTTTAAAAATTTTCCGACAATTCATTCCCTTTTCCTATTATATCTCATGAACAGTGAATGGATTTTCGTGGTTAAATCGATATTCTGACACTTGCAAACAGGCTAAAAGGAAATATAATGTATACATTTTATGACTTTTCAATCACGTTTCCTATTTTATCTTGTGAATGGATTTTCGCGTTTAAAACAATTTTCCGACTATGTAAAGGTAGGTTTAGAGGAAAATGAGAGTGAAAATTTTCCTAACTTTTTATTTGCTCGTCCTCCCACTTTTTCTGAAAAGGGAATGGATTACTGCGGATCAAACAATTTTCGAATCTATGTGGCATGACCAAATACCTAAACATGCATTTATGTTTAAAATAAATTCAATTTATTTGCAAATCCTGTCCAGAAAATTACATTTTCAAAATGTGTATTGAATTCTTGGTATAAGAAGAAATTTCAATGAAAAGTAAAAAAATATTACATTCATTTTCCTTTTAGCCTATCTCTAAATAGTCAAAAAATCGTTTGGACAGCGAAAATTCATTCATCCGTTTACAAGAAATAGTAGAAAAAGTGAATGAAAAGTCAGAAAATTTTCAAACTTGTTTATCTTTTAGCCTGCCTCTAAATGATCAGAACATCGAATGAAAAGTCAGAAAATTTTCAAATTTTCTGACCCAATGCTACTGGTTAGACCGCAGTATGACGTCAAATTTCATGTCAGTATAACTACTTCGTATGGTAGCTGGATACTTTCTTTAAATGATTGACGATAAATTGAATTATATCACAATCTTTTTAATGAGATATGAAAAGTACAGTTAAAATATGGTTAAAAATATATTGAAATGTGAATTGTCTATAGTTGTAATAGTAGAAAAATTTATTCCAGCGAGACAGGAATAACATTTCAAAGGCTAATTTTAAAATAATTTTTGTTTTAGCCATAGTTATGTCATTAATTACATAATCCATATCTTTTTTAATTTATTCAATAGAAGACAGTGACTGCATTAGTTGTTAAATCATTTAGGGGGATTTATTAGTTGACAGTTTACCTCAATGGTAATTTATTTTTAGAATCCCTAAAATGAATATCTAAGAGAGAAGTAGGTTAAAGCAACAAAAATATTTTAATAAACCTAAATTATATATATAAATTTACATATACTGACCGATAAGCCTGGAATTCCTTCTGGTCCAGGAGTTCCTGGCTCTCCCCTATCTCCAATATCTCCAACTGGGCCTTGAGGACCTCTCTGACCATCCTGGCCAGGAAATCCATCAAGGCCTCGGTCTCCCTTGTCTCCTCTCCGACCAGGCAAGCACCCTGCACACTGACCTCCTTTATCTCCTTTTTCACCTTCAATCCCTATTAAATAAAGCACTTAATATTAAATAATTGTCAACAGCTATGCATTACTTAAGATTAGTATCTAATTACAACTAAAATTTCATATATTATTAAAATATTTCGCTTTCTTTCTAATTTTAACTTTAAGTCACTATTTAGAGTCTTGGAAAAATATCAATTTATTTGGCTTTTGGTTCTAAAATTAAATGATAAAAAAAAAAAAAAAATTCCATTCATTAATATTGAAATAAAAGTTATTCATTAAAAAATTAAGTTTTTACAATTTTACAAACAAAATGTGGATTGGTTAAATAATGTGGAATATTCGAGAATTAACAAAATAAAATTTAATTAAATATCTTAATTTTAAAAATAATAAACAAAATATAAAATTTTAATTTTATCTACAAAGCAATAAATATTGTTTTGATATGTCATTTGATGTCTTTATAATCCTGTTTAAACATATCTTCTTTTTACGCAATTCAAACGACAATGTTTCACAGTTAATCCAGGTGCAATAGGTTGTTATTTTTTTTTTAAATAAATTGCCACTGGACTTTTTCAACGTGATAATCAGGAGAAAATAATTGCCAAAGACTTCTACATGGATGATGGCAAATCAGGAGTAGAAACTTTGGAAGATGCTATCATACTTCGAACCCAACTCATACAAGTTCTACATAATGGTGGTTTTCATCTCAGAAAGTGGAGCTCAAATCATCCTGCATTGTAAAATGACTTGTTCAAGGAAGATATCACTCAAGATCATCTTTGCATGGGCAAGGATTCTAGAATTAATGATTTAGGCATCATCTGCCTTAACCCTTAACTCATAGAAAAATAACCTAAAGAGCTATCCTGGCTTTTATAGCACAAATTTTTGAACCGTTAGAATTTATCGGCAAAACTCATAATGCAACAGCTGTGGAAAGAGAAGATTGACTGGGACAATGGAATTTCTTATTGTTTTTCTCAATTATGGACCAGATTTCATAGTTCCCTAGTTTCACTTAACGATCTCTGAGTTACTAGATTTATCTTTTCTGTATCTTCAGCAGTTATCCACACGGAGATTCATTGCTTTTGTAACTTGTAACTTTTTTATTTTTTATTCCCCCTACCTGGGAACATGGCCATTTCTGGCTTATGGGGTTTCAGCAGCAGTGGGGTGTTGGCCACTTAATGCAAGAATCAGAAAGATAGTTCCGAACTGTATGACAAGTTTTAGGACAAAACCAAGTAATTTAACTCAATTGATGAGTGATCTACCAAAATCCAGACTGAATGTTGCAGGACCCTTCTACAACACAGGAATTGATTGGCCCATGTATGTCAAAACAATGTAACCAATTTTGTCAAGAAAAACAAGAAATTAGAAGAGTTAAAGGTCCTATTTGAAAGTTGTCATTTTGATAAAATTCAAAATTAATTAACCTATCAAGGCATTCAGTGGACTTTAATCCTCCTCGAATCCCCCATTTTGGAGGACTATGGGAATCAGCTATTAAACTTGTTACAGGGTGTCCAGTGATAAGGCACGAAAAAATTCAAGCATAATTCAAGAATTGAAGGCTGTAAACTGTAAAATTCAAGGGTTTTTTTCGTTAATTTATCACATTAAATTTAAAACAAAATCGGAAGCATGAAATATTATATTTGGTTGGCTTCTGATAAAATGAACAATGTCGAACCTCAAATGAATTTGAATACCTAATTGAAAAAAGTTGTATCACGGTTTGATAATTAAGAATTATTGCCATACTTCTTATATTGAAGACAAAATCCATCCCTCCAAAAAAACAAAAACAAAAAAAAAAAAAAAAAACTGGATCCTATTCAAAAATGATGTATCAATCTTTAGAATAAATCCCTTATTAGACTGGAAATACTACATAGAAAAATTAAAAAAATAATTTCTTTGATATGTAGACAGTGTTCTGACTTTTAGGTATTAATTAATAAAAAAGAATAACTTCAAGATAAGTGCATATTTGAATCAATAATTGTTTTTCTTGGCATATTTGAATCACCTTTTATACTAAAACATAATACCATACATTATGGTTTTTTTAATTTTCAAGATTGTAAGTATCCGGTCGGAGGAGGAAATAATTTCATTGTTTTCCTAAGTCCAATGGCAGTCATTTTTGTTTTCAAAACAATCTGTTTCTTGCATTTGAAAGGATTTACGTTAACTTATATTACTCAGAACTGGAGTAACCTAGATTGATGAAACAAAAAGCATTTTTGAAAAATTGTCACTTGAAAAGGAAGCCAAGGATCGATATATTTTTTAAAAACAGTGCATATAGTTTGCTATACATCCACAAAATATTAAGCCTGAGATTAGATTTCTTCTCAGAGTAATATGTCTGAAAAAATTTGTCAATTTAGATGTCACATTTTGAGATGGATTTTAACTATTTGAGATCAACTTTCATTATTAATCATTGATTAATCATCCTCAAACAAAAAATAATTTCCTTATGAAATGGTCAAACAACATCACCTGTACAGATTCACATACCATGTACCATTTTTTTCCTACTTTTATTTAAATATCTCATATGACACCACATGACTTCCTAGTACACCTACTAAACTATAAATCGTTGATTAAAAAAAAAGGCAAGTAAAAAAAAAAAAAGGTAAAATACCACTTCCAGCAAGCCAATTTTAACCAAAATCTCTTATGTTATTTATATTGACATAAAAATCTTATATACCAAATTTCAGATGTTTTGCATTAGGTTTTAATATAATTTTTGATAAAAGTTTTTTATGACCTTCTTGTAAAGTACCACTTCTAGTAAGCCAATTTTAACAAAAATCTAGCATATTAATTATATTGATATAAAAATCTTACATACTAAATTTGAGATGTTTTGCATTATATCTTAATCTAATTATTGGTGAAAGTTTATTATAAAGTCCAATTATCCCTTTTGGTTTCCCAGAAATCTAGTAATTTATTTATATTGATGAGTAATTCCACACCAAATCAACCAATAAAATACTAGTTTTTTATGTCAACATTTTAGATTTTAATTATTTTTTGGTTGTTTGTTAACCTTACCTCTGAGATGAAAAAAAGTTAAGTTTAATTTTTTTTTGACAATTTATTTCAGAGTAATGATTTTTTGAAAATTTGAAAAATTAACACATTTTGCGTAGTTTTATAATCTTTAAACAACTGTAACTCAAGAACTATTTGGCATAAAGACTTGAATTTTTTTTTTCATTTTGTACCGTTTTTAATGGTGTTTTCTAAAACATATAATATGCCTAAGTTACTTTTTTTTTTTCAATTTTTTTAATATTTTTTATGAAAACTCAAAATCGAAATTTTTTATTTTTTTGAAAAAATATATTTTATTTAACACATTTTTGGCAACATTTATACCAGTGTTCATGATGGTACTTCTATGGCAACATGGTAAAAAAAAATATTTTCTGAATTGAAGTTTGTGTAAATTTTAAAAATACTCTGTTATGATAGTATTTGCTGTTTAGCCTAAAGTGATACTGTCAAGGAAACAATATTACAAAGTGAAGACATTTAAGAATAACCTGGTGAATAACAAATCTTAACAATTTTTCATCCAGGAATTTTAGCTCAAACTGAAAATGTATTAATTATCGTAATCATATTTATTTAATGACTTATAAAACTATATTGTAAAAAGCTGTTAATTTGTACAATAATATTTGTTAACTTAATAAGTTATTACATAGCCACTTTTCTCCAGGTTACCAATGGAATTATTTTTAGATCCCAGTAAAGGTATTTTTTCTTTGTATATAAAATTTGGCAAGCTTTTGTCATTTCCATTGTCAGGACTTGGTATGTTCTGCCTGTTGCAGTGATTGGATGTAATTTGCATAAAATAAAGTTGTTTGGCACAATTAAAATGTATGCTTTTCTTGGATAAGTGAATGATGTGGATGGCCCATTCGGATGAAGGAAAGAAACTTTAACTTCTTCCTCAACTGGATCTTCTGATAGAACACATGCCATCCACCATTCCTTTTCATAGGCACAAGCGACATACCCCACAATTTCTTCAAACAGAATGTCTTCATCACCAGGACTCACTTGAACTTTGTGAGTTTCTGTACTGTCAGAAAAAGAATATGTTTTTGTTTGGGCTTGGACTTTATTGAGAGGGATGAATGCATGAAATTTTTGAGTCCTAACAACTGCTACAGCTTCTTCAAATTTTGATTTTAATGTCTTCTCTTCTTCAACATATTCTTCATTATTTACATAAAAAAAAGTGATTGACAGCAAGTTTTCTACACCCTACTGGGAAAATTGAAATGGTGTCAATATTTGGTTGTCTGTTGGACTTTGGAGGCTGGCTTTAGCACCAATTTATTTTTTAAATATAATTTTTTTAATAATTAGCTTGTCAATTATACAAAATGTTACTTATCTTGATTACTCTATTTTTTATTGTTAACTATAAACAAAACTTACCAAATTAACACTAAAGAAATATTGTTAAATGATACAAAATATGTGACATTTTCAAAAATTTGTAAGGCGGAAATAAATAAATATAAAAAAAATCCAAAAAATTATATTTTTCATCTAATGTGTTAGTACTACACCTGGACCAAAAATTAACAAAATTCAAAGACATGACATTTGGACCATTGGTTGATTTGGTGTGGAATGACTCTGATATAAAATTCTTACATACCAAATTTCAGATGTTTTGCTAATGCCTAATATAATTTTTGATGAAAGTTTAATATGACTTTGAAGTAAAGTACCACTTTCAGTTTGCCAATTTCAACCAAAATATAGCATGCTATTTTTATTAATATACAAGTCTTATAAATCGAATTTGAGAAGTTTTGTATTATATTTTATTATAATTTTTTATGAAAATCTAGTATGACCTTCAAGTAAAGTACCACTTCCGGTGATCATGTAGTGATCAAAAAGAAAGGTTCACAGCTCAGTTCATATTACACTAATCTTCTTTTTCTTCTTTCTCTACCACTAGGCATGAAGGTTTAGCCTCAGTCCATTTTCCAATTTTCATGATTATTCGCCATATCCTTCATTTCAGCCAGAGAACAGCCTCTTCCTCACCCAAGCGTGGTGATATAATCTACATCTGTCTGGGTTGACCTCGCGGGCGCTTTCCTTCTGGTCTGGCCTCCATTAACCACTTGATCTTTCGTTCATCCTCCATTCAGCTCACGTGACCAAACCATTTAAATTGGAGCTGCTCCATTATCTCTCCAACTGGTGAGATCTCTAGGTTCTCCCGGATTCTTTCATTGCGAATTCGGTCCCTTCGGATTTTTACCTGGATCCTATTTTCGAATTCGAATGTATTTTCCGCCATTATCGCTACCTTCAATATAATGTATCATTTTTCTCTACTATCGATTATATCGATTTTTGATTGCTTGCCAGGCAGCACCCTCTTGTGCTGCAAGACACAAGTCAGCATGTGCATGTCTTTTGTTCAATCTAAATAAAGTTTCATACAAGTGAATTCTATTACAAACAACCTAAATGCAGTCCACTTCAAGACATAACACATTAGATAGTATGCCAAAATAAGTCTAAAAAAAAATAATATATTTACTTTAAGAAATAAGACTATTAAACTTGAAAACCTATAAAAGGTTTGGCTTATTAAAGCAAATAAATTTGAAACCAACTGTGATATTGAGAATTTTATTTGGCAGTTGCAACTTATGAATTATCCAATAGTTGAATTCTTTGAGAATGTTTTCCTTTAAAGTTCTAAAAGTAATAAATTCCATAAATCTCCTTCCACTTTCCGAGCCGGTACCAATTTCTTTTACAATTTTTATATTATTCTTAGTTTCATCTTACCTCCCCGATCGCTAATAAGTACAAGTGTGAGTTTTTTAGTGCTGATGCACAATTCATTAAAAATAAATGATCAATTATGAATGGCACGGTATGGTAGTTTTATAAAAAGAAAAATGAAATTCCAAAGCTAAAAGCAGATATAAAATTGTGGGTGACAGAAAAAATTGAAACCTCTAGACGAAGTCATCCAAAAATATCTGTGTGTTTCTGCTAATTCCGTACATTCCAATAGTGATTACTTTCTGATGCAGATATCAAGATTCCATTAATTTACACAGCTTGGTTCCAGAACTAAGGAAACCTTTTTTTAATTTAAACTTTTTAGGTGACTGTTACATAAAGAAACATCACTGTCGACTCCAGGGTTATGTTTGACAACTATCCTTTTCCTACTTAAGACCATTCTCAACAATAATTTCCTATTTCTTATAAAAATGAAAGACAGTCATATTAAGAAAGACTTTTTAAAAAATGTAATGATTCATTTTTATCTATTTCAAATTTCAGTTCAACATAATAACACAAATTGCTTCATGCTTCAAGAAGATGTTAAAATGAAAATGAGAAAGATTAGGAAAACTTAAAAGAAAAATAATAATAGATTAATAGAACATTAAAACATTTTTAATACCTGGTTGACCATCTCGTCCTCTAACACCTTTAACACCTTTGTCTCCCTTATCTCCGATGGGTCCCGGGTGCCCTGGAATACCATCTTCGGAGTCACCAGGGATTCCACGAGGACCTTGATAACCTCTCTCACCTTTTTGTCCTTTGTCACCTTGTAATCCAGGAAGTCCATCATCTCCCCGTTGGCCCTATTTGTAAAAAGTTTATATCTAACTTCTTAAAAAAACATTTTTATATAATGCATTAGTTTCTAATTATTCAGGGTTCCATTAAAGAAACATTTTTATGTTGCTATTTTTAAGTTGTAATACTAGCCAGCAATTGCAGTTAAACATTAGAACGTATGAGTGTTAAAGGGGCAACAGCATGTATCACTTGACATAGGCATAATAGTGTAGAAGGATCAATCCCTAAATAGTATGTATAGTTAAAAAATTATTATGAGGAAGAAAAGTATTTTAATATTTATTTAAAAAAATGTTAAATCCAAAAGCTAACAGATAAATGAAACTTTAAAATTTTCAGCTTTAAAAAAAAATAATTCAAATAATTATTATTATTATTAATTATAAGTAAATATCATAGATAAAATTTATATTTTACAAAAATAATTGATGTAAGGTAATGTGGGGTAAGTGCACACTATATTTTACAAAGTTCGACTATAAAATCTTTATTTCTGCAGCTAGATTTCTTCTTCTTTTCTTTTTAAATGTTCCTTTGACAATTATATTTAAACATTAAGCTCAAGATAAACATGTCCATTTTGATGAGATTGATAATTCAATTTAGTAGTACTTAGTACCAAATTGCCTCTGTCTTAAGGGGTAAGTGCATACAAGGTAACTGGAAGACTCATTATTCAAGCAGTAGCGGTTGGAGGGGGCAGGGGAGCAGACAAGTGCAAAATAAATCGTTTACGGAGGATTATTATATTCACATAATAATTGAAAACAGTTAAAACTTGTTAGAGAAGCATATTTTAAACCTTTAGTGACAGTCATGAAAGTGGAATTTTTTACAGTCACTATAATAATTATAAAAAAAATATTTAAAAGGATTACTTAACTTAAATTATTATAATAAATATTAGCTGGATAAATTCACAAAAGGCACGAATTTCTGACAGAAATCAACAAATATAATAGGAATCGTGCAATAAGTTCTAATTAACTACTTCACAACTTTTTACAGAAATTATTTTTAACAGAATATGGCCAAACCAATTTAATACTTTAATAGATTTAAGATAAAATATTGAAAGTGTGCTGGACAGTGTTCAAACATTTTATCAAATCTTAAATGACTGCCAATTTCAGGAAAGAGAATGAGCTAATAAGAAAATTATGTTTAGACGGTTAAGCATGGCCAACTATGGAAAATATACTTTTTTATAAAAACAAGAGTGATATACAATTTTTAAACCTCTTTAAAATAATAATAATTGTTAAGATGGAGAAATCTGAAATTACCACTATTGAGAGTCCTTTGTCTCCTTTTTCACCAGATGGACCTTGAGGACCTGAATAGCCAGGATACCCACGAGGTCCAGGAGCTCCTGGCAAACCTGAAATCATAAGTCATCATTATAATTTAATTAATAATTAAACTTAAGAGCAAGGATGGAGAATGGGAAAGGACTAGAGAGGACTATCCAGCATGATTCCAATTGAAGTATTTTGTCTTATACAGACCAATTCCAATTATCATGTCTCATTAACCACAGCCTAAGTCAGACCATGCAACTCCTATTGGAGATTCTGGCACCACCTCAATTGTGATGTCTGGGCACGCTTCACACCCATAGCACCATTTGGAATGATTCCATTAAGCTCCTCAAGCCCAAATGGGTAGTGAGCCCGGAGGCAACCCCTGTACCTATTTTTCTATCTTAAGGTGCATGTGGTGGGGCATCCATGTGAACTTCAAGGAAGAATGGCTCCAGCAACCAGTAAGGCAGTTGACAGAGTTGTTAGCGTTAATCATGCTTTAAAACACAATACTAATCTTTCTGTACCCAGAAGGAGGTGATAAACGAATGATAGAATTGATATTACTGGGAGAGTAAAAAAAAAGAGAGAAGATAATTTTTTTTCAGAAAGTTTCAATCATTGATGAATTTTCATCTGACACCAAACTTTTTTGTGCAGTCAAACTTAAATGTTACACTTTTCTGTGAAAATATTTCATGATATTTTTAAAAATAAATTTCCTCCTAATAAATGTATTCTACATTAAAATCAAATATAAAAATGCTACAAATTATTACACAATGGTTTATTATTTCCAAATAGTAATATTTCAAAAATATCTGGTGTGTCCATTCACAGGACTTTCCGCATCACTTTGGTTTAGAGATCAGACAATTAGACCATCATTCAAATCTTCGATATCCGAATTTAACATTTGGAAAAGTTGGAATTTTATTGAATCATCAAATAACTGTATAAAGATGAACTGTTTTCCATGAGAACATGTGCAGAATACTTCATAAAACATATCTACCAAGTTCAGCAAAGAAACTAAGCAGTAGGCACCTATGGAGCCGAAATTTGAAGCTTGTCCCAAGATGATCGCCGTAAACAGAGAGTGTTCGAAAGAAACTGTTTTAAAGCAAGTAGGCTAAGATGGACAGGACCGGTAATCAGAGGGTGAGGTGGTAAAGATAAAAATGTTGGAGGCGAACTTGCGAGTGAGAAAAGAAAAAGAGAGGACCAAGAAGCTGGAGGAAGTGGAGAAACGATCGAAGGAAGGATGAAGTAGAGAGATGCAAGGAAGCCCCAGAAGCCCACAATAGATGTCAAGAGACTAAGGGCCAAGCTGTTCTCTTGCGCCGGGAAATTAGTCTACAAAGTTCATTACGCTATATCTCACCTAATACTGGTCTGATTTAAATTATTATTTTTTTTTGTTTTGTAGTGAACTTGATTGACATAACAAAAACCAAATAAAATAAAATTGGAGACAGATTTTTTTTTTTTTTTTTATCAGATATTTGGATTCTGCGATTTTGAAACATAAAACCTCAAATTTTGAGGGAGGTTAAACTTTTTTTTTTCTTGGTCGATTACAAAAATCTATTATTGAAAATAATAAACCAAAAGCATTTAGATGGATTTTTTATTTGTATTTTTTTTATTTAATACCTCATTTTACTTATTACAAACCACTTTACACTTTTCCTTTATCTTTATAAATGTTCAAGTAATGGACTTATAAAATCTCTAATCTCCACCATTTTGAAATGAAATGACAGATGTTAATGAGGAGTTCTGAGGATTCTGCTTATCTTGAAACGTAAAACCTCACATTTTGAGGGGGGGGGGGGTTAACAATTTTTTTTTCTTTGTCGGTTAAATATTATTGAAAATAATAAACCAAAAGCATTTAGATGGATTTTTTTTTTTATTATTTAATACCTTTGTATACTTATTCCAAACCACATTACATTTTCTCTTTCTCTTTTATATTGCTTTATAAACTCTACATTACATCCCTTTATAAATACCTGAATAATGGGCTTATAAAATTTCTAATCGGCCGCATTTTTGAAATGAAATGATAGATGTTAATATCGAATTCAGAGGATCATTCTGGGGTGACCTAGGACTTTGTTGCTGAATCTCAAAAAAATCGGCACAGTAGCCTCGGAGAAAAGCCGGGAACGGTGGACAACCAGTTTTTTTCATTTATTCGATATTTGGATTCTGCGTATCTTGAAACGTAAAATCTCAAATTTGAAGGGGAGTTAACAATTTTTTTTTCTTGGTCAATTACAAAGGTCTATTATTGAAAATAATAAACCAATAGAATGTATATTTATTTTCACGAACACTGCTGTATCATCAACTATGCAGAATAATAATATAGGACACTTCTAAGAAATGGACATCTCTAATAGGTGAACAGTTTTATTTTCTCCGGTGTAATAACATTTACTGTATATTGCTTTCAACTTCTATTAGTTGGACCTTCAAACAAATGCACGGACACTGATTTAATACTTTTTGTTATGAAAAAATCAAAATCTTATTTAAATTGACAGTAAGAGAGATCAAGGACTTGAATTCTTCGAATGGTGGATGGTTATACCGGCCTGTTAAAGTAATTTCTTAGGATTTTATTTTGCAGAATGACAGAGGAGAGTTTCACAGTTTGTAGGGCCAAAACTAGGATTTTCACCAGGGGGAGCAAGCTTAATTTTGAAATACCTTCTTTAACTCCCCTGTCTCCTCCAATAAAATTCAACAGTTTTATAATAGTATTTTAGGTAATATATTTCAAAATAAATATAATCATTTCATAATATTAACTCATTTTATTGACTGAATTAAGGTCAGAAACAAATATTTTTTGCTTAATCTTAAAATAAAAATTTGCCGCCCCCAAAATTCTGCTGTCCAGGACAAGTGCCCCCTTTGCCTCCCCCTTCCCCTAGATCTGGCCCTGACTGTTTGTATCTGTATTTTGTACTAAGAAAATCATTAATGTTTCTAAGAACATTTTTTAATCTCCCTCCAGTCTTATCTTTTATTTTGCTTTTGATCAAACAATTTTAATTTAGTTTTACAACGTTACAATTAGGAATATTGAGCATGATAGTGAAGTTTAATGTAATGTGTTAAGGAAAAAAAACTGGGATGGTACAAAAAGAAAGTTTTAACTTTAAAAGAAAAAATTGAATTAGTAAAAGTAAGTAAAAAAGATGAAGAAAGCATCCCGGATCTCATTTTGCTATTTAACGCAGGAAAACACTAGTGATCGATCCTCTAAAAAAACAAAAAAAATTACAGCAAATTAATTTTAACTGATATAAAAAACATTAATTACTTTTTTGTTAAATTATGAACATACAAATTTAATTTTAATAAATACGTATGCAGATACTGCACATATGTACACTTATATGATTATAAAAAATAAAATCACAACAAATTCTTTTTCAGTACTTTGCAGCATTTTCCAAATTTAAATCACTTTTATTTCTGTATTTTTTATGCTGTTTTAGATTTTAGTCAATTTCATATTTTAAAAACTTTTTTTCTCATAAGGATACACTTCTAATAAGTGAATAAATTATCATTCCTCAGTGATGTCCGTTTAAGAAAAGTTCCACTGTATTTATTCTTGTTTTTTTTTATTTTTGAAGAGTGATCATGATAGTGACAAGTGTCAACATGGAAGCAGAAACAGCAAGTAGACCAGAACTCAGCATCTTGCAGCCACCGGCCAGTACCAGAGCCTGGGAAAAGAATGATGGCTCCAATGAAGCCAGTTCAGGTAAGCTCTAGCAATAGCTATGAAATGCTTATATCTTTAAATAACTGTGACAGTGAAAATGCTAGTGCAAAGAACGGTCCCCCAACAATTGCGGTTGGCAGTGCAGCCATCATTGTCAAGCCAGTGGTGGAATTGAAAGTAGCTGACTTTCATAATTTTGAAGTACAGGAAACGCTGGATGGTATCCACATCTTTCTGAAAACCCCTAACATGATTCAAAAAATAAAAGTGAAGTAATTACACAGAGAATATATTTTTTAATAATTGCAAATGAACGGTTAACACAGTTACAATTCACAATAGCAATAACTTTGCTACTGATAAGAATATAAAATATAGGATTTTTTAGCTCGTTGAAGGTTATAATTTTGTTGCAAAAAGGTTACATACTAAATATATCTGCTACATACTCCACTACCAGAGAAAAACCCGTAGGACAGTTCATCATCGCAGTCAAAATTGAACATGATGACAGAATCTTTTTTTATTTTTTGCAGAGTTTTCCGTGGTAACTGCAGTTAGTCCATGTTGAAGCTAGAGCTCATCTAATGTCACATAATTATTTGTTGTAGATATAGATTCAACAAGAAACATAGGTTTAAGCCTGTCATAACCGTTATTTTGGTCCCCTTTATGTCAATATCAAAATATTTGTTGAAGCATTTGAGAACAAGATGAGGTACAGAATAAGTGGTATCAACAAAAAATGAGAAAAATCCCGACATGGAAAAATATGAGAGAACGTTGTAAAATATTGAGATACAAAGGTCTTCTGCATCCTATGCCTTGAAGGTTGTGCGGGTTTCTAAAGATACGTCTCTAAGGATTTGAAAAGTTTGTTTTTGAACTGTCTTTCTTGATCAGTAATTATTTGAGCAGGAATGCCAAACCGAGAGGTCCAAAATGTCACAAATGTTTGATCCACAGTCGAGACAGTTTGATCAGCCATAGATATAGCTTCTAACCACCAAGAGAATCCGTCACTACTGTGAGTACATAGCAAAAGCCTTTGCATGACAATATCCTCATTTATGCTCATTGGGAACAAGAAATTCAATGAGAACGAGTGTGGCGATAGAATTTGGTATGCTGACTTTCCAAACAGGCTTGTGACCAGTTCTTGCAGTCTTTTTTTATGTTTGTCCAAATATCCCGACTAGTTACCATTTTAGTAGTTACCAGTAGTGCTTTTAATGCCAGAATGAGATAATCCATGAATAGTGAAAAAGCCACTTTTCTGAAACTTAAAGGGAAATACGGATATGTCGTTCCTGAAGAAATGTTGCAAAATAATAGATTAGGTGGTTTGGAAATTGCAGCCGGTACAATTTTTAGGCTGGGATTGTGCTTAAGCTTTTCCTATTCTTCATCGGTCTGTTGAGGTTTTGTCACTTCATAGAAATTTACAGAACTAGGAGAGTCGATAGATTATAAGGGGGACATAGAGTCTGCAACTACATTATCTTTGCCTTTTATACACTCAAGATCAGCTATATATTCCACTATGTAGTTGAGTTGTCACTGAGAAGTATTGTTGAGATCCTGTTTAGAAGCACAAACAAGAGGCTATTGGTCAGTGAAAACAGCAAACTGATGGCCTTCCAAGAGATTTATATATTTAAAGTGTTTGATTGCACTCTAAGCCGAGAGTAATTCACAATCATAGGCATTGTATTTGACTTGTACGGGTGTAATTAACCTTGAGAAATAACACAGAGGTATTTTGATTCTGTCGACTTATTGATGTAGTGCAGCACCCATTTCTAAGACAGAAGCATCTATAGTCAAATAGAGTTCAGCCCCAGAAACTGGATGTGCCAGCTAAGTTGCATTACTCTGGATTTGTTTCAATTTATGAAAACATAGTTTATGTCCACAATACTGGTTTAGAACTATTCTTTTCGTGACCGTTCAACATTTCCAATAAAGGTTTTTGTAGGCAGGCACAGTCAGAAATAAATCGGTTGTGAAAATTGACCATTCGCTAAAAATGCTGTGGACTAGTGGTAGATTTTGCTTCTGGGTATTCTTCAAGGCTATAATTTTAGCTGAGAGAGACTTGATTCCAACAAAGTTTATTTCATATCCTAGGAAGTCTAGGGTCTTTACTCCAAAGGAGTATTGGGAAACGTTAATGCACGGGTCCTAGTAGTCAAGACGTTCAAATCAAATTTTCAAATGCTTTTCCTTTGTTTTATCATATGGTGACTCTAAGTCCAGACCATCACTTGATGGTTATCACTTGATACTTATCCTGTTCATGAATTGTTGAAAGGTTTGTGGTGCATTTCCAAGGCCAAAGGTCAAGAAGGGAAATTCAAAAAGACCAAAGGGAGTTATTAAAGCTGTTTTTTCAATGTCTGATTCATGAACTGAGATTTGCTGGAAAGCTCTAACCAAGTCTATGCATGAAAAGATGTTAGCCCTATTTAATATGGGGGTGTAGTTTGTTAGAAAAGGTAAGGGATTCCTGTTTGGAACAGGAATTTCTTATTTCTTATTGTTATTAAGTTAATAATCCATTTAAGTATTAGTTTATCAATGATCTGGTAAATACTGCTGGGATATTGATAGCTTTGTAATATTTAAAAATATTTTCATATGATATCAGAAGTAAAATCTAGTGGACAATAAAGGCTAAAGAATATGTACATTGGTAGCCAGATAATATGCCAATGTTCTAGTTCTTAAATTTGTCTGACAAGCAAACAGTTTTTAGACTTCCTTTATTGGAAAAGTTATTTCAAACTCCCTGATTAATGTAAGTATATGTTTCATTGACAAAAATGTGATTCATATTAATCGAAAGAATGGTTAATTTTAATTAATCATTTAATTAAATATATATTTCATTTATGTATTTAATTTAATAATTAAAAGGGTAAACTAAAAATAAATAGAAAACAAAATATACATATGAAGTAACCTTACCAGTGAGACCAGGTTCTCCTTTTCGCCCTTTCTCTCCTGGTGTTCCTTCAGGTCCAGAAGCACCAGGAATTCCAGGTCCACCCTGCTGACCTTGTGGTCCAGGTGCTCCTGGAGATCCTTCTACTCCTATATCACCAGTTTGACCAGGACGACCAGGATAGCCCCTTGGTCCTACTTCACCTGGAGGCCCTGGTTGACCTTTCCCACCCTTATAGTTATAACAGTTTATGAAATAAAAATTGTAAACATATTTTAATTAAATTCTTATCCAAAAATGATTATTTTAGTAATTTTGCACCATAAAATTTAGACAAAGGCCAGTAACCATAATTTTTTACACCAGATAAAATAACGTTTTATCTTTCTTTCCTAGTATATTACTAATTCCACTGATCTCCTGAACTTATAAATTGGATTTAATTTTAACTATTATTAATTACTTTAATTAAAAGGTTTATATAATGGAGGAAAGAATATTTTGAACCTTGATGAGATATCAGGTATACCATTTAAATGATTTATAGTCTTCTTTTTAGGTTGAGACACAGGTGCTCTTTTTTGAGTTTTATCACTGGAATATTACCTTAAAATAAAAACAACAACATTGTTTTCAAGCACTAACATTTTTTTTTTATATACATAAACAATGAAATGATAAGACAATTTACAGTTAAATAATTTTTGCAAAAATCTTAATTACACTGGATATTGTTTACAACAACTCTGGAGGAGGTTGTCAGTTTTCCTCATAATAGCCAATGTTTGTTGCAACCGATACCAGCGCTAGAAGAGATAAAATTTCAAAGATGTAGAAAACAAATTGTCAAAAAAAGGAATTAATTTTAACTTTACTGAAAGTATGAAATTTTCACATTTTTTATTTAGATTTACACATCCATGTCACACATAATGAAAGGGGCACAACTCAAAAAATGGAATTTTGTTAAAAAAACATTAGACACATGCTATGTTCTACATAGGAGTCCCCAGGACAATGCCTCTAACACAAGTTGCTGGTAAATCACCTATTGTGGATAATAGTTTGGCCTGATATTTGAGGGCAGGCTGCTCTGCTCTTTGGGACAAGGGTCCAACTATTAAATATCTGACATAAGCAATTTTGAGTTGTGCCTCTTTCATCTCTGGATGTGCGATATGTAGAATAATTTTGAAATTTTTACACAAATTTTTAACAAAATTTCTCGATTATTGAAGGTACATAGATGGAACATTTACAAAGATTAAACGTATTTAATTAAAAAAAAATATAAAAATAATATTGATAAGATATTTTAATCTCCATAGTCTCAATACCTTGTTCTATGTGGTCCCTCTGAAGGTCATTGTTTACTAGTAAAAACTATTGTTAAGTACAAATAAGTCAAAACCATCTCTTATTGAAAGTGACTGCTTATCATCTCCTTCCTTGAAAATGATTACAAGAGTCATTTACATTTTAAGCTGATTCTACTTTTGTACTGCTGCACCATTATAACCAATGTTTTACCCTCTACCTAAATGAAAACGAGGCAATATGACCAATGTCATTCGTGTATCCAATGAAAATTGCATACAATATCATTTATTATATTTAAGGAAAACAAATTTAAAACATCCTATTTAAAAATTGATTTTTTTTATATTTCTTCAAAACTCATTATAACGTTTCTGGCTTTGTTGCTCATCTTCACGTTGTATTATTTTATTTTTATCGTCATATTTCTTTAATTATTTCCTGTTTATATTTTTTTTTTTTCCTCTATATCCTCTAGTTCTGAATCTCATAATGTCCTTTCACCTAGCATAGCTGTTTTATACTAAAACTTGTCAGAACCAAGACATCGTCAGTTAATATAAATTTATCCAATATTAATTTAACTTGTACATTACATTAAAAAAAACTGAAATTAATATGTAGGTCGTATGTATATTAATATACTCGTATGATAAAGTTAAATTTATTAAAACTCTAAATCAAAATTTCTATATATACATTCAATTTAAAAGTACAAAAGATCTTTCAGTTTTTATTAGTACTAGGTTGCTACAAAAGTCTTTGTGCACAGAATAATTTTTATCTAAATTTCAGTATAAATTCTACACATTAAAATTATTTTTCAAAATATAGGCCATCATTGCCAATTACTTTAACCCATCTTTCTACCAGAAGGTGAATTTGGTTGTCTTTGGTTTTCAAGGCAGAAAACTCCTCACATCCTGATTTGGCATTCCTGTAGTTTTTGAAGTACCAGCATTTCCAAAAATGTGCCATTTACCGTAGCCAAACAGTGCAATGTCAGGGCTGTTAGGAGGTTGGGGTAAGATGCTAGCACCCTCTGAGAATCTTTCTTTGATTAAGAGTGAACGATGGGCAGGAACATTGTCTTTCTGAAGCATCACTTTACTATGATTGACCAAAGCAGGTACTCCTCTTTTAAAACTCTATACGCTCTTTCCAGTTGCTGACAGTAAAGATAAACATCAGTAGCCCTGCCATCTGGAACCAGATCTAAGTGCAAATCATCCTCATAATTCCACCAAACACAAAGCATTACCTTGAAGGTTGTTGTTTCCATAATTGAACAGCCTGAACCAAAACGCTACTGTATTACAATGCACCACATTTTCACCTCCCTTAATCCTTTTTTCCAGTAATGCCTCAGGAGACCACAAATGACAATTTTTTCTTCCAGCATTATCAGTAAAATTTATAAAATGGAATGCAAGGTAGAGACAGTTGGTATACATAATTAAATAAAGGTTTAATCAAAGTAAAAAACAATATATGCATTGTTTACATCAGTGTTGAATAAGGATTCAAATGGAGACTTTAATGCCAGCAATGAATTAATGCACAAAGACTTTTGTAACAACCTGTTAGTCACAAGGTCAGTAGTAATCACACTAACCAAGTAAAACATTTTAAATAAATTTGATTCTAGAACAAACCCTTCTAAAGCCTAATTAAAGCCTTTCCGAGAAATTGAATCACTTCTAATCGTCTGTACTTTTTGCAGCTTTTTTTTTTTTTTTTTTTACTGTGCACAATAAAATATAATAATTTAGTTTTAAAAATTAATTGTTTATGTATTTATATATAATTAAAAGATTTTCAGGAAAAACAAGAATTCCAACAAATTCCAATTGTTAATAAGGATATTGAAAGACTTGAGATACATACTTCATTTTTTTTTTAACTTCACACTTTAATAAGATATTTGTTTATTATCCTGTTATGTATATTAGTGACCTTTTAGTTTGAACAATTCAGTTCTGATGATAGCTTAAATGTTGAAACTAACCAACTCTGTGAAAAAAATTTAATTAATTATTTTTACCACTGGTTAATCCGAGGAGCCGGTTTAGAGGGATTCTACTGTAATTAGGAAAATACACACACATAAACATGAAAATATATATACAATAACTAAGACACTTTCAATCATTCAAGATATGTTATGAAATCAAACCTTAAACTTAATTTTGTGTTATTTAAAAAAATGTTTAATTAAATGAGAAACATTGTAAAATCACAATTTTTTTTTGTAAAATAAAATAAGTTTAGTGGGCAGCTTACCCCTGGAGGTCCTGGAGGGCCTAAAAGGCCAGGGGCCCCTGGGTATCCATCCTTGCCTGGTTCTCCCTTTGGGCCTGGTAGTCCTTTTAGCCCTTTAAGTCCTTCAAGTCCTTGATCTCCCTTCTGACCAATTGGACCTGGTGGTCCTGGCAAACCAGGTTGTCCCTATTCCATAAATTTGAAAAATATCAATTCTATACAAATTTTTTGAATAATTTCAGATTCACTATTTGAGTTATACTTAATTTGGTTCCTTCAAGGAAAGACCTGAAAGTATTAATTATTTTACTTGGTTGCTAATAAATTGCGAAAGATTAAATTAAAAACATTAATTCAAATAACTGAACTATATACAAACCGCATAAAAACAAATAAAACTTCATAAAAAAAAATTAAGAACAGATAAAAATATATTTATGGTAGGCAATGAAAACTTCATAACTCCATTCTGGTAAATTTTAAAGGAGAAACAAATTAGTGTTATAAAAAATTTATAAAGTGATAAAGATTTAGTTGCTATAATTTTTACTACATAGTGTAAGCCTAGTTACTAACAGATTAGAGATCCACGATTGCTACAGATTTCACATTGTATTTTCTGTGATGCCTATTGGAGTTATGTGGTTTTCATAGACTGTAGTTAAATGATTTTCACTGCCTACCATCAATATAATATTCAAAATATCTTCTTTAAAAAAATAATTTAAAGTTGAGCTCCCTCCCCATCACTTCTGTAGCATCAACTTAATTGACATACAAATTTTCAACACTCTAACTCAATTAGGAGGGGCTGCAGAAGTAAACAAAACCGCAAAAAAACATTTGGAGATGCCAAAATTTTGATTGAAATTTACTCCCACTTCTATAGTATTATTCAGCCTAGAAAACAAACATACATAACTAATTTTAAAACATTTGACCCAAAAGGCCGCTGGAAGTGCCCAAATGTAATGGGGGGAGAAATATAAATATATGGATAGTATACACCCATACTGCCGTGCTAAGCTATAATATATGTACATAAAACAAAACCTATACCTCTATAACCCGTAAAGAGTCTTAGGTTCAGTATCGATAAGGACCATACCGTTTCTAAGCCAAAGGTTGTGCAAGAAGATGGACCTGGCCGAGTTCACGCTTAACCACTAAGTTTTTCCCCCAATTAAGGATACCAACTTTATAGAGGCTGGGTGAGTTAAAATGTTATTAAAGTATCATAAAATATAATAATTTTATACAAAAGAAATAGACAAATAAACAATTTTATTTTGAAGAGAAAAACTATTGATTAAATACAGGTCAGTGAGTAAAGACCAATATTAAATATTAAAATTGTTTAGCTGTGAAACATCGTTATTCTGGATTAAGAAAAAAGAAGATGAATTTTGAATGAATGAATGGCATGGGAAATAATATATAATTAGTTGTCACGACAACAGTACGTACACAAGATGACATAGGGCCTGAAAAGCCTTATGCCATGCGTTATCTCAAAAACAGTAGATTTTAAGGCTTTAAAATGCTGGAACAATATTTTCAATAAGAACAGGAACATCCATGTTCTTGATATCCGCATCAAAAACTTGAAAACCCAACTTTTCCCGTCTCGATCCGCCGACTGCCTATCGTCACAGCTTTGAAACCTCCCAGATTTTCCATCACTTTTATTTAAGCCTAGGAAGAATTTAACAATTGAACTTCTCCTTTCCGAAATTTCCTACTTTTTGATACCTCATTCTTCAAAATTCATCGCTCCTGAGAGCCGTAAAAGGGATCTATACTACCGTATTATATATAGAGAAGTGATAATTTACTTTGGTTATTTTTCGAATATTCCACATTACTAAACCGATCCACTTTTATTTGTAAAATTGTATTAACTTATAATTTTTAAATTTTTCTATATCAGCTTCTAAAATCCTTCGCTCATTAAATTTTCAAAATTTTTAAATGTATAATTTTTATTTCATTATTAATAAATTGATTTTTCCTTATTGCATTTTCTACCTGTTAATTTAGAGCCAACAACCAAATAAATTAATCTTTATTCAAGACACTCATAAGTCACAGAAAGTAAAAATATGAAAGTAAAATCTAACGAAAAAGCATATTTTGTAATAAAAAAATTTTTTTTTTTATATATATATGGGTAATATACATCCACACTGTCGTGCTAAGCACAAAGGGGGTAATTGTACATTTATGGGTGAATTGCAATTTCAATGCTAAGTAATTCATTGATGTTCACTGATTTATACTGTTATATTTTGTTATAATCTCTATGGATGGATTATTTACATATGATTTGTTTTAAAACCTAAAAAATATAGAATAAACCTTTTTGTTAGTTATTAATTATATTCTGAGTTATATTAAATGATGACGAGAATTAAAATGTGTAGAAAAATGAAGAGACAATACTTTAGATGCAGAAGAAGAGGCTGGTAGAGGGGAGAAGCCAGGAGGAAAGAAGCGGCTGGTGTAGTATCGTGCTCGAGAAATTCTATTAGATGTAGAGACATGGCAGTCATTTGTTAGTCGATTGGAGAACTATTGTGATATCTTGAAGATCAACAAGAGTCAAGATAGGAAGAGATCTCAAGTCCTAATTCACACAATTGGTATAAACACCTACCTAGCAAAAAATACCTAAAATGGGAAAAATACCAAGATAAGAGTATGCTATTTCAATTAAATTAGATTTCTCGCCTACTAGTGACATTTGATGATATCAAGAAGGTGAATGAGTTGGATATAAGTCTGAAGAAAGTACTGAAGGAACTACTGGAAGGGAAAGCCGTGAGTGCTCCTAAGATGCTAAGTTCAAGCACTGCACGAGAGAACTGATGGCTGATCAGGGTTGTCTTTTCAGAGGGTCAAGAGACGCACCAGGAGGGCTAAGGAAGAGCGTGTTGACAGAGCTGCACTCTGTGCACATTAGGATGTTATAGGTGAAGTCTTTAGCAAGAGGACTGCACCTGGTGGCCGCGATTGGATTCAGAAATAGAAGAGATGGTACGGGACTGCAGGACTTGTGCAACACATCAGACAGCACTCCCAAAGGCCGAGTCACATCCATGGGAAGATCCATCTCAACCCTATGAGAGAATTCACATCGATTACACAGGACCATTTCAGAAACGAGAATTTCCTCAACATTATCGATCATTTTTCCAAGTGGCTGGACGTATTCCCAGTGAGAAACATAAGTATTCAAACCAAAATCGACTGGTTAAAAGAAACCTTTGTCCGGTTTAAACTTTTATCGACATTGGTGAGTGACAATGGACTAGCTTTACCTCTAGTGAGTTCAAGAGATTCCACACTAGATAAGAGAGTGCACCATACCACAGGATGGTATATCCATTGTCGAATGGCCAGATGGAATGGCACGTGTAAACCCTCAAGAGATCATTGAAAAAAATGGGAGGAGCCTGGAAAATTTTGGGACTAATTGAATGAGTTCCTTGCAGCTATCAAAGGAGCACCACCCTCAGATACCATAACCCTCAGATTACCAGCAGAGTTTGTATTTGGGAGAAAATTTAAAACAAAAATAGACCTGGCAAAACCAAGGGAAGTCAGAGATGAGACATATGGTATGGAGGATTTTCTGTTTTGGTTATTCATGCAATAAGGGTTCATTAATACAAAACATGGATCGAGGGTGAAGTACTTTATTATACTTGAAAATAGAACAAAGGTACATAGCACAAACATCACAATGGCTACCCCAAGCTAGACTGCCCTCGGTTTTCCCGCGAAAACTCAGTTTTGCCATCTTCTCGTAATAATAATAATAGAAGGAAAATGGCGACGAGGATGGGATACTTTATTATACTTGAAAATAGAACAAAGGTACATAGCACAAACATCACAATGGCTACCCCAAGCTAGACTGCCCTCGGTTTTCCCGCGAAAACCCAGTGTTGCCATCTTCTCGTAATAATAATAATAGAAGGTAGTCCACAACAGAGGAGAATGTAGAGAAGAAGAAGCTGATGAAGTTTGAGATAGGCGATTCACTGATGGTACGGATTAACAATTGATTGAGAGAGTGGAGCCGAGGGGTGGTGAAGAGAAATATTGGAGGACTGATGTACATCATTGAGACTAATGAGGGTATCACTGTCCGACATCACGTGGAGCAGCTGAAGAGAGGACCATCAAAACAAGAGTGCAGGAATTGTTATTTTTTGTGTTAATTTATATCTCTCTGGATCGATTATTTACAGAAGTATCCTTAGGCATAAAATGGATTTTCTCCATCACGGGCAAGAGGTAAGGAAGTGTGCTGTTAAATAACAGTATATTCAAACGCATTTTTACTTTTCCACAAGTTTAAGATAAATTCCTCGACTAATTACTAAGAGGGCATTTAATGCTAAAGACATTATTCAAAAAATAAATATAATGAACTTAATAACCAAAGGTTATAAAAAATAAAAAAAATATATCAGAAGGAAAATAAAAGCAATCAAGCTAATTAATAACATACTGGATATCCCGGAGGTCCAATTATTCCCTTTTCTCCTTTCATACCTGCGGGCCCAGTGTCTCCAAATTCACCAGGTCTTCCAGATATTCCCATTTCGCCCTTCATACCTGAATTTCCCTGTAAGAAATTAAAGCAGTAGCATAATTTATTAAGACTTGATAAAAATAATTAAATAAAAATAAATCAATAAATAAAATAGGGCTCATTAAGTTGCATAGCAGCTTCAGCAGCAATATTAGTTGAAGATTTGCCCAATTTAAAAGAGGACTAAATTTTTGTTTTTTGCACATGTATTTATAAACCCACTCCTGTTAATTACAATTATTGACAATCAGCAGATGGGCTGGCATAATAATCAGATGAGAAAGTGGGAAGGAACAAAAAAAAGGCTTGATAGGCAGTAGAATAAATAGCACCCCTTCCATGGCTTTAATTTACTTACCTAATTATGTAATATCCCTAATCCAGACCCTTTTCTGTCTTCTTCCGATATTCTCTGGGATGAGAGTTGTGGCCATTTCTTTTATTAATTAGTTGGAGTGTCCGTTCAACTTATTGTGAAATCATTTCTAGTACATTAATAATAGTATGTGTTCACTGACTGTCAGTATGTGTAAATAGTCAGTAAGTAAAATTTTGTTATTCGCATACCACAGTGCTTGGGGAAAATAGAAGTAGAATCTCAGGCTGAAAAGATTGAAGTCGTTTTATGTGTGTCTGTTTTGCAGAGCCATCTATTTATAGTGTGTAAGTCCAAAGAGGTTTTAATAGGTATGAATAAATACTTAACTGCTGTCTTCCCTTTCACTGGAATGTTTTCTAAAGTGATTGCAATAATTTTAGTCTTAGATTTAATGATGCCTATTTTTTTTATATGTGGACCCTAAGCCATTCTCCGATTGACGGTAAGTCCTAAGTGTTGTACTCTGTCTGTTTGTGAAATTGGTCTGTCACCTAGGTAAATCAGAGTGTATGTTTCTAGTCTAAGAGTAAACATGATGTGTTGAGACTAATGATAATTTATTTAAGTCTTCTAAAGTGTACACCAGTCATGAATTTTTTGTAAGTGATGTTATAGGTTAAGTGATGCCAGTGTAAAATTTTCGTGCCTAGTAATAATGTACAAGTCCGTGTAGGTACTTTAAGGAATGCCATGTGTATGTTATGGACAGGACAGGAGCAAGAATTGATCCCTGGGGTTCACCGGCTAAATCGAGGATAGCCCAGAGCCATGTCGTACAGAGAAAAATCTGCTTGAGAAAAGATTGATTAATTAAGTAATAGGAGTGGTAATACAGTTTTGAATTTGAAATGAAGCTCCTAGTGCCCAGACTTTGTCGAGTGCTTGAGCGACATCCAGAAATATTCCAGTTGCATAAAATTTCTGCTCTAATGCTGTCGATATATAATCAGCTACTCTGTATAGTTGCTATGTTGTCGAGTGTGATTTTCGAAATCCGTATCGATGGTCAGGAATTATTTTTGTCGGTCTATCAGCATGTCTAAATTTGACTAAAGTTTTAGTCAGAATTTTTAATCATAAAACCAAGTAAATTTAAAATGAATAAATAATGAATGGAAATGTATCCAAACTTTTTAGTCAACAAAAATTAAAGCCTTTTTTGATTTACTTGGTTTTATGGTTGAAAATTTTCTTTTAAAATTTAGTCATCTTTTCAATTGGATAAATTATAATTATCACTCAATTTCTCTATTTTATATTATTATATTATTTCTCTATTATATGATTTTATATTAATATTTGTTATAATCTATTGCAAATAAAACTGGGTCAGTATATACTATAGTTTCATTTTAAAAGCGTAAGATTTGTTTAAATATTTTTAAAAATAATATTTTGTAAACATTTAATCAAGAAAATGATAATATACAAAAACATGTTTATATTACGCTATCATATTTCAAGAAAAATATATTTTTATCATGAACAGAAACTGAAAATCCAAAAAAAAATTTCACAATTACTTCCTCTCCTTTCTGTCCTTTATCTCCTTTGGCACCATAAATATAAGTCGTACTGTTATAATTAAAAGGTGATGGTGAATCAGCTGGTGGCCCAGGTGGCCCGGGATCGCCTCTTTCACCCTTATCACCTCGAGGACCTTCATAAGCTATGGCAGGCAGTCCTTTCTCACCTTTAAAGCCTCTCATACCTTTATCTCCCTAAATGGCAAAAAATAATTGTCAGTATATTTTTATGTTCTACATTTGAATGGGTGCTTGTTAAAATGGACTTAAGTCACTTATTCAAACTTTTGAGAAAAAATTTTATTAGATTAAATTAAAAAGTTAAATAATTTATTTGATAGGTGTATGACATTTTTACTTGCTATTTTGATACCTTAGTTGAGTGTTAAAAGGCACCTAATCACTGACTCAGGTCAGTGATTAAAAATACTAAAAATTACCAATAAGGATCCTCAGACATTGCAAATCTGAATCTGATGAAAATGAAAAAAAAAAAAAGTGACTTAGGTTCCTTTTAACAATCACCCATTCATATATATCTCATTAATTCAGTACAGATACAAATTTTCAAAATTAAGTCCTTATTTCTAAGAGTGAAGTAACATAGATTGAAACAATAAGATTAAAGCTTTACACAATAAAATTAAATTGGCCTTTAATCAAAAGAAAGTTAAAATACAAAGTGAGAATGGATCACTGATATATGAAATCTACTATAACTCATATGAATTAATAAACCAATTCCTCAGTTAAAAAAATAAAATAAGACAAGAACCTAAAATAAGTCAATCCTTTTAAATTTTATGAGCTATAGCTCACCCACAGTTAGTTGGCATTCTGAAGGCGAACTCCTGCAGCAATTAATTGAAACTAAGGTTGTATTTATTCTTTACCCTCGGAATTTATTTACAAAATATTTAAAAATATATACACATCTTGTAGTATGTATATATTAATATATTAAGTAATATATTAACATATTAAGTAAATATTAAGTAAATGATATCAAAGGGCAAAGAAAAAAAAAGTTAGTTTCAAATTAGTGCCGTATGAATTCGCCCTCAATAAGCCATCTAACTGTAGTCAAGCTATAATTTAATAAAACCGAAAATGAAGAAAAATCTCAGATTTGTATAACATTATTGATATGACTTAAATCTTTAAACAACACCAAATAAGGTTTTTATTAAAAAGATAATACAGCTATTTGAATCTTAAGGTTAAACAAATTGCAACAATAGAGAAGTTATAAAAATACATATGATCTACAGAATATGCATTAGTTCATCTTTCGCCGTGAGAGTGCCGAACTGGGAGTATTAATTTAAAAAACTGTGTCAATGCAAGTAGGGTGTGATGTAAAATGATACAGAGGAAATATTAAATTTGATAAATTTAATGTGCACTTCAGTAGGAAAAAAAATCTGGTGTGGTGCGCGCATCACACAACTTTCCCTTACCGTCCTATAATAATTATCTTTTTAATATCATTTTAAAGAGTTCACATAAACACTGCTTCTAATAAACTCAGCAGCATTCACTTCTTCTGCCACTTAAGTACAATAAAACAGTTTTTTAAACAATTATAGTACAACAATTCTGTACATTACCTATATATTTTAACTTTGTCAAGTTGCAAATATATTTTAAAAGTTTCTGGTTTAGTTTCCATGGAAACATTTTCTTTCCATTAAATAATGTGAAAGTAGAAATTATAAAGTTAATTTCCGCTTTTACTATGTATTGTTTACAACAGATTGGCGGATAGGTGGGAGGAGGTTCGGTCGCATTCATCTCCTTTCGGATGTGCTCGGTTATCCATCTATTTTATGCTCCTCATAAAATACATTTTATCTTTGCTAATACTGGTCCGATTTTGATGATTTTTTTTTTGTTTTTTAGATAATTTAATAACCTTTCATATAATTCTTTACATAATTTACTATAAATTGCATGCTTTTTAAGTTAAGCGCAAATAAAATATTCTTTTCGTCATAACTTTTTTCCCTGCACTTTTTCCTTGATATATTACATGAATGAAAAGTTAAACATCTTTAAGTTGAAGACATTAGACAAGTTTCACCAAATCGTTGGAGCCGTTTACGAGAAAATTGTAAACATTGTAAAATTCATGATATAATAGCTAATTCCGGTTAATCCGATGCGCTGTATCTTCGCTAATACTGGTCCGATTTTGATGATGATGTTGTTTAGATAATTTAATTACCTTCCATACAATTCTATACATATTTTTTCATAAAATGCATATGTCTTAAGCTATGCGCAAATAAAATATTCTTTTCATCATAACTTTTTTTCTCTGCAATTCCTCGGTGATTTACTACATAAATGAAAAGTTAAAGACCTTTATGAAGAACAATTTAGGCAAGTTTACTTTACTTTTACGTTTACTACTATATCAAAATCGTTAGAGCCGTTTTTGAGAAAAATGTAAAAAAGTGTAAAATCGATTATATAAAGTGGCACTTTCGGTTAGTCGATTTTGACGAAAATGTTACTGTAACATCACATGCATGTACCAACCTTAAATACATAATTTCAATATCGTATAACTTTTCGTTTTTGAACTAGACTGATCACATAGACACAGACACACGGACACACAGACCATTTTGCGAGACTTGGTCATTTGGACTCAGGGGACCTTAAAATGTGTATTTCCGTCGAAAACTCGAATTCGAAAATTTTCACGATCGCAATATTTCCCCTTACTATATACTTCGTATATAGGTAAGGGAAAGTAAAAAGGAAAGACTAAGGAAGCTAAAGGAAGTGCAGAAATAATCCAAGGAAGGATAAAGCAGAGAGATACGAGAAAGTCAGAAGCCCAATAGATGTCAGGAGGCCTAGGGCCACAATGACCAGTCGCCCAGAGAATCAGTCTATGAAGTTCATTACATTAAAATTTTGGAAACGGATTTTTTTTTTATTCGATATTTGGATTCTACATATCTTGAAACGTAAAACCTCAAATTTTGAGGGGGAGTTACAAAAATTTTTTCCTTGGTCGATTCCAAAGATCTATTATTGAAAATAATAAACCAAAAGCATTTGCAGATAGATTTTTTCTTATTCGTTTTTTTTCTTTTTTCTTATTTTAATGCCTTGTTATGCTGATTCCTAAACACCTTACATTTCTCCTCTATATTTATAAATGGCCGAGTTATGTGCATATAAGATCTTTAATCGGCAATTATTATAGATTTTTTTTTTTCATTTTTTTTTTTAATGCCTTGTTATGCTGATTCCAAAACAACTTACATTTCTTCTCTATCTTTATAAATGGGCAAGTTATGGGCTTATGAGATCTCTAATCGGCCGCCATTTTGAAACAAACAGATGAATGGTGATGCCGAGTCCCGAGGATCATCCTGGGGTAACTTGTGACATTGATACCGAATCTCAAGAAAATCGGTCCAGTAGTCTTGGAGAAAAGCCGCGAACGGCGGACGGACGGATTTTTTTTTATTCGATATTTGGATTCTATGTATCTTGAAACGTAAAACATCAAATTTTGAGGGGAGGTTACAAACATTTTTTCCTTGGACGATTCCAAAGGTCTATGATTGAAAATAATAAACCAAAATTTAAAAAATAAGCAATTCAAAATACAGTTTGGAATTTAAATAATCGATTTAAACCTTGGTGAGTACCAACATGTATTTGATTTCTTGTCTTAATTAAATTCATAATTGTTTTATAATACTGATTTATATTATATCTAATATAATATGTATAACTAATATACCCGAGCGAGAACTCTCACATTAGATATCTGGATGAATGAATGAAAATAGCCTTTATTTGTGCAATATCAAGTTCATATATACAAAATAATTTTTACAATATACAATTTATACAACTTTCTTTTCTTTTTTTTTAAATTAGTTGATTAATTATTTATTTATTTTTCTTGCACAGACCTTCCCTTTTAGGGAGTAATAGTCAGTACTTCCCTGGATGACTAGTCCTACTGGGAAGCGGGGTTTGAGAGTCCCGCCCACTTCTTTTTCCAAACATCCCTGTCCCTAGCAGCTCTCCACCAGAGGGGTCCCATGACGGACTTGAATGTATCGCTCCATCTCTTCGTCAGCCTCTTTTCCTCTTTTGGTTGTATGTCGTCCATTCCGTGACTATTTTGGGCCACCTATTGTCTTTACACCATAGGAGATGTCCAGCCCATTTCCATTTTATTTTCCTTATTTGCATTAGAGTGTCTTTAAGGCCTATTTCTGTCTTAAGCTGCACACATCTTACCCTGTCCTTTCCCTTCACATTCATAATACTTCTTTCAATGCTATTTTGCCACACCTGAATCTTACTCTCTTGGGCTTTTATTAATGACCAAGTTTGGCAACCGTAGGTCATCAATGGAAGAATGCAGCTATCAAAGACCTGCCTTTTTTGGTCAATACTCCCTTCATAAATTATCTAAGCGACCAAAACTTGTTCCAACCACATGCAACTCTCCTCTGGAATTCATTCGTTGCTCTATCTGAAAAGGACACCAGCTGACCTAAATAAACATATTCTTCTACATATTCCAAAGTATGATTGTTTATTTTCATTTCTCGTTTTTCCCTATTTGTCATTACTTTGGTTTTGTTGTAATTTGGATGAAGGCCAATTTTTTCACAAAGCCTTAGGCGATCTTTAAGCATTTCCAATATTTCCTGGATGTCTTTGGCAAAAAGCACAATGTCATCTGCAAAACATAAGTTACTTAGCCATTTTCCATTTATTTGTATGCCTACTTTTTCCCACCCAAGACAACAAAATACCGTCTCCAACACGAGGATAAACAGAAGAGGGGACAATGGGTCTCCCTGACGTACCCCCTTCTTGACTCTGAAGCTTTGTCCTTTTTTTTTCTGTCATGATGTAAGCTGACATTTTGTTATAAAGCTTCATAATTATCCTTATATATTTCTCCTGTATTCCTATAGATCTTAATGCTTCAAATATGCCTGCATGTAAGATGCTGTCAAAAGCCTTTTTGAAGTCAAGGAAACAAAGGTACAGAGAGAAGTTATACTCCTTGGCTTTCTCCTCAATCATTTGATTAACAGTCTGGATGTGGTCTACTGTTGAAAAACCCTTCCTAAATCCTGCTTGTTCGTCCGCTATGCACTCCATAATTCTTTTTGAGAGCCGTTCTTTAATGACACTCGAAAAAAGCTTTGCCATGGTTGAACAAAGGGAGATAGGCCGGTAGTTCTCCATATCTTGTTTGTTGCCTTTTTTGTGGAGTAAAATTATTTTAGCTGTTTTCCATTGCTCTGGAATTTCTCCCTCATGAAGAATGAAATTGAATAACTCTGTCAATTCTGTCATGAGAGCATCCCCTCCTGCTTTCAAAATCTCATTTTGTACACCATCCGGTCCAGGACTTTTGTCAGATTTTAGTTTTTTTGTGACAAATACTTCATCCTCCATTATCGGTGAAACTTCCTCTAAATTTTTTACTCCCTTTTTTCCTTCACCTAATTCACTGGTTCCTGGATTACAATCGTACAATTGCCTGAAGTAATCCGTGGCCACTCTGCTCATGTGTTCTCTATTAGTAATAATATTTCTTTTCTGGTTTTCAAGAGCCACCATCCATAGCTTTCCTTTAGAAAGTTCCTTCTGAATTTCTCTGGTAGATCTGTTGTTAGACAAAATATTGGTAATAATATTGTTTTTATAATGTAGCAAGTTTTCTTTAATTCTTCTCTTTATGAGGTTATTTAGAATTGTGAGCTCTTTCCTTTCTTCTTCAGAGAGATCTCCTCTTTCTTTCACCATGCTCCGAATTCCAAACAGTTCCTTAGTACTTTCAGATAACTTGCTTGGTTTATTCTTATTTAGGGTGGGACCAAGTCTGCTAATGTCATCAATGACTTTTAAAATTAAGTCATATTTTTCTTGTACGGTACAAGAAGCTTTTCTCTCTTTGCTGTCATGACTGCGCTGGAGGTGCATTTAGAAGTCTGTTTGGAATTTTTCAATTTGAGCTTGATCTTGTAAAAGATAAATTTTCTTTTTTGCTTTAAACGGTCTTCTTTTTTTATACTTTTCAATATATATATCCGCTCTTAACATACTATGATCTGTGTTGAAATTCAACCTCTTTATGACCTCAACATTTTTAACCAAGCTGATTTGGTTTGTAAGAAAATAGTCTAGCTCAAACTTGTGGCCTTTGGGTGAACACCAAGTCCATTTATCCTTAGGTTTTTTCTTAAAAAAAGAATTTCCAATTTGAAGACGTTGACTAAAGGAGAAATTAGTAAGCCGGTTACCACCTTCGTTTCTTTTTCCGTATCCCCAGTCTCCCAAAATTTTTCCTCACCCTCTAATTTGACACCGATCCTGCCATTAAAGTCTCCCATAACAATAATCCAATTATTTTTCCTTTTAAGACTGGAAATTATTGGAAGCTTTCCAATTCTTGATAAAATTTATCTTTTGTTTCCTTAGTGTCCTCCAATGTAGGAGCATGCAATTGCACAATTAGCACAGCCACTCTATAATTTATTTCTCTAAAGTCAGCTATCATATTTTTTTATTTTTCTGACACAAGAAAACCAATACCATATATTCCATTTAAAGATGCTGTGTGATTGAAAATATGTCCTGATTTTTGTTCTAAAATTAAACAATTTTTTCTCCTTACTTCTGCCAAACCAATTACATCCCACTTAATGTCTTTAAGAGCATGTGTAAGCTCCTCCAACCTATCTTCACCTAACAGTGTTCGTACATTTAATGTGCATATCTTGAGAATGCCTTTGTTGTTGCCATGAAAATTTGGATCCTCTATTTGCTAAGAACTAGTTCCTGGGGCTTCTTTTATACTTATTTCTATTTTTCCTTTATCTTGATTTTCTAAGAATCTGTCTAAGCTTATAGATCTGTGGCGAGTATGGATTTCTTTTTTATTCTTTCCTATGGCATATTTCCGATTTTCTAATTGCATTTTTTATTAATAATTCTCCGTCTTTATCTTCACTCCTTTCCCTTTTTTTCCCCAAAGTTTCTTGAGACTGTAGTTCTTCCAATGAGAAAAGTTGGTCATTTATCAATACTTTATCATATCTCAAGGTCGTCTTATTTCCTTTTTCCCAGTGTGCTTTCATAAAAGAAAACAATTCTTTCCTAATCTCTCTGACAGACTTTGGCAAGACATCTTTTATTTTAATTGATTTAATTTCATCAGATTTAATTAATTTGAATTTATTTCTCAATATATCATTTTTTAAAAACATCGAATTTAATTTTACTATTACCATCTTAATTTTTCGGGTTTATTTTTCTTATTTCCGTTATTATGTCATATGGTCTTAAGTCTAATATGATATAATTCAATATTTTCATTATGCTTTTGTTCATAACTATTGCTTTTTCTCTATCTAACCCGAATATTATGATATTTTTCTTTCGAGTGTTATTTTCTTGCCGTTCCCGATAATTTTGAATATTAATTGTCAGTTCATTAACTTGCGCTTTTATTTCTTTGATTTCTTCCTCTTGATATCTTTTATTATCATCTAGTTTTGTTTCCAACCCTGACATGTTTGTTTCCACACCTGATATTTTTTCTATTAATATATTAAACTTTTCTTCTATTGTTGACATGGTGATTTTACTAACTTAAATTAAAAGAATAACTAAGTTAATGCAATGTGATACAGTTTAGTTGAATTCCTAACAAATAACAAGTAAACATGGTATGTTTATGCGCCTGGTGATGGATTTAAAGCTGTCAATGAACTGAGAGTGGAGGGCAGGTGGGGGATGGGAGGAGCTAGACATGGTGGGGCGGTATCAGCCAAATCCTATTCAAGAACGTAAAGATAAGAGATCTTACCTCTAATATTCCCAAAATATATTTGATTATAAAAACCTTTACCATCAGAAAATCAACAAAGACAAAAACCTAATCCATCGCTGCCTATTTAATCTGATCATCTGATAATTTTATCTGATTCCCTTCACTATGAAACTATCATATACCAGATGAAAAAGATCCTCCTATCTAATGCTTCCCTTATGATTAATACCATTAATACATTTAATAATATTAATAAAAATCATTCTGAAGCATCCTTTCTTCACAAAATTCCTGAACCTCTTTTTTTGGTAAACAAATCCCTTCCTTATATCTCCATTCTTTCTCACAAAATTAACCAATCTTCACATTCCACTATCGATAACCTATGCTTTGGCCACAGGTCCTTTAACAAGACCTTTTTCATTGTCCCTACATACCTAAAAGATCCATTCCACTTCAACACTGATCTAATTTTGTTTACCCCTTTTCTACAATACAATTTAAAAATCTCCTTAAATCCAGTATCTCTAAATACAAACACACTGTCTTTACCTGTAAACCTAATGCCTCTTAACAATCTGAGCATGCTATATCCAAACATTATTAATTCTATTTTGATGACTTACATGAGAATGAACCATGAGAATAGACTTTTCTAGATCTATTCACATCCATTTTGAAACTAATCCTGCCAATTATGATGTAGATGAATAATGGATTTCCCTCACTTACTTTGATATCTTGATATGAAAAAAAAAGTAAAATTCACTCTATATCACTCCACCCTCCTCACATATAATGGAAAGATACTCTAGGAACAAAAGCTATTTACGAAACTAAGGCATTAATTTTGTTTTATGGACAACGTACTATAAAAAAAATTAATGCGACTCTTTAAGGTACATATTGTTATGCTACAAATGTTAAAAATTCAGTTATTTGTTTTGGTTATTTTTCAATAGAATTTTGCTTGATACAGCCTGTAATAAAATTATGAATCTATAACGGCATTAGTGAGTTCTGAAATTTCAGTTACATTTCAATGAAAAATATCTGAAAGCCTGAAACTACCATGCTACAAAAATTTGTAGCAAAAAAAAGTAACAAAAATGTGTATTTGGAAATTTGCAGTTGTTTTGTACTTCCAATGTGGCTAATGCAAATTAATGAATAATGCTATTTTGTTAGCTTACATATAGAAAAATACTCAAACAGGGCCTATTCAGAAGTTTAACTCACAAAACTAGTGTTTTTTGAGAAAATATTATCTTCAATTACCATTGAGGAATCTACTAATGAGTAATTTTTCAAAAATGATTCCCTTTTTTGTAGATCTTTGAATCCCTTACCATACTTTATTTTATTACAATAGTTTTAATAATTATAATAAGTTATTTAATCATAAATCATGAATAATATTATTTTTAAATGAAAAAATAAAGCCAAAATATTACTTATTCGTAAGTCTAGACCAATATTTTAATGATGCCTAATGCTAAAGGCAACGTGCGGTAAACTTGTGAATATGGATTATTGTTATTTAACGATTAATTAAAGATAAAGGAATAATTAATCAAGAAACTAAGAGGAAAAGAAATGCAACACCAACAAAAAAATTTAAAATTATCGAAAGTGCCCCTTATACACAGAATAATGCAGCAGTTTTTTTTCTCTCCTGAAAAGTAGTGAATTTCACATTCATAAGTTTACCATGACAATATTATAGCTATCAAAATTCTTAAGAAATACTTTATTTTAAGGCATATGCTTATTTCTTTTTTCCATTAATTAACACAATACAACAAACTTTAGAATAGAAGAAAATAAGATAAGCAACAATAAAAACACCTCCGGGCCACGATCTCCTTTTAATCCTGTTTGACCTTTCGGTCCAGGAGGCCCTTGAACACCTCGATCACCCTGAGGACCATCTGGTCCTGGTTCGCCCTTTTCTCCCTTTGGATGCCTTCCAATAGTTCCTGGTTCTCCCTTTAGTCCAGATTCTCCATGTGGACCTGGAAATCCTCTTGGCCCAGCTGGACCAGGCAAACCAGGAACTCCCGGCAATCCCTGCAACATTGCAAAGAAAAATTACCAAATGAATAATCTTCACTGTTATATTAAATAACATTATCTATGGAAACACTTTCTTACCACTTTTCAAATTACATACAACAATCAATAAGGAAATGTTTCTTTTTTATATGACTAAGAGAACAAAAGATAATTAATATGATTAAATTAAAAAAAAAACCATTCATATGATTAAGGATCTTCTATGATATATAGCAATGTTTTTAATTCTTCATCAGCTTTAATTTGTATGTTTTTATTTGATTTTGCCATGTCTTACCCTTAATTTCCCATAAATACAGACCCGGTCTGGCTCCTTTGAAGAGATTCAGCTAGGGTCTAAAGTCCTCTTGCCAAGAGAGGAGTCCTCTGCCATAAATTTTTTGAAAATTACATAACTCAAAACCGCATTTCCCGCTATTTTGATACTTGAAAAGTATTTGAGTAAAGTAAAGATCTTTATCAAAAGTTGAGCTTTGTAGTTTACTTGTGACTAAGTACATTTATACTAGGTTGTTACAAAAGTCCTTGTGCATGAACACAATCCTTAATTCCAACTCTCATTATTATCCTATAAGAATGTTTTTGTTCCTCCTATATGTGTCAATGTTTACTTTGACTACCCTTTAACTCCTTGTGGCTTGAGTTGGCTTTATGCGGTCATTTACATTTTTAAAATGCACGTGCAATATCAGAAGAAAAAATCATGATTCCCAGTCGTTAGAGACATTATTGGAAAAAAGGTATAAACGCAAAGCAACCGCCAACGAAATTTGTGCCATAGAAGGAGAGTCAATTATCCATGGAAATAATGCCGCACAATCCAGATCAGATTGCATAATAGTCGTTGGTGATGATGTTCTTCTTGAATGTGTGAACCAGGACCCACATGCAATTACTCGTGATTTATCGGCTGTAATAGGGACTCAAACCTTTACTGTGAACAGGTGAGGAGGTGATGGCCGAATATGTTGGGGCGAGGTTCCCATAGTGCCCAGTTCAGAACTTTGTGGCTTCGCTTCCCAACTGGGTCAATTAATATTTATTTCGTGACGATCGTGCAAAATGAATCTTGACAATCCCACTCTTTTGGTTCATACACAGCGGTGACGTAATACACAAGGTCCACTTGCCAAACTAATTACCTTGGACTAATTACCAGTACCCCGCTTTGGTCAACAGGAATCAAGCCATTTTGCAATAGCAATGCCCCTGCACATCGTTCTTGTTTGACCAAGGAAAAATTATCGGAACTGAAAGGAGTAAACTTTTGCCTCATCCTGTGTATAGCCCAGATATTGCACCATTAGATTAGGGTTTGTTTAGATCAATGGCTCATTTTTTAAAAGGTCGGATAATTGATAATTACGAGGATGTGAAGAGTTCTTTGTCTCAAAACCAAAGAAATGGTACTGGCATAAAATCCAATTACTGGCAGAAAGATGGACGAAAGTAGTTGAAAACAATGGACCACTTTGAAGAGTAGTATTCAATAATGTTTAAAAAATGTAATCTGAAATAAAGCTATACTAATGCACACGGACTTTTTTAATAACCTAGTACATTATTTTATTATATCTAAACTTGGTAAACACCAGAAAAAATAGTGATCCACAAAAATGGTTTATTATTTGAAAATGATAGTTAGAAATATTTTTATTCTAAAACATATTTTATTTTTGTTTCTTTTAGATTTAGAAAACTTAACTTATGTTAAAGCCACCTTATAAAACCCACTGGAATACCTCAATAAAATGATGAATGGTGGTGTCGAGTTCCGTGGATCATCCTATGGTGACCTGGGACTTAGTTGCCAAATCTCAAGAAAATTGTTAGAATAGTCAGGAAGAAAAACCGCAGACGGCGGATGGACAGATTTTTTTACTCGATATTTGGACGTAAAACCTCAAATTTTGAGGGGTGGCGTTAAAATTTCTTGGTCCAATACAACGATTCATTATTTAAAATAATAAACCAAAATAAATAATTAGGGAAAACGCTAATGAGTAAGCTAAGCATATGTAAACAAGAAAAGTTGTCTTTTATTGTGATTACAGTTTTATAATCAAAAGAAAAAAATTGTCCAAATGAATAGGTAATTTACAATTTAAATCAAGAAATAACCTAGTCTAGCAGTTATTTGGCCATTTCTTGACCAATTCCTAATTAATTATTTAATAGTCTGATTATTAGAAGTGAAAGTGCTTTAAAAGAAATTTCCATCATAATTCCATCTAATTTCCATTTTTTTCTGAATTTTGTATCATCAGACATTTAGTATAGTTTTATTTTCCAATTTACGATACAATTTATAGTCTAATCACCAAAACAAACAAATCAAAAGTTTTTGAGATTCGTTTAGTTTTGTTTTTCTCGAGTTTTGGAAAAAAGAAAAAAAAAAAAAAGAATAAATGTTGGAAAGCAGAAATAAACGTTCAAGATGTGCCATAAACTTCACAAAGGTCTCCCCTTTAATTTGTATTAGATTTCTTGAGCTACTCGATTAACTAGTTAAAGTGTTTAAAATTTTGAAACTTTTTTCAAAGTCTAAATATTTTCTTTTCCTTTCTTGGCAATGTGTGCATGACTATGACTGCTGTGCTAAGAGTGAACATTTGTTTTCACAACAGCTTAAAATTCATTAAAAGCATGTAACGTTCCTGGGAAAAATTAAAATGACTCTAGTTCACGTAATTATAAAGTAGTATAATTGAAAAAATACCTGAATAATAACAAAAATAAATCAATTAGTTTTGGGGCCCCTTTGCAGTCCCTCTGTTCCAGGGGCACTCGAGGATTGCCGAGTAGCCGATCTGGCCAGACCATGCCAGCATAAAGATCTCATCTCTATTGTTTGATATCGACTGTTTACAAGATTCTTTGATTAGCTTAAATTAGTAGAAAAAAGAATAGAGATATTTGGTACAATCCACTGAAGATGTAGATTTTCATACTAATCTATAATGCAACTCAATGATGATTTTTCCTCAGAGGCTCTTAGTGGTACTTGAATTGTATCCTCCTTAGCAATGGCAGATTATTGCATTCAAAGGATTGGAGACATAGAATCAGGGTACATGGGCCATCCTTATGATTTTGATGTTTTGCTACATCATATGAATAGTTCAATAATGGAATTAAAGGAGCTTCCTATTATATCTACACCATCAGTGAAGGCAAGGAGCTGTACTGTTATCCATGGTACTGGTATAAACAGGGAGCATCTGAAGCCACTTGGCTTCAATTATATTCTACAGGATAGTATTTTAGAAAAGTGAGACACAGCATCAACCGAGCTGATCCGGTCAGATTCAATAATGTGAGAATCATAAAACTCGAATTTTGCACTATTTAAATATTTTTTGCTTATAATTTCAAAAGTGTGTGTGGTAGTGAATCATTCTTACCTTTCATAAAGTTGACTAAATTTTTCACAATTTGAACTTAACGACTGATTTGTAGATCCAAGAGTTCCCGAAATACAGCACTTCAAAAATTGGTCATTTTTTTCCAAAACATGAAATTTTAAGTAATGGGTCAAATTCTGAGCCAAATATTGGGGGAAAATAATGATTCTAAGAGGAAAATTGTATGAAGAGAAGTTTTAGCAAATCTATTTGCCTTTGATTCAAGCATAGAACAACATCTGTAGATCCAATGGTTGAAACATAATTTGCAAAAAACTAAACAATTAGGAAATTGGATTTTGAGATGATTTCATCTTAACCCTTTCCATGATTTGTAAAACTTCTGTAAAAACATAGACCTTCATTTTGCACAGTTTCCTAGGCCTTTTATAATTATGTAATATTATTGGCTCCAATTTTATTACATAGGATAGTATTTTAGAAAAGTAACGCATAGCATCAGAAATGCATAGAAACTCATATGAAATTACAAGAAAATCTAAAATTAGCCATAAAACTATTTAACCATTCCATAATACCTTAACTTCTTTTTGTAATATATTATAATATAATTATATAAGATATAACGGGACAAGTGCATACTCGGAGCAAGTGCATATACGGAGATTTTTTTCCAATTTATTTTGTTGGGTGAACTGCCTTCTATGAATTTGAAGTAAATAGTAAAATCCCCATAGATGGCCATATATGTTCTTGCTCTCAAGTATACATTTACCACCACTAGCCTTATATGATTAAATTATAATATATTACAAAAAAAAAAGTTAAGGTAATAGGAAATGGTTACATAGTTTTTTTTTTATTTCTTATGAGTTTCTATTTCTTTTTGGAAAAATATTATTGTTTAAAATTTCATTCATACCCAAATTGAATTTTCTGATTTTTCAATAGTTTGCACATTATGAATGAACCATGGGAAAATAATGATTGTATAAGAAAAATTGTAAGGAGTGAAGTTGTATTAAATTTATTTATCTGGTGGGCTCATCATTTGTAAAAACTAAAAAATGAGAAAATTGAATTTTGGGATGATTTGATCATGATTTTGACCCATTTTCTAGCTTGAAAACTTCTCTGAAAATAGATTATCATTTTGCATTGTTGTTGACGCATAACTTGCAAAAAAAAAAAAAAAAAAAAAAGAAATGAAACAGAAAATGAGAGGTTTTCGATGACTTATGATCGCTACTTTTTAAAAGTTAAGCTGACAGACCGTAATAGCATGTTCAGTGCCTTACAAGGTCGGACCCAGTAGCAAACAGAGGTGCCTACCAGTAGATTAAAACATGTCTACTACAAGAACTTAATATTCAAAATATAGCACTTCCAAATCAATTGTAACCTTTTCCATTCCTATTGTAACTTATATTGGAATGATTTCATATTAATCCTTTTTAAGGCTTGAAAACTTCTCTGAAAATGTAGGTCTAACATTAGTCAATATTGTTGACTCATAGTTTGAAAAAAAAACTGAAATATAAAATATATACACGTACTTTTGAAATTACAAGCGAAAAATATTAAAAAAGTGCAAAATTCAAGTTTTAAAACTCTCTCATCAGTGAATCTGGCCAAATTAGTGCGGCTGATGCTATGCTTCACTTTTCTAAAATACTATCTATTATAATACAATTGAAGCCAATCGGGCTCAGATGATCATTTTTTTTGTTCCATCACCTCCAGTAATAGTCGGGAAGCCAGAACCTCTCAATGTTCTTTTCAGGACAAGCCTAAAAAGTGAGAATGCAAAAGCATCTCTCAGTCTGACAACTATTATGGAAAAAACAATTATTTCTTCAAGGATTTGTTCTATGCCCTTTACCTACACCTATCATAATCGTTTTTATGAAGCATATTATCAACACATATGTTGCTTTATAAAGCTCATTTCTAATAATCAAGATATAAGCCAATTTAAAACTGATAAAGAGTTTGTGTGTCTTTTTCCAGTATTTTCTTCCTCCATTAGTGATTATGAATAAATTGAAAATTCCTATTTTGTACAAACCACATTTACAAGGACCAACAAAGGGAAAGAGCTGATGGAAGAGGACTTTTAAGAGAATCTTGTACATAGAGAAAAGCAAAGAGATCGCCTGGGAGTTGAGTTGGAACTCTTAAACAGATCACTTATCTTGTGAATTAGATACATCACACCTTCTTCAGTGACTAACAGTAAGGACTTTTCAACCTTAATTGCCATGATTACATTATGATTGTGAAGGGTTTTCGGTAACTTATGATAACCACTTTTTAAAAATTAAGCTGACAGCCCATTATAGCCTGGCATTTATGGTTTATCAGCCAGTCCACTAATGAAAATAAAATAAATGAATGAATTAAGCAACATTTAAACAGCCATGAGAATAGTTCTAGCAGGGGATGTCACACAAGTACTAGGCTATACCTACCTGCAGAGACACACTTCACCTATTTTAAGCTTTTAGACACAAAAATATATCAACCACAAACCGTAAAAGTAATTTAAAAAGTAATAAAAGTAATAAAAAGTAATAATTTAAAAAGTAATAAAAAGTAATTTTTATTAAAATATGTAAGTTAGTTAGTGTATATTATGGAAGCAATAAAACTATAACTGAAAGATACAATTTTAATTCTTACATCAGTTCCATTACAACCATCTTTTCCAGGGAATCCAGGTAATCCTGGAGGTCCTATTTGACCAGGCACGCCATTAGCTCCAGGAAATCCAGGCATGCCCATTTTGCCCTAAAGAAAGATTATTACAAATAAGCATTAATTATTTCTAATGAAAATAAAAATAAAGTGAATTTGTTTAAGATTTTCACAAAACAGTATTGATTAACAGAGGTAAATTATTAATAAACCATCAAACCCCAACAAAGCAAATAAAAAGAAAACAAAGTGGTCCAGGTCATGGATAATCTTTAAACTGATGAGGTGTTAACTCCAACTCGCCTGAAAACCTCTTGTTCCTCTAGGACCCATTGGTCCAGGATCTCCTTTATCTCCTGGAGGCCCAGGTAATCCTTCCATTCCCTGAAAGCCTTGTAAACCTTGTGGTCCTGGTAGCCCCTGCTCTCCTGGAGGTCCCTGAATGAGCAAAATTTCAATAAAAATAATCAGGAAAAAAGTAGATAATGGTATAAAGTAGTAAACATTTAAAAGTTTTTATTTTAATAATGTAAGCTTATTTTTTATACATTACCCTAATTCCTTTCTCTGCAAAACATTTAGGGATACAATTACTGCTACTTCCTCCTTGGTCAAATATTTTAAAATTAGAATACCTCTTCTCAGCATCTCTTACTACCTCATTGGAGGAAATGTTGGAACGAAACCATGGGAAGCCATTTTGCTGCTAACAAAACAAAAACAATTGAAGTTAAATAACTATTTATTTTTTACTTTCAGTTTATTTAATTGCAAGTTACTCGCAACCCACCAAATTTAAACATTCACATAGAATAAAAATTATAAATTAAATAGTGCTTACCAATTTTGAATGTACTATCTATGCATTCAACTTAGCTAACAGTACAATATGTTTGATTAGTGATTAGTTCTAGCTTATTAGTGTCAATAAGCAATTATTTTCCAGAATTTTTTTGGGGGGAAGGGAAGGAATTTAATAAGGTAAGTTACCACCTGTGATTTCAGGGAAAAGGATATATATCCTCCTAACACCCCTCACCCCACCCTCTGCGTATACCACTGTTCTATACAAAGTAAATATCTCAGAGTTGAAGTCAATTTCGACTAAATCAGGTAAAATCTGGTAAATTTTGTTAAACAGTCCTGATACAATACAAAAATAATTTATTGAAACTGAATTGTTCAAATTTAGTTGTATGTGGGTTATTTTAATTTAAATTGGCATTTTGATGTCCGGGTTCTTTGAGTGGCTGTGAAAGACAAAAATATTTTTGTATATTGACCTCTATTGGTTGCATATTGTAGGGCATGCCAAATTGAGTTAATATGGGTCATTAATTTTTAATTTAAATTGCTCGATACCCTCTTAAAAAAAAATTAATTATTAAAATAACCTTCATTACGTTACCGTCCTGAACCATTCATTACGAGACCAGGTGTTATTGTCAGTGAATGTCGCAATCTGGTTCTCGATACAACTACAGGCTGATGCCCCTTCTTCCCATGAAAATAGGGTGAGTATTTTTTAATACTGCATTACGTTACCGTTCTTTTTTCAGGTTAACTTAGTGATACGTCCTCCATATTATACTAAAATACGGTCGTCGTGGACATAATTTTCTCAAGTTAATTACATTTAATAACAAATAGAAGTAAATGTATATGCGTAAAACTACCGAAACCTCCATTACGCTAACGTGGCGGTAACTTAATGGAATAGGTGGTAAATTACGGGATTTTAATATTGTATCGTAATGGATAATAAAATAAATATATAAACAGTGCCATATTTACCCGGCCTGGAGCCCCGTGATCCACAGGAAATTATTTCTCTTGTAGATGTTCAAAATTTTTAAATGTTTGTAACTTTTCAAATATTAAATAAAATAATGGATTTAACTAATATGTTGCATATTTTGTTGATAAACGAAAGCTGCTCAGAAAACAAATTCTCTAAAACATGGAGGGCCATAATATTTTTAAGTGCCATGGGCACTCATTGGTTAAAGATAGAAATGGATGAAAAAGCAAACAAACCGTGCATTAAATGAGTATAACGTTAAAATGTGATAAAGGTTATGAAATAATATAATTATTATTTCTATAACAATATTTTTATTATCCATGAATCATTATAAAAAAAGATAGAAAAGAATAATACGTTGGTAAAAAAAATAAGTATTATAATACATTTTTATCTTAAAGGCTTTTTGCCATATTTGATACATTATATTATTCTACAAATTAAAAAAAAAAAACTTGTTTTATTTTTCTAAAAAAAAATTGTATTTCATAAAGTTTCCATGCATACATTGAGCATTCTCAAAACATTTATATAAAAACATGTAACTCATCTGATATATATTTTAGTACAATCACCATTTATATTATTACCTGTTTGTCCTTACATAGAATTAATTAACAGTATATGTGTTTCAAGCTTATCTACTAATTATTGTTTGGCAACTAAATATTACTTATTCTCATATCTACGCCATTATATTTATAAATTAACATGTGCTATATTTTAACCAATGATTATCTGCAACAATTTATTTACATTTATAGTATTGTCTATTTTATTTCAATTTGGTGAGTGATTGATCCATATTATTTTTTGTTTTGATAATCATAAACTCTTGAATTTATTTGAAGGGTACGGAGAAACGACCTGGATTCTATTTCATAATAAAGTACGAAAGTACAATTGCGAGAAAACCTATGATTTACTATGCATAGGACACACTGTGAAATGTTGAAAGACAATAAAATTCAAAACTAGTTGTTAGCATCTACCTAATATACCTCGATTCCTATTATTGAATATTCTTCAACATCACGTGCAGTCACCATATCTGGAGCACTTGTGTGTTCACTCAATATAACGTTGATATGAGGCCGAAGTTCTAGGAAACGTTGGACCATGTAATATTTGCTGTTCCATCTGGTAGGAACATCTGAAATTAGCTTGCATTTAGTGCCACCTTCAGTGGCTTTTCTTAACTGGTCACAGCCAACAATAGCAAACCAAGTTGTAATACTACGAATCTTTCTAAATAATTCTTCCAACTAGTCTTTTCGCACACTAGATTTAACAAGTGAGCAAAACAGTATATATGTTTGGCCTGTGAGAACGTATCCACTGCCTTCACAATGTTTGCCCCATTGTCAGTGACAATTTTTGTTAATTTTTCATTTGAGATGTTAAAACGTCGGCACACATCTTCCAAAACATGAGATATGTATTGGGATGCATGCCTGTCTGTGAGTTCTCGAAGTTCCAGAAACACTGAAGACATTTCATCATTTGTTTCTAAAATAAAATGAACAGTGACACCAATTAAACTTTTCATCTGGTGGGACTCCGTTCATATGTCACAAGTCAATGTCACTGAATTTACTTCATTCAAATGTTTTTGAATAAGAGAGCAGTTCTGAGTATTTTCATTCAACAATTTTTTTAATGTATTTCTAGAAAGTACCTTATATAAAGGGGCTAGAATTTTAACCAAGCTGAGAAAACCTTCCTTTTCAACTGTGTAGCATGGCAGAGTATCCTTACAGATAAAATATAAAATAGCATCATTAATTTTTCTTCGTCGTTCGTCTCCCTCTTCAAATGATGCGATATTTTGGAAACTCTTATGTCAGAAGCTTTTGACGGAGGAATTATTTCATTTGCTTCATTTAGAAGTAGATGGTGTTGCAGAAAACCCTGACCCTGATGGAGACGAAAAACCGTGCGAATGGAAAGATTTGAGGTGTGACTGCATGTTTGTTGTTTTTTATATTTGTACTAATATTTGCATTCCATTTAAACTGTCCATTAATTAAACTCCATTTTACTGTCTCTCCATTTAAAATGTTTCCACACTTCACTTTTTGGTGGCGACATTTTAGTTTCTATTTTCACTTTAATCACCACACTAACAACAGCAATGTACAACAGGTTAGTGACCGTTAGTGACGCCTTTGAGTTAAAACAGTAAGGAAGTTACAACAGCTCAAAGACAGCGTCCTAGATTGATTAAATAATCAAGCTATAATGTTAAGTACAGCTCACGGATAACATTAAAAATATGATAAAGAATAAAGGAAATTTCTAATTAAAATAAAATAATAAAGTTTATAATATCAATATCACCGATATATCGGTGTAAAATACCGATATATCGGGTGTTAGGATAACGATATAATATATCGATTTTTCAAATCCGATATATCGATATATCGCGTTTCGATATTCCAACTCTAGTTTCGGCCCCTGTTTTTATTTCCTTGTACGAAGTAAAGGAAGTATTGTAATCACGAAAATTTTCGGTTTTCAGATTTCAACGGAAATATCCATTTTGACTAGTTTCGTCGTGGCGTCAGTACTTACGTACGTTCGTATCTCGCATAACTCAAAAACGGTAGAAAGCCGTAGAAAGTTGAAATTTTGTATTTAGGATTACTAAAAAATCTAATTGTGAACCTCCCTTTTTGGTCACTGCATGATTACCGGAAGTCGTACTTTACTTGAAGGTCATTACTAATTTTCATCAAAAAATATATTAAAATATAACGCAAAACTTATCCGATTTGGTATTTAAGACTTGCAAACTAATATAAATAAAATAATAAATTTTGGTTAAAATTGGCAAACCGGAAGTGGTATTATACATAAAGGTCATGTCAGACTGTCATCAAAAATTATATTAAAATATAATGTAAAACATCTCAAATTTGGTTAATAGGACTTTTATATTGATATGAATGTATTTACTATATTTTGATTAAAATTTGTGAGCCGAAAAGGGTACTTTACTTGAAGGTCATAATAAGCTTACATCAAAAATTATATTTAAATTGAATACATAAATCATATGTTAATAAAGGTTACAAACGCAATTTGGTTTCCAATACAATTAAACATTTTTATTACTTGTTTTAAGTGTTAAAATTGAGTGTAAAATACTGGTTTTCCTCCCCATTTGTGTGTGTGTGTCAATAGATGGATGTCGCTACGCCGAGTGTCGTTTTTGAGATACTGCAATTTCGGAAACTAGTATCAAATTGAGGATCACTTTCTGATTTAGGTCCGCACGGGCCTCTTACCATCTTGCGTACGTACCGTTGTCATGGCAACTTTATAACTCTAAAACCAAGTTGAGTGTATACTAAAATTCTTTATTAAGAGTGAAGTTGTTTTTAGGTTTCTATGAAGTGATTATGTATTCTTTCCTATGTCTCACCCTAAAGCATTGTTAAAGATGAATATTACAAATAGATAACTGAGTACCCTTATAGCTGAGTCTTATTGCTTGACTGTTAAACTGAAGGGATATTTCCAATGGTGCAAGCTAATTACTTATTTAGTATAAACTGTAACTTCAGCATAGTCATTATAAACTATGTAGCTTCACCAAATATGTTTAATAAACTTTCTTGGCAATATTATGTGTGTATATTCATATGTTTATGTATTAGGGAGAAGATATATACATGTTTAATGCGAGAGTTCTCGCTCGGGTATACTAGTCACTGCTATATATTATTAAGGTAGTATAGATCCCTTTTCCGGCTCTCAGGAGCGATGGATTTTGAGGAATGAGGTATCAAAAGAAAGAGAATTTCATGGAGTAGTGACGAATCCTAATTTTGTTTCTTAAATTCTTACTAGGCCTTAAATAAAAGTGATGAAAAAACTAGGAGGTTTCAAAGATTCGACGATTTGGAGTCGGCAGATCGAGACGGGACGGGTCAGGTTTTAAAGGTATCGATGCGGGCATCATGGTCATGTACGTTCCCTTAGAACGTATTGGTCCAGCATTTTAAAGCCCATTTTCGAGATAACGTATGGAATGTGTGTGCAAATAGATGGATGTCGCGAGGCCGAGTGTCGTTTTTGAGATACTGCAATCTTCGGAAACTAGTAACCAAATTGATTATCACTTTTTGATCCACCGATTTATAGTTTAATAGGTGTACAAGGAAGTCATGTGCTGTCCACATCAGATATTTTAAAAGTTGTTTGTAAAAGTATTGTACAAACTTTAAAGTATGATGATCATGAATGATCAGAACAATAGATATGTCTTCTATTATTCATATTATCTTTTAAAAGTTAAACATAAAAAACTTGAAATTTGGGAGGGTGTTTAACTCGCAATTCTTTTCGTGGCCAAAGCCATGCAGGTACAGCTAGTTACAAATAAAATTGCAAAAGTATATTAAAATCGATCTTGTTATTACTATGGAGTGCATTTTGACAAGCTATACTGTACGAAGAGCCATCCAAAGGTACAGGGAGACTGGGATGTGGTGTTGGTCATAAGGTGATGGGCAAGAGAGGTGGCCAGTTACTAGACGGCCAAGGTGATGGGCACGAGAGGTGGCCAGTTACTGGACGGCCAAGGTGATGGGCATGAGAGGTGGCCAGTTACTGGACGGCCAAGAGCAACAAACCCTGCTTTCGTGATGGTCTAGGCCTTCAGGAATCGCCATCATATTAATACCACTCAAGCCTTTCATGCTGTCCTCCAACTAGATGTTTGTGTGGAAACGACTTGCAGAAGATGGCCAACATTCGATAACGACAGCCACTGCTGTTAACATCAGCGCACCGGAGAGCCCGCTTTAATTTCGCTGGAAATTGAATTCCGAAACTGGACCGATGCAGAGTGGACTTATGTAATGTTCTCGGGTGAGAGCAAAATTAACCTGTTCAACTCTGACAATCGTACCAAGATAATTATTCTTTTCACTTTACAACAACAAATGCTTACTTTTGGCACTAATTATCCCTATTATTGAGTTTTGAAACAAAAAAAAATTGGTGGGCCGATTTTGTTGTACCAATGTATAAAAATAAAAAAGAAAAATAATAACTTCAAAACAGTACACAAGAATCATTAAAAAGAATCATAGTAACTTTGACTGTCACCAACTATTGCTAACTGTATCATTTGCATGATTGCATTTATAATATTAATGAACTTATAACGAGTTAAGATGTAAATGAAGGAGATATTGGCACCGACATCAAAAATTATAAATTATTTTACTGTTCAGGTTGATTTGGAAAAGTTACTAATGATACTTAATAATCTAATACTTTTGTGAGTAAAATTATTTATTTATTTTCAGTGGTTCTAGTGTAACGTTTTCAAGTTGTTTTTTTTCAAATCTTCAAATGTTTTCTTTTTTTTTTCAAATCTTCAAATGTTTTCTTTATTTTTTCAGTGTTTTTCTGTAACGCTTTGAAGTCGATTTTTGTCTTTTTAAAGTTTTTATTTACTTATTTTTAGTGGTTATTGAATACCGTTTTGAAGTCAGTTTTGGTTTTTAAAAAAAGTTTTTATTTCATAGTTTTCATTGGATAAACTTTAATATGAAAAGCATATGCAGGGCTAATAAACAAGCTGTTTTTATGAAACAGCAAATATCAGCTTATTTATTTATTTAGCATAAAATATAAAAAAGATTGTAAAAAAAAATGACCTTCAAGTAAAGTACCACTTCCGGTAATCATGCAGTGACCAAAAAGGGAGGTTGACAACTAGATTTTTTAGTAATCCTAAATAGAAAATTTTAACTTTTTACGGCTAACCGTTTTTGAGTTATGCGAGATACGTACGAACGTACAGATGTGTAATGACGTCACGACGAAACTAGTCAAAATGGATTCAGGGGTGGTCACAATGGATATTTCCGTTAAAATCAGAAAATCGAAATTTTTCGCGATTACAATACTTGCTTTAATTCGTACATCGAAGTAAAAAGACAATTATAACCCAATCGATTACTACTCTGAATCCACTAAATTACATAATAGGTTTTAGCATCCTATCCATACTCCAGATCTCAATGTTTTTGGAAAAAGCTCACCCATGTACGTCAGAAACAAAACGTTACGCACAGATTTACGCATACCTTTAGCTCAAGACCACAAAAGATTTCATGGAAAAACCCAGTGACACTACAACACACTTATACGGAATATGACAACAACGGAAATGCCTGAATTTAACTGAAAAAAAAAGCTGAAAAGGAGCTGGCTAAGAGATCTCCTTATGTAAAATCCTTTGGAATTTCACGTTTGGAGGAGGTACCGATAGTTACTGACCTCTCAGATGCCTGATATGCCAGTTATATACTATTTCTATCACATCCGTTTATTGTCGCGATATGAGTGACAGATGTGGATAAAAGTAATAAAAATATGGAAAAAAAGGAAATTTGTGAATGTGACGCAGCTCGCGTTTTAATTGATTTTGACCTGTCTTGTGTAGACCATTACCATAATACTAAAATAATTTAAGTAGCCTGCCTTAAATGATTTTTCTGTGAAATAATATCAGTGAGCTCAGAAAAATCAATTTCTTTAACGCGTTCATTTTCAATTTAAACCAGTAGTGAACTGACCAAACTAGTCGATCCTGACTCTTCGTTGATCTCATACAACAGAGTGCTCTGTTTTGGCTTTTGCTATCTAGAAATGCAGTACGATATCAAAAGAGAGAAACATCATGATTACGAATCTGAATGAAATATTACTTAATATTTTACTCCCTGTCATAGAGACCCCCTTACTTCGGGGGCTCCGGGGCATTACACCGGTTGCCCCAGTCTAGTTACGCCCCTGGTTATTATAACTCCAGCCTATTAACAGTCAACGTTTGTAGTATAAAAATACGCCCACAGATAGCGAAGGAAGCTCTAAATGGTAACCAACTCAGCAGTTTAGAAAACCTTATTATTAATAGAATTATTATTAGATCAACAGTTTTCAAGATACTTATTTTAACAAATTATGTATGTTTTCAATAAATTCCATTTATGCGAATAAAGGATTCCGGACACCAATGAGATAAAGAAACACTTCTTAGCAGGAGTAATATTCCATTAGCTCGAGTATTAAACGGCGGACGGGCGGATTTTTTTAAATTGGTATTTAGATTCAAACACAAAACCTCAAATTTTGAGGGGAGGAGTGTTAAACCTTTTTTTTTTCTTGGTCGATTACAAAGGTCTATTATTGAAAATAATAAACCAAAATGATTCACTTATTTTTTAACCATTTGAAATAATCATATAAAAGTTTTTTGTTATTTTTAACTAAATGAAAAAACGATTATTCCTGACCAAGCTCCAATATGTTTTGTTAATGAACCGAAACATATTTTAATTGAAACATAAAGGATTTGTATACCTTATTTACAGCTTACAGTACTTTTTAGCATTCACAGATCTTTAAGATAACTCTATGTTTTAAAAAAAATAACTTATATCCTTTGGCTTCTCACGCCCTCATTTATAAATATAAAATATATTTTGACAACATAGTAATTTGCCGTCAAGTATTTTTCAATAAGCACATCTGAGTTCATCCGGATAGCGGTTAACTTGGCAACTTCGAGTAAAGAATGAAATAAATTTTCTAATTTTTAGTTAATTTGTAATTTTTAAAATATTAAAAACTGCTAATTATTGTTGTTCTATTATAACCTGAGCAAATGCTTTAAGCTTCAATGCTCACTGGATAACTTATAATTTCATGTTATTAAAAATTAAGGTTTACTAAAATGTGTAATTTGGGAATTATTTCATGTATTAAGAAAAGAATCTGGAGTTTTCGATTAAAATTTTATCTCCGGATTTCATCAGCGTATCAGTGAGTTGTGAAAATTAATCACTGAAGAAGGAAGACAAGATCAATCACTTTACATTTTTTACAATTGTACCTAAACAAATGAGATTGATTTAATATTATCAATCGTTATATTAATCATTTGAGTTAAATTAAATATAAAATTCCTAGAACAGAAATGCAAGTCTTTATGAATATACTATCTATAATTCCAAGCTGTTAAATATATTAAATATTATAATCTAATTTCTTACAAAATATTCTCACTCTGAAAAAAAATTTAAAAGTAGAAATCCCGAAAACTGTAAGCTCCATATACAGTGCATTATAATAAATAAAATCAGTGTTATATATAAAACATTTAGAATATAAAAGGGCATATATATATATATATATATATATATATATATATATATATATATATATATATATATATATATATATATATATATATGTGTGTGTATTTATATAATAGAGATGGTAACCCTGCCCAACACTAGTTTTTGAATCAATTTGATTTAATGGTAGTTAAGTGCTAGTTGAATTTTAATAAATTTAATTTCATTCGAATTCAGACTTTTAGCTAAAATTAAAAGGCCAGAGAGGGGGAAAAGATTCGTTTTAATCGTATACCAATTTCACGTTGGACGAAATTTAAATAGTTTTTGGTCAGTTTTTAATAATGTATTTATGAAAAATAACAAACTGAGCTGTATACCAACCGCTTTATACGATACTAGATATGTTACCAAAAGTATATTCAATCTATACAACACACCGTTTTATTTCGGAAAGGATAAAAAAAAAATGAAATTTCGAAAATGTGTTACTAATAGAACATATTTTCAATAGAATGCAATCACTCCATTATTAAATAATTAAATTAAACTATTGAAATTACGGAAACGCGGACAATATTAATAAGTTTTCTAGAATATCAAGTACTTCATGAAACAAAGTTTCATTACTTACCGCATTGGCAGGAGATGAAAAGACGAAGACGGCAGGCAGAAGGAAGAGAGCCAACATACCGTCCGAAGAGACCGAGTGCTGCTGGGCCAATGGTCTGTACCGGGATGGTTGGGTGGAGGGGGCTGCGGTGGTGAGCGGTGGGCGCACTTCCACTTGGACCATGGTTCCTGGCGGCGGGTTCCTCCTTGTCGTCTTACTATCCCGAATAAGCGTATCCCTTCAAGCGGTGAGTACTATATTATTCGTATCCCCTAGCGAAATATCACAGGCTGAGGATTACATGCGGTAAAGATTGCTATTCGGTTATGTTTGATGATTAATATGAAGTTCTATTGAATAAGTATAGTATATATGACAAACGACCATTTATGTGGCAATATATAATATGTTGTTGCCTTAAAACATCATTTTTATTATTTTTTTTTTTTAATGTGTTAAAAGACATCTGAAAGATTCCTTATAAATGTCTTTAATTTATTAAAGTATATCAATTGCCATAGTAATTGCTAGCATTCCTCTTTGAGATTTTTAATCCACAATGTGCATGTCAGTATGAAAATTCTTATGCTGATAGTATGTTATAAGTCGATATCAAGGATTTGTCTCTGTTACTATTCCGACTAGTTGTATATTGTCGATTTCATTTGTTACTATAGTGCATAGAGTATAGAATGTTTGTACTTTGACATTATGAAGTTAATTTGGAACCCTGCATTAATGGTATAGCAATAAATCAATCTCAGTTTTCTTTATAAACAATTTATTCATAAATATTTAAGTGCTATGCGGCATTGACTATAAAATACTATTCCTATGATATGTAGTACGGAAATTAATTGGATATAAACAAGATCGTTGGCGATGCTAACATTACACTTTTTCGTGGATGCTTTAGTTGGCATAATCGAGGACGGCAACAGTTGCAAATATATAAGTCTGGTCATTAATATTTTTCGTTTAATCATTTGTTCTTATTTATTCGATTATTTATTTATTCTTCAATTGAACATGTCAAGTGTGGACCGAGTGAGGGAGGGGGCACTGAGCGTTTGTAACGGTCCAGTCAGCTGATGAGCAAGGTCGGATGAAGAAGCAAGTCATTTGTGAAGCATTCGTCTGGCTGTAGCAGACTAGTTATGATATAGAGATTACAAATATTGGTTGGTCTTGTCCAACGTCCACGTTTTTTTTCTTTGCATATGAAGCGCATATAACTTAAAACTAAAATGATCCTTCTACGACTTCAACTCTACCAATAAATATATGTTTACATTGTAGTACTTCAGTAACCGTACGTAACATGCTGTTCAATAAAGGACAACAGAATGTATATTCGTTTTCTCGACAAACTTCTCAGATCTCCTAACACATTTATAAATCATGTCACAACACATTTTGCCAAAAACACTCGCAGCAAAGTGAAATGGAATTAGATTACAGACATCAGTGATTACTGCTTAGGAAAGTTCATATATATGGTTGACGACAGGGATGCCTACCGCCCACCTTAGTCAAGGACTTACCCTCTCAAACTTACCGCTACTGATCATTAATTTGAATCTCTTATTATTATTTATGAGCAGATAATAAGATCTTATTACATTCTATAAATTCATCACTGTAGCATTCTATGTATAAATAATTTTCATATCTAGTTCATTTAGCCCTGATGAAGACATTCCAAATATTTTTTAATTCACAAACACTTTATTTGTATCATTTATTAACTAAACCATACCGAATTGGAAACATTTTTTTCAATAAAGTCGGTCTGAACTTGCTCCTATATATTTTTGAATTGATAGGTTTTGATAATTGTTGATAGATTTGTTGCTATTGCTTGATGGTGGAGCTTAAGGTCACATTCTGAAACATGTTTTAGTAATCAAATGGTTTTCTTCGATTTGTTTCGTAAATGACTTATAGAAATTTTTCTTTATAAATTTATATTTTAAAAATTTGTTTATTTGTCTTGAGATATTTTTATGAAGTTTATGATAAATGAAACCGTAGTGATAAGACTGTAGGTTTGAACCAAAAATAAGTTGATCTTTTAAAAATTATTTACCAGCACTGGAGCATTTCTTTGGTTAGCTACGCCAATGACGCTGGATTAAACTATCTTGTTTTTAAAACGTCTGCCAAGTAGAACAGTATACCTTACTCACCATTTCTATCAGGTTCATAAGGAAAAACTAGTACAAAAAAGAAATATGTAAACAAAATTTAAATGCTTTAATTGTTTATTTTGGCATGACTCAGATTATTACTATATATTGTAATTTTGATGGCATTGATAGTGGACCATTTGCACACTAGTTCTCCAACATTCATCTAACTTTGGGCCAATTCGGACGAGCAGTTTTTGAGATATAGGCATGTCACGAAAATACGTTTGTGCGTGCGTAAGCGAAAGTAATGAATGACATTTGATAAAATTAATTAAGACCATATTTACACTAATTTTAAACTTTTGGTAAACTCCGACGAGGCGTTTTCGAAATATTGGTGTGTCAAGGAAAATATATTTGGGCATGCATTAGCCTAAATAACGGATGGAATTTGAAAAAATTGACGTGGGATCATTTAGTTACCAACCTGCACTATCCCTAAAAAAAATTAATCACAATCGGATGAACAGTAGTAGGTGTTATGCCCTGAGGCCGTGGTGGTCGAGAGTGTTTAGACGTCACCTTAGCAACCTCGAGTCTGCTGTGGTGGCCTTTCACTGAATACGGCCTGGCCGGGTTAAAATATATTACGTGGAAATATAGAATGGATCTCGACCTTCCCACTGTGGCTAGATTATGTCAGTAACCTGTAGAAATAGCCCGTCCTTTTTACCTTATAGGAGTAGGCAAGGACGTTAAACACAATTGAAAAAAATAGAAAAATAGGTGTCATGCCCGTCACTTGTGTTTGACTGCAATCAGCCACGGGACCAAATTTGTTCCTTGATGTCTAAAGCGTAAAACGCTACTGGAAATTTTTAAGTCTGAGGACATAACATTTTTTCATTTCCTGCATGAATACAAAGCTTCCCTACCTTCGGTAGTGAGGAAGTAAACTAATGCTTGTATAGCAAATGAATATGAATAATATATATACCTACATGCACATACGTATAACATCCTAATTATTATCGGATTTTCGTGGTCATAAAAAATTAATAGCGGGACATCGATGTTTTAAAATCATTGGTATCTGTTTGTCATTCCTAGATATTGAATTAATTTTAGTAGCAGGTTAACAAACATTTGGAGAGGTTTCTTTCAAAAGGGAACATATCCAAAATGCAAACGCGAGATCAGGGGCGGACTAAACGACCGCGAAGAGCCTCGGATTGCAAAGGTCCACCTGGGGACCAAAGTTAAAAAAAAAAGAAACAAAATAATATAACAATTTTTTTTATTTATTGGTGTTTTTATTTATTAACGTTAAGGACGTTAATCTGACAAAATTATAAACAAAATGTTAAATTTATGGCCTGTAAGTTGAAACTTTTTTTTTTTTGGGAGGGAGGTCTGAACATTTTTACCGTTTAGGGCCCACACTTGTCTTAGGATTTTAAGCTGGAATTTTCTCATAATATCTACTAGATGGTAAAAATGAAACCACAACATCATGGAGTTGCCTTATTATCGAGCTTATAGAGCACACTCACTTACCTCTTCGACTCTCCTATTATCAGATAACCTCCTCTGTAACCTGAATGTGACTGTTTGGATGTGGAGGACGTTGACTTCCATGTGTGATGCAATAATTAGTTACCAAGTTGACTCAAGATGTTCTTTTACTCTTTATTTTTTTCATGGAGATATTATTGCTTAATTAAAGTGAAAAACTAAGATTTTAAAATTAACAATAGTATTAAAACTAAATAACAACATTTAGTTGGTCTCCTAATACTATGAGGATCAATTCCTATAGTTGAAATGTGTAAAAAGCACTGGCGCATTATTAATTATTTTTTTGAAAAAGCAGCATTCATTAGAAGAACAATTAAAAAAAAGCAATGAAACGAGGATTAATGAGGCAGAGGTATTTGCATCAGCCTATGCCGTCCGTGTTGGAAAGGACGAGAGGTATAGTACAATGCCAGGGTGGAGAGCACAATGAACATTTTCATTAAAATACATTTTATATTATCATTACCGAAATTAAAATTTTATTATTTTAAGTCAATTTGTAAATTTCATAATTTTTAAATAAAATTGAGGCTGTACCTGAAAATCAGGTCTTATTTATTTTAGTATTGATTCTCGATCCTGTGTATCACAGATTAAGAAAACGGTTGATTTCAGGTGGCAGTCGATTGTAGATTGTGAAATAGGTACTTTAGAAGAGTAAGTGGTCATACGCCTTTTTTCCATTGGAAAAGTCCTTTTTCCAAATACCACATAGAACACAGAAAATAAATTGTCCATACTATTTTATGTATTGATGTGCTACCGCATTGTTAATCAACTGAAGTTGAGCCATGAGGAAATCCTATAGTATGGTTCAAACGTCGGCATTCAATAAATAATTACTACGATTTTATGTTATTCTTGACCACCACCCGGACTATCTCCTTAAATTTTCAATCGGCATAAGGAAAAAATAAAAAATAAAAGTCGTTAAAACAAACACTATTTTATTAAGATACACATATACAATTTCATTTTTCTCATGACAATGAAATCAGATATTTATGAATTTTTCAAACAAAACAAGCTATTTATATCAAGAAGAACTAAATCTACAAGGAACAAAATACCTCCAGTAACACTTTAAATAGAATAAAATAGTTATAATAATACAATATCTATATGTCCTTTTTAAATAAAAAAAAATTGTCATTTTTTGGAAAAGTTGGGAGCACAGACGATCAGGTAGTTAACATTTTTCTTTTAAAATCTGAAAAAAAAAAAAAAATCCATTCTGAACCACTATGAATATAGGACGTGTAAATTTCTCTCATTAAAACAGTTCTATCAACTTTTTAAATTACGTGACGATTTTGAAACTTTTATAAGAAACAAAATAGATATAAAGGATTCCAAATATGCAATCTCGGGAAAAAGGGCATTTGACCGCGAGATCCCTTTTTCCAAACCGCGTCAATTTTATTTGTTAAATCCACATTAAATGTTTTATTTTAATTTTTTTTTCAATAAGTAAAAAGTGTATTTTAGTAATTAATTATTATTATACATCCCAGGTCTAAGAAAAAAAAATTAAAGCTTTTAAATAATTTATTGTAATTATTTTTGCGCGAATGATCCATGATTTTAGGGAAAGCAGAACTTTGCGTTATCTAGCCACTCAAGTCCTCTTCAAGTAGTTTTAACAAAGACATATATATATATATATATATATATATATATATATATATATATATATATATATATATATATATATATATACATACTTTTTTTTTAATGAAATTTTTTCAAGTGTATTGTGCTGCGATTGGGAATTTCCTAACTTAAATATTTTTTTTTGTTATAGCTTCCCATTCATTAAAAACTTGAAACTTAAAAAAAAATGCAAAGCTTTTCTGTGCTGAAGTTTTTTGTTGCTCTTGAGGTCTACTACCACCTTTTTAAATATTTTGCGCCATTTGCGGGACACGTTGTATTTTTGTTCAACATTCTTCCTTCGATTGTGGATTTTTCTTATTTTAATAACAATAAAAATCATATATATTTTTTGAATAATTAGATTTTTTAAATTTATTCTTATCCCATTGTTTCATTTTTTTTATTTTTTCAAAAGCGATCAAATCCATGTGTAGTGACCAAAAAGGCACATATTCAAAATATATATGGCTGTGTCTCCTATAGTTTTGATTAAAAAAACATTTTTTCATAGGATTTTATTTCTTAGGTCTACTTTATCCAATACTATGTTTGTTCTTTTTGGGCCAACTTGCACGATTTTGATTTTTGTTGCATGAAATTGCATAATTTGAGCTTTTTAGGTGAAATTAGATGATTTATATTTTAATAGCATAAAATTGAAAGTGTGAACCAAACCCATAGTATTTATAGATAAGTATATAATATTGATTTTAATTTAATTTTATAGTTTTTACCTTATCAAATTTATAGTTTAGAAAATATAAAATGACGAGTAAACTCCGAATTATTGTGCATTTTATTTTTAACGCCTTATAACTTTATAATACAATTTATTTTATTTTACAAACCTTTTAAAACCGATTACCTATATGTTTGGAGTAATATATCGACGGTAAAAAGGTCAATGGGCGTAACCCTATAATAAATAGAAAATAATTTTTTTTTTTTAATATATTGTTCTCTTTTCTATTTCCTCCGTTCCTTGACGAACAATAACTAATCACTTGCGATAATTATAATGGTTTAGTTTACAGTATACATTTCTAAATCTATTTCTTTATTTTTTTAAATTAATATAACTGAAATTCGTGCAACAGTTAATAGTCACTGGCCATATTAATAAGCATAGGTCAAAAGTGCCGCCTTAAAAAAATAGGTGACTCCAACCGAAATTTAATCTTTTTTTATATTTTATGCTAAATAAATAAATAAGCTGATATTTGCTGTTTCATAAAAACAGCTTGTTTATTAGCCCTGCATATGCTTTTCATATTAAAGTTTATCCAATGAAAACTATGAAATAAAAACTTTTTTTTAAAAACCAAAACTGACTTCAAAACGGTATTCAATAACCACTAAAAATAAGTAAATAAAAACTTTAAAAAGACAAAAATCGACTTCAAAGCGTTACAGAAAAACACTGAAAAAATAAAGAAAACATTTGAAGATTTGAAAAAAAAAAGAAAACATTTGAAGATTTGAAAAAAAAAAGAAAACATTTGAAGATTTGAAAAAAAACAACTTGAAAACGTTACACTAGAACCACTGAAAATAAATAAATAATTTTGCTCACAAAAGTATTAGATTATTAAGTATCATTAGTAACTTTTCCAAATCAACCTGAACAGTAAAATAATTTATAATTTTTGATGTCGGTGCCAATATCTCCTTCATTTACATCTTAACTCGTTATAAGTTCATTAATATTATAAATGCAATCATGCAAATGATACAGTTAGCAATAGTTGGTGACAGTCAAAGTTACTATGATTCTTTTTAATGATTCTTGTGTACTGTTTTGAAGTTATTATTTTTCTTTTTTATTTTTATACATTGGTACAACAAAATCGGCCCACCAAATTTTTTTTTGTTTCAAAACTCAATAATAGGGATAATTAGTGCCAAAAGTAAGCATTTGTTGTTGTAAAGTGAAAAGAATAATTACCTTGGTAGATTGTCAGAGTTGAACAGATTAATTTTGCTCTCACCCGAGAACATTACATAAGTCCACTCTGCATCGGTCCAGTTTCGGAATTCAATTTCCAGCGAAATTAAAGCGGGCTCTCCGGTGCGCTGGTGTTAACAGCAGTGGCTGTCGTTATCGAATGTTGGCCATCTTCTGCAAGTCGTTTCCACACAAACATCTACTTGGAGGACAGCATGAAAGGCTTGAGTGGTATTAATATGATGGCGATTCCTGAAGGCCTAGACCATCACGAAAGCAGGGTTTGTTGCTCTTGGCCGTCCAGTAACTGGCCACCTCTCATGCCCATCACCTTGGCCGTCCAGTAACTGGCCACCTCTCGTGCCCATCACCTTGGCCGTCCAGTAACTGGCCACCTCTCGTGCCCATCACCTTATGACCAACACCACATCCCAGTCTCCCTGTACCTTTGGATGGCTCTTCGTACAGTATAGCTTGTCAAAATGCACTCCATAGTAATAACAAGATCGATTTTAATATACTTTTGCAATTTTATTTGTAACTAGCTGTACCTGCATGGCTTTGGCCACGAAAAGAATTGCGAGTTAAACACCCTCCCAAATTTCAAGTTTTTTATGTTTAACTTTTAAAAGATAATGTGAATAATAGAAGACATATCTATTGTTCTGATCATTCATGATCATCATACTTTAAAGTTTGTACAATACTTTTACAAACAACTTTTAAAATATCTGATGTGGACAGCACATGACTTCCTTGTACACCTATTAAACTATAAATCGGTGGATCAAAAAGTGATAATCAATTTGGTTACTAGTTTCCGAAGATTGCAGTATCTCAAAAACGACACTCGGCCTCGCGACATCCATCTATTTGCACACACATTCCATACGTTATCTCGAAAATGGGCTTTAAAATGCTGGACCAATACGTTCTAAGGGAACGTACATGACCATGATGCCCGCATCGATACCTTTAAAACCTGACCCGTCCCGTCTCGATCTGCCGACTCCAAATCGTCGAATCTTTGAAACCTCCTAGTTTTTTCATCACTTTTATTTAAGGCCTAGTAAGAATTTAAGAAACAAAATTAGGATTCGTCACTACTCCATGAAATTCTCTTTCTTTTGATACCTCATTCCTCAAAATCCATCGCTCCTGAGAGCCGGAAAAGGGATCTATACTACCTTAATAATATATAGCAGTGACTAGTATACCCGAGCGAGAACTCTCGCATTAAACATGTATATATCTTCTCCCTAATACATAAACATATGAATATACACACATAATATTGCCAAGAAAGTTTATTAAACATATTTGGTGAAGCTACATAGTTTATAATGACTATGCTGAAGTTACAGTTTATACTAAATAAGTAATTAGCTTGCACCATTGGAAATATCCCTTCAGTTTAACAGTCAAGCAATAAGACTCAGCTATAAGGGTACTCAGTTATCTATTTGTAATATTCATCTTTAACAATGCTTTAGGGTGAGACATAGGAAAGAATACATAATCACTTCATAGAAACCTAAAAACAACGTTCACTCTTAATAAAGAATTTTAGTATACACTCAACTTGGTTTTAGAGTTATAAAGTTGCCATGACAACGGTACGTACGCAAGATGGTATGAGGTCCGTGCGGACCTAAATCAGAAAGTGATCCTCAATTTGAAACTAGTTTCCGAAATTGCAGTATCTCAAAAACGACACTCGGCGTAGCGACATCCATCTATTGACACACACACACAAATGGGGAGGAAAACCAGTATTTTACACTCAATTTTAACACTTAAAACAAGTAATAAAAATGTTTAATTGGATTGGAAACCAAATTGCGTTTGTAACCTTTATTAACATATGATTTATGTATTCAATTTAAATATAATTTTTGATGTAAGCTTATTATGACCTTCAAGTAAAGTACCCTTTTCGGCTCACAAATTTTAATCAAAATATAGTAAATACATTCATATCAATATAAAAGTCCTATTAATCAAATTTGAGATGTTTTACATTATATTTTAATATAATTTTTGATGGCAGTCTGACATGACCTTCATGTATAATACCACTTCCGGTTTGCCAATTTTAACCAAAATTTATTATTTTATTTATATTAGTATGCAAGTCTTAAATACCAAATCGGATAAGTTTTGCGTTATATTTTAATATATTTTTTGATGAAAATTAGTAATGACCTTCAAGTAAAGTACGACTTCCGGTGATCAAGCAGTGACCAAAAAGGGAGGTTCACAACTAGCTTTTACAACAATCCTAAATACAAAATTTCAACTTTCTATGGCTAACCGTTTTTGACTTATGCGAAATACGAACGAACGGACGTACGTACCGACGCCACAACGAAACTAGTCAAAATGGATTCTCTACTTATTGTTACTAACATAGATAAGAAAATAAAAAATAAAAAAAATTGTCAGTAGCCTTCATTATTTAATTTGATATGGATTGGCCCTATTTCCATATAACACTATTATACTACTAATGTTTAGGTTCAATATAATTAATTTAAGAAATTCATTAATTCCTAACCACATTCTATTACAACTGGTTTTTCATTCTTCAATTTCCATCCCTCATCTTTACCAGCCGTAAGGTTCTCAGACAAAGAGTCCTTGTTCCCAAGATATAATCTGAAGCTTAATCAACGGCATCTCTGTCTAGTTTGACCCCGTTATGCTCAGCTCACTTCTTATATAGTCTTATTATTCCTACTATGAACCTGCCAACATAATCATTATCGTCATTATATTATTGCTAAATTCTTGTGTTGCATCAATAATAAATATAGCAGCTTCCTAAGGTGGGGTTAATGAAACTATAGAGTTCAGGTCTTTATTGGTACCACAACCTTATTGATTTCAACATTAATTTGGAAAAATGACTGGTTATCGGTAATTCCGGTTTTTTTATCCATCGGTTTAGCCGTCCATTTTTTCTGCTCAAAATAACCGGTTATTGAAATATCCGATTTTCGTTTTTGGCAAAGGACAATATTTTTTTAATCTCAGAGAAAAAAAAATAGGTAGCTGACATTTTAGTTTTTTGGATTAAAAAAAAGAATGAGGGAAGCGTCAATACAAAAAATCTAATTTTCAAATATAATTGTATTGTAAAAAATTAAAATATTAATCTTAGCACACTAATACAATCATTGTTCAATTTAAAACGAGATATTTTTATAATATAATAGATGATTTTGGATCAAAATAATAGTTAAAATTAGGTAAACAAATTTTTATTTTATTTTCCAAATCCGTATTTTTTTGGCCGGTTATTGGATTATAACGGATAACCAGATGTAGACAAAAATAATCGGTTAGCTGAAGTAAAAACCATTTTTAGGTTTAACCGGCCACTTATTCCTATCCCTATCCTCTATGAAGCCTAAGTAATGTCCCGTTTACGAAGTGGGCCAATATTTATAATTTATAATTTCTTTTCGTATTATGTCCAAAATTTATTTTATGCAAAATATTGAATTTGATTATTTATTGTCTGGTCTTAGTTGTGTATCTCTGGACAAGAAAAAATCTTGTGCAGTGCGCTCATACACCATTTTCCCTTACCACTCTATAATAATAATCTTTATAACATCATTTTAAAGAGTTCACATAAACACTACTTGAAATAAGCTCAGCAGCATGCAATTATTCACGCCTTTTCTAACAAAAATACAATTATTAAGTTTTTTAAACAATTTTAGTTCGACAATTCCGGACGCTATATATTTTTTGTTTGTCAAGCTAAAAATATATTTTAAAAGTTTCGGTTTAGTTTCTGTTGAAATTTCATTTAGTTTCTGTGGAAACATTTTGTTTCAATTATCCAAAAAAAGTAGAAATTATTAAGTTAATTTTTTTTTATTTTATTATTACATTACATTATTACAGAAAGTATTGTTGACAACAGGTTGGCGGCTTGGTGGGAGGAGGTTCGCTTGCATCCGTCTCCTTTCGGACGGACCGAAAATTTTCAGGATCGCAATACTTTCCCTTACTTTAAGAGAAAGTAAAAATACGACAGTCGCATTGATTTTCACTGTGGTAAATTTTCACTGTACATGATATTTTTTCTATGAATTATTTTCATATCTAAGAGATATTTATAAACAGTGATATTCAACGCAATGGGAAAGGGAAATACATTAGCCTTTTGTCACATTTCCTATATAAATATATGTGTATGCTGACCAAGGCAATTGTTGCCTCATCTGAGTTGATAAGAACTCTTGGAACGGACATGTGAGCAATAAATACATTTTTTTATTCCATTTTTTTAATGATAGAAAGATAAAAAGGAATGTAAGCTATTTTTATGTATATGATGTCATCAAGATGCTTTTAGTTTTTCATATTTTATTTTTCTGCATTTCTGTAATTGTACATCATCAATCAGTTTTAAGCTATTGAATAGCCCATTTATTAGGTTAATAAATGTTTGTGTTTTCTTTTTCTTTAATTTTTTTCTTCAAAATTTCAATTCATTATTTATTATGTTCACGTACTTTACATTACATGACACATCTACATTCTAACAGTGCTGATGTTTATTTTTAACTTTTAAAACCATTCTTAGCAATTTAATAATTACAAAGCAAAGCAAATATTTTAAAATAGACAAAGTTGAATTTATTAGATAAGGCAGAATTATTACCTGGAAGAAACTTAAAATCACCACCTGATTGGTGGTCTGAACCGCGTCGCACAGTAGTCTGAATTCTCTCATTATATTACAAAAAACACTACCGCGCTTGGAGTTACGGCTAAATAGGACAGAATAACGCAGAGAGGCCTTCAGGGGGATGGATGTGGTCTCACTACTCCCACCCTCAATTACATGCAGAGCTCTAACGCCTTTCTGACCTTAGATGCGATTTGTGTTGTGCTTTTCATCTATCCCCGATTTTTATTGTCTGTTCGTTTTTTTCCCGGTGATTTTGCTATCATTTTATTTTAAAAATGGGCTACAAAATGAATAATATTGCCTGATAACGCCGAGCATGACGGTATGACAATCCCGTAAAATGCCCTATCTGGTAAGCAAAGGATCCACCACATCGGGGCACCGCTCAGCGGTCCAGGAGGCGAAAAAAAGTCAATTTTTTGAACTATTTGAATCTACAACATATCTTAGTACTTTGAATACATGTTGATGATGTGATAAGGTTGTGATACGTTTAACATTAGTTAAGAGACGAAAAGATTCGTCACTTACATACCCATTCATTTTTTGTGAGTACCTAATCACTCATCTAATATTCCACAAAAAAAGTGCAACAAAGTAAAAAAAAAAAAATACATTTTTTAAATATTTTTACAACGTACCTAAGAAAATATAAACGCCATTATACACCTCATTTTTTTTGGTTTTAAAGTTATCATATAATTTTTAAATGAACGATCAAATAATCAAGGGTTACGAAAGTTTATCAATTGGTAACTAATGTGCGTAATCTTCCGCAGTTTTCTGTCTTATACGAAATTAATATTTAAACTCTTATTTAATCGATCCAACAAGTTTTAGCGACCATATGCGACTGTTGTATATATTTTAATTATACCGACTAAAAGTACATTGATATTAAAAGTTGTGCTGATGAGAATGTAAACAAGCTCGGTTTTCCTTTCAGTTAAATATACTTATTTATTTGTCTCAGTCTGCCAGTACTGTTCGTTCAGACAAGTCCTAATTACAGTATCTTTGTATCACAATGGAAAATTTTCCTAATGACATATCGTCGATATAGTTTTAGACAATGGCCGTGATTTTGTGAAGTATATAGAGCAATTGAGGAATGATTTTCCTCAGCTAATACCGAATCATCTGGAAGAAGTTTAGAGGTGTTTGAAACCAAACATTTCTACCGCGTTTTAATCAATAATGGAATAAATCCTGTCGAAGTAAGGGTCGCAAGGTATGGGAACAACAAATAACGATAATACCTCACGACTATCTTTTCTAGATCCACCTACCACAGCCAATATAACCGGGATGAGTGAAGAGCTGATTCGTCGCTTCGGAGTTATCCTCGAGGCGATCAACAGTTGTGCTGCTGTGGACCCATCACCATTTGGTGCACAAGATCTTATGGCATGCATGCACTATTATATCAGCTGTAATTTTGCCAATACGGATGTTGACAGAGGAAGCGCAGGAAATGCAAAATAAAGATTATCGTCAATTCAGACTCAACAATTCATGAAAATGAAGTCGAATTGCGACCAATGAAGATGTCTACCACATACTCCTCGTTGCATCACATACTTATATTAATCAATACGCTTTGAGCATAAAATAAAGGGCAAATTGGATTTACAAATGCTGTAAAAAAACTTTAAATTTTGTAAATAAATGAATTTATAAACAAATTTTATGCGTCTAGTTTAAATAAATATAGCAGTTTTAAATCTTTTTTTTTTTTTTACAAATTTAAATTACTGTGAAGACAATGTACAACGGATAATACCAATATCAATTATATAAATAAGTTACATCCAAAAAACATCAATTATTGCTTGAAAAAAAAAACATTTTAAATAAAAATTAATAGGTACTTGAATTAAATAACAATAAATAAATATATATATTTGATATTTACAAATAATTAGCAGAAATGAAGTGACCCAGAATTTGTCATCAAATTCCATACTTCAGTGTGGGTTACGATAGTCCGGGGACAAGTGTAATTCGGTGTGTTCCTTGATGATAGAATCATGGGAGAGGCTCAATCACTTCGTTTTAAGTTGTAGAATAAGAATATCAATGGTGATGAGTTGAAATTTTACCCAGACACCCATAATCAAAATGACTGCTAAAATATTTAAATTCCTTATAGTTGAACTATACTAGCAAAATTAGTGTCAAATTATTTGTATATTAGTACATAGGATGAAGATAGAGTATTGGGAATACCTAATTACGCACACATGTTGAAATATTCAAGATAGCTTCCAAGAGTGCTATGCTACCTCTGTAAATAATACAGGGAAAAATAGATAAAATATGTACATTCATGAAACTTTGGTCATGACTTGGTCTTGGTAGTAGGAATCGAGTCTGCCCAGATTCCAGAGTGTCAAAACGGGAAAATGATATTCGTAAAATTATTTCTACTGAGTAAGCCTAGTGAGATATCGTTAAGGTTTTTTTTTTTTGTTTCTGGATCGAATGAGACGACATAGTCAATAGTTTAGAATTATTACTGATTTAAGGTAAAAAACACAGAAAAATCACATTTTGCAGCTGAACTATCAGATTGCTGCGATCACTCAAAAATTATTTAAGGTAACCAAGTTCCAATCGCACCATCGCAAAGTTGACAAAAATCGAAGATATATTTAACATTGAAACAAATTTAAGAAGCATAATTTAGCTTAACCAAATCCACAGTTAGCGAACTTTCGAGGGGTCCAATAGCGAGAAGTTCTATTTAGGTTCTATTTATGCTCAACCGATGTTTATGTTTAATGGCTCAAATTATTCGTTGTGATCCCGTGCTTGTTTTGAAACATTTTGAGCTCAAAATACTAAAGAAATGTTGTATTCAATTTGTTAAATCTGTCCGTTTGAGGGTATCTAACGATTTTTTGAGAGGATGGTTTTGGATTATTTACGTCATTAATTGGATTAATCATGCCATTAATTGATTATTCGTTAATTTCAAATAAATTTCGCTTTTTTGCGCTATATTCGTATTTATTAAATAAAGTATAATTGTATAATAAACAAAATTAAATAAACTTATAAAATTAAAAAAAAAATACCCAAAAAAGGTTGCTCTGTAGTCGTCGTCGTTGTGTAATTTCAAATTCGGTAGCCATTCCGTCATTTTCTCCTACTATATTAAACTTATTTTCGTAAAACTTTTGGCTTTAGTAAAGGACAGTAAAGCTGTTATGGGATCAAAGAAATTATGATGCATTGCTTCGAAATAAGTGCCTAAATTCAAAAATGAAATTTGCGATAGCATGGGTTTGGCTCTGCGGATTTTAGTGTTTATCAGCTAATTCTAAAACCCAGAATATTTTTACATATATGATCTAATCCAATAATATTTAAAAAAGTTAGGGCTGTTATTAGTTGAGCACAAAGGAAGGGCCCGCCAATCCGACCTCGTCTCCCATTTTTCACTAAAAAATAGTTATTACGACGAAACCACTGTATATTCAACTTTTTGTGTTTTCTTGATATTTTTCAGGTATTTATGGGGTCGCATCTCAGTAGCTGTTCGGAAAACTTGCAGCAAATTTAGCGTTCTTTAAAATTGAACATGTCAAAGATTTACCTAAAATATACTGGAAGCAAGTTATTGAGGAAAATCTAAAAATAGTGACAAAAATTGCTAATTGATTGCAACCAATCTAGGGTAGCAGACCTTCATATTTCCAGTCTATTTAGAGTGTAATTTCGGCATAGACGAATCAAAAATTTCTTGAAATCAGACACGTTTTTTGATCTCTGCTCCCGGACTATAATAAATATGTGATGCAGTGAGTGTTAAAAAGGTCTTCGTTTTCCTTTTTGAATTGAACTTGGAGGCCGTTTTATTCCGATTTAATAAAGTCCAGTTGAATCATCGACTACTTTTCCTATATCTTTCTCTTCCTAAGTCTTTCATATATCTTTCTTTGAACTATATAATAGTGGACGCAAATTGAGAATTGGCCTAGACGTTCAAAAATTTTCTTCAAATCAGACCCTCAACTCCCGGACTAATAGTATCTACCCCTGATCCTGACACTCTTGTTACTGGTGTCGTTGCTTACGAGGGAATACAGGTGGCTGGGAATGTCGAAATCTTGCAACTGCTGGAGTACGCAAGGCCACCGTACGCTGTGAGAAGCTGTCAAACTATATGACAGGCCATTGGTGTAACTGGATTTTTAGCACGTGGGTGCGAACAACGGAAAAATGCGCTACCTTGGCATTTTTGGCCTAGTATGTCGGCATTTCGTTAAAGCAATGTGGGAATGTGGCCAACATTAAGAGCAAAGAACAAAGAGTTTAATATAAGGCAAATTGTTTGCTTTCACTACTAAAACTGGACAAAGTAATTAGCTTGATCCCTTCAATGGCGACTCTAAAAACGAAAACCGTCCTGAGGTAGTTCGAAAAGGGACGAAGGAGAAAATTAGTATTTTATGTGATAGGGAAGCGATAGAGCTGCGCCAGTGGCATGTTTTTTTAGTTCACTCAGTTTAAGAATGTCCTAAAACAAAGGAGCTAACACGTTGGAATAAAAACATTAGATCATTAGATCCCCCGCATTCCTTTTTTAATGTTTCTTTAAGTTACTTTCATCTCTCATCCTAAAAGAGAGATGATTAATAAATCAAACTCCTTTAATTAATAAATTAAACTATAGATTTTATTTCATCAAACTTGAAAAATAAAAAAGAATTTTTTAATCTTTCCTTTAATTTTTCAAGTTCTTTTTTTGCGCCCTGCGAGGGTGGCGCCTATCCAGGCATCCGCCCAGCATCACTGCGCCTATTCAAGTTACGCCAATGTGACAGGCATAACACCTGCTACCGTTTATCGGATTTTGTGATTGTGCATTTTGATACCTAGATGGTCCCATATCGATTTTCTTAAATTCTATTGTCTATTTTCGCATACGCATGCGCAAATATATTTGGCTTGACCCCCTTTATTTTACTTGTCTGAAAAACAAAAACAAACTTGTTTAGCTTTTATTTATTTTGATGTGAAAACCCAAAATTTTATCGTATTCAGAGCCTGAATACGATGGAGTTTCTGGTATTTGACCCAGAATAAATTGTCAATTCTTCATCTCCCCTCAAAATCACAACAGCTTTTAATTAGAGAAGGTGATAGCTGAGCACGCTGGAGCAAGGGTTTTAGAGTTAACACCCCGACTTTGTTAGAAACCCAGAAATTTCTCGTTCGTTCCTACCTGATGCTTTTCTAGGCTGTGTTAGTGGCTGTACAGTACTAACTACTGTACTGTACAGTAGTTAGTACTGTAGTGAACCGTATTATCAGTGCAAGTGTACGCTTTCATTTTTAGCATGTCTGGTAATAAATCTAGCAATAGTAGTACTGGTACTGTTATGTGGGGAAGCTAATCCCCAAACTAGTCCCCCCAATACGGTCCTATAGGTTCTTTTTATCAACCCTTGACGGTTATCTACAGGTTGCCAACGAGTTCTAATCCGTAGATATAGTGTGAAATTTCATGCGATCGCCACAAAATAAATACTAACTAATCCAGGTAGAAATCGAACCCAGACCGCTACAAGCCACCGCAATGGGCTCGGCTATGACGTACTCAACTCCCGGAATAAGAGCATAGCAACCATTTTCCATTGGTCACTTTTAAATTTAAATTTAAAGAGCGTGAGAACGAACTATACTAGAATAGATCTTGAATAAGGACAGGAACATCAAATAGAACTCAATGTGTTATCGAAACAAGAGATAGGATTAGCAGCGTTGGAAAGTAAAGGAAGGATTTTTAAGTACGGACTTTCATAGGAAGAAATCGATTAATTTATGCTTTGATATTCCATGAATTTAGGCAACTTGGTGTCCTTACTTGACTCTTAAGATTCTTGGGAATCTTCCAACTTTTTGCTGCTTACATCCTGAAGAAAAGACTATCACCATGTAATCAATGGCTAAAGGGTATTTTATACCTTTTTATCTTTCCTCAAATATCACACTTATAATGCTACTGAATAAAACGGAATTTTAAGTTTAATTTTTTCGAGAACAAGTTAATTTCACAACTTTATCATGCTCGTTCCTATGATTTGTTCATATATATATATATATATATATATATATATATATATATATATATATATATATATATATATATATATATATATATATGATAATTTTATCCTGTTTAGTTTTAGTAAGTTATGAGATTAATGAACGTTTTGATAAGATAGCTCAGAGCAAAAGGAAAAAAGAGCCGGGGATAAGAGTAGAGACGCCTAAAAACTAATAGGCTGGAATGGATATTTATTGGCTGGATCAAGGCCAAGTTTTAGGCTGGACCGATTAGCACCAATCTATGCTCTGACGTAAAGGATACGAATTGGCAATGGTGGATTGGAATAAGGTGTCATCTAAGCGGTTCTTGATCATTGACTATATTTTATATTCAATTTTCTTTTTTTACCTCAAACTTACAACTAATTTAGCTGTTGCCATACAGCGACTTCAACATGAAATTGAAAAAAATTTCGATGTTTTTTGAAAAAAAAATTACAATGTATTGGCTGACCGTTATTTAGACGCCTGATATGTACACATATCAATGTAGTCATACTAATATTTTTTTAATTATGATATAATTAAAAACATTTTAATGGACCAAACTCTTCTAATATAACGAATTAATGTTGTAAAACAGTTATTTCTTGTACTAATATAATTATGTCTGTATTTTTTGAATTTTTTAGCCTGGGGGTAAGAAGTAACATTACCAGATTTGTTTTTCCCAATCCTCATTTTACTTTATTCTTGATTAAATTTGTCATCATTAGTTATATTTTATCTCTGATAAATTTTAAAACTAGAGACCGTGAAGATCTTTACATATTAACTAGAGACCATGAAGATCTTTGTTCACGCGATATGGTCTTCTTACAGACAATTATTGCTTGCAGGAGCACAGATAGCATGGAGGTCACCCAGCCTCACGTTTCATGGTTTCTATGGTGCAGCGGCAAGCATTATAAGAGGTTTCCATTAGTCAAGGAACAAACTGTATTCCGAGGGATTTTTTGTGAAGGGAAGGTGCGACGACGTGGATTATCTTTATATGTGCTTTCTACAATACTCATTACATTTAGAATAACTCTTTGGAAAAATACTTGGAACATTTTCTGTTACGTTCTAGCTGAAGAACAAATCATGTCCTCATCATTTTTTTCAAATCATATATCTTTTGTGAGCTATGGCCCATTTCATATGTCACCATCGGTTTTGAACATATATTACTTATTAGTTATTTTTTTAGGGATATAAAAAGTAATGATTGTGCCGCTTTTTATTCATAATAACTAATAATGCAATGATTTGGAACTATCAATACTAGTACAGTCATATATGATGGCATGCAATACACGTACAATGATATAGAACAAATAATAAATTTGAAGCGGTAGTAATATACGCTCTTAATTATTAATATAAAAAATCTGATATGGACATCACATGACTTCCTTATACGCCTATTAAACTATAAATCGATAACACAAAAAGTGATCCCTCAATCACCATTTGGTTACTAGTTTCCGAAGATAGCGGTACCTCAAAAACGACTCTCGGCATCGCAACGTCTTATGGTGTCGGTTACTTGTGACAGTGCCCTAAGTCGTAATTCTGGATATGTTAGAGTCAATTTAATTTTCTAAAGCTATTATTTCTAAAATTAAAAATGACAATTTTTCAAAAAAAGCAGTAAGCATCTTCTGGTTTGCCAATTTTAACCAAAATCCTATTATGTTATATATTAAGTCACAGATAACGAATTTGAGAAGTTTTGCATTATATTTTAATATATTTTTTATGAAAATCTATTATGACCTTCACGTAAAGTACCACTTTCGATAATCATGTAGTGACCAAATACGGAGGCTCACAACAAGGTGTTACAGAAATTTCAAATATAAAATTTCAACTTTCTACGACTGACCGTTTTTGCGTTGATACTAACGGACATATAGACGTCTCGACGAAAATAATTTCAGTTTCCGTCAGATTTCAGAAAACCGAACATTTTCGAATACAATAGATACTTCCTTTACTGCGTACAAGGAAGTTTAAAAAAAAAAACACGATACTTAATGAGATTACATTATCCTTTATCAAATAGATTATTATCACCATCTAAGTCCCCCCCTGAATCATGATACACCAATTTTCATCCATGACTCATATTTTTTTATGTACTTATATGTCCTACACTATTTACTGCCTAGTATGTCTATTTCTATTGGTTATTTAATACTAAGACTAAAGATGTGTCTACTGTTTAATTATTCGAGAATGCACAAAAATAATTTTGCATTCCATATTCGCCTGTCGCTTTGGTGCCGTGCCACACAGCTTCATTTTTACTCTTCGGATAGAGATGCCTTCTTCCTTGCTTTTTGATAGTCCAACTTCTTTCATAACTGGAGTAAGTCAAAATCAAAGACTGATTCACTGGTTCTAAAGGAAACTCCAGCATTACTAGATCTGTATGCATTATTCGGAAGTGACATCACAGGTAGTTTGGCAAAGAAAAGAATAACATCTTTTTGGAAAGTCTTCAGTAAAGCATGTAACAATATTCTTAAAGCTGTTAGCAAACTTGGAAAACTTTCTTTATAATGATGGACCTTTAATAAAAAATTTCATGGGTCAAATCTATGTCCCTGGTACAAATATATCAAACATTGATAACACAGGCCAACGATGAAAAAACTTTTGTACTGAAAATACCTTATTCCTATAGTTTTTAGCGTGCTAAAACCAAATATGATATTAAAAAAGCTGTATCACCCACAATTTCTTCACATTTTATAGTTAAATTTATTAAATTAAGCGATTTTTAAAGAATTGAACAGCTTCAGAGACCAACGATGAAAAAATGTTTGTACTGAAAATACCTTATTCCTATAGTTTTTAGGGTGCTGAATCCAAATATGATATTAAAAAAGCTGTATCACCCACAATTTCTTCACATTTTATAGTTAAATTCATTAAATTAAGCGATTTTTAAAGAATTGAACAGCTTAGGCCTCATGAAACAATTAGGCCTTAAGTTAGGCCTCATGAAACAATTTGTAAAGGCGTTGCCTAAAGATGGACCATGTTTCTAGTATCTCTGCCAAAAGTTTCCACGTCTTTCAGAAGCTTAACTAAAAGAATGCGTCTTTGTCGGACCTGACATTAGAAAAATGGTGTTTGATGTTAACTTTGAATCCACGATGACCTTAAATGAGAAAGAAGCATGGGTATCATTCAAGCAAGTCGTTACAAAGTTTTTGGGAAATGAAAAACACCCAGAGTATGTTTCTATTGTAGCCAACATGTTACAGAAGTTAGGATGTTTGATAAGCCTGAAACCTACGAAAAACTATGGGTGATACAAAAAAAACTAAGGCCAGATTAAGATTCAGCACATAAAAATCTATAAAGATCAACTATTAAAGTTAAAAAAGTTTTTTTGTTGTCCTGTGTAATCTGAGGAGGTGGTTGTTGATGTTCAAAACGAAAGGAATTTAAGGAGAAAACTTGCCACAACAAGAGCATCACTGGCACAATAAGGTGATAGATTTCGCTATCAAACCATAATGGTCCCTTGCTGACAGCCCTACCTCATGGCTTCACCATTAAACTTTGGTTGGGAATTAAAAATAGGAAAGCGACAATTACGCTCCTGTTTTGTGTATACTATCAGGCGGTCCAGAAACAGTTCTTCAGCCCATTAGGTGCTGTTCATGTTAAAAGAAATTTGTTCCATCGTGTAAATGTCTTTCCCACAATCTAAAGTACACAGAACTTTGGGAGTGTGTGCGTGTGCGTTGTGTCCATACACACCATTAAGTTTCGTGATAGGACTTAGATGGTGATGATAATTTGTTTTAAAGAGAATAATGTAATCTCATTAAATAACTTTTTTATACTAATAAAATTGCTATTAGGCCCTACTTAAATTTTGTTATTAGGTGTACAAATAAGTTTCCGCCGTTGTTGAGAGATGGCTCCACCGACAAGATTATTTTGAATTTAGTCAGTTGAATAACGGCACATGGCAAGTTTGGACATCTGGCAACAACATAACCTTAAATACTTGTGACTTTGTGTTTGCAGTACGTATTTTTTTTTCGTGCGAAAATGTCAAGTTTTGTTCCGAATAAGTGCCATTTGCGGGAAGTTTTGATTTATTTATTCAACTTAAATCTATTGCTTGTAGAAGCATACGGGGATACTGCTTTAAGTCAGAGAAGTTGTCGCGAGTGGTTTCAAAAGTTTAAAAACGGCGAGTTTGACGTGGAGGACAAAGAACACTGTGGCCGGCCGAAAGTGTATGAGGACACAGAATTGGAAGCATTATTGGTGGAAGATTCAAAAGAACGGAAGATTCAGAAGTACCAAACGCAAGAAGAACTTGCACTTACATTAGGAGTGAGTCAACAAGCAATTTCACATCGTTTAAAATTGTTGGGAATGATACAAAATGAAGGAAATGAAACCAAGAGACATTGAACGCCAATTGTGCACATCTGAAATGTTGATTGCCAGGCATAAAATAAAAGGTTTTTCGCACAGTATAGTCACTGGTGATTGAACTGGGAAGCCCTACCCCATCGCCTTATTCCCCAGACATAGCGCCTAGTGATTGCCGCTTGTTTCGGTCGATGGCACATGGTCAGTCTGAGCAGCGCTTCACATCGTATGAAGATATGAAAAATTAGATCGATTCATGAATAGCCTCAAAAAATGAAAAGTGTTTTCAACGTGGTATCCGAATGCTTCCAGAAAGATGGAGAAAATTAGTAGCTAGTGGTGGACAATATTTTAAATAAAATGTAATGTACCGTTTGTTTACAATAACTTCGTAATTTTTTATTAAAAACGGCGGAAACTTATTTGTACCCCTGATATTTGTTCTATATCATTGTATGTGTATAAGTAACGTTTATTTAATACCTTATATGACTGTATTAGTAATGATTGTTCCATATCAGTAACGTTGGTACAGAAATTTATTTGGGGATGTGGAGGGATAAACTTGAAAATTTCCCAACAATTTTAAACGGATTTACCAACAATAAATTCCAATTCTATTCAAATACAACAATTGTATAGATAAAATCCCAATTTCTTTACTAGGAAGGTATTGATAATGGTCAGTATATCGATAATGGTTAGTAACTGTTTAACCAAAATTCCCATATTTTAAAGGAGGTTTTCAAATCTTCCATTATTTTAGGTTTTCATATTATTAGAGAAAGGGAGGAGGGGGGATGAAACCTCCCTCCATCCACCCCATGGCGACATCTCTGTTCCATATCATTGTATTATTAAAGTTATTGTGAGGAAAAAAACAGTGCAATCATTTTTTTTTTTCATTAATAAATAACTAATGTTCACTTATGAAGGGTTCAGGGTATAACTTCATTATTCAAAATTTTTCAGCAGAACAACATTACATTATTAAATTATATTGTTTTTCTCATGGCCTGCTGTTCTTTACTGTTTAAAAACTAGGCATTTAGACTGTTTTTCTTATGTACCCTTCATAAGTTCCAACCGATGGTGATATGACAGCTCATGGCCGAACAACAGAAAATGTTCTATTGCATTTTTTGCGTATGAGCACTCTGGTAGGAGCTATTCTTAATGTAACGAGTAAATGTCTCGGGTGGCTTCTTGATTCGTCACTAAAAATAATAGAATCCCAAAACGTTCGAGACTTATCAAAATAAGTTTTAGCAAATTCCAGTATTTTTTTCTGGTTTGCTTTGCTTTAAAGGACTTTTTTCTAGAAACCCGGCCCTTCTAGCCCTCCGAATACAGTTCTAAGTGTCTCAAGCACAAAATTCATACCATACAGGTGCAGAAGCCATTGGTTTTTCCCTTACTTCCTTTAAAATCGCCATTCGATGTATTCTGAAAAGTTTTCTTGAACTGTCTAACCAAGGTCTGTTGCTTAAATTATTATTTTCTTTGTAGCAATTAATAATGTATTGCACAGTTGTGTGCGACCTATTAACAGTGTTTCCAATGTCTCGCAGGGAATGAATGACCTTTTAATCGAACTATTGATGCACGAATATCTTTGGATACTTCCATTGCACGTATCAAGAAGCTGGCTAACAATCTTTAATCGCCATTAGATAACTTAAAACTGAAAGGAATGAATAAATATATAATGTTTTAGGGATTATTTCAATGAGAGCTCAAAATATTTACATTTAATTGTGGAGACATTTTGACCTATAAATTCGGCAGCTTTCTATTTATTTTTTATTTCGTTCTTCAGAATTCATTTCAACAATCGAGCCATTTTATGGTATTTTAGACTTGACTTCTAAAAGAAATAGTACAGTATAAAAAACTTCAAATAAAATGAAGCTGTCCTGTATATATATTTTGACATAAGATGTATGGAGACTTTTTTGACCCAGTGTACATGGAACATAAAGTCAAACTGATAACCTTTTTTTTTTGAAGTCGGTTAAAAATAAACTGATACGTTGTTGCATTAATTATTTGTATAATTTTATATCCCTTTCAATTAATCAATATCACAATATTATTGCTTATTTAATAATCCCCAAGAGCGGTAGAAGGGAATATGTACCTTCAATACTTGTAACCGAAAGCTCCAGCGAAGGTAGGTATTCTAACAACGTTCCGCTATTAAAATTTTACGATCCCTCCACGTTCATTAAGTTTGTCTGGGCGCGGCCACTTCTCTCTCGCAGGCTTCAATAATTTGCGTCCACGCATTGTTCCAATGTATGCACGTATTCTGTTCCCTTAATCAACCTATACAAGTATTTTTAAAAATTTATGAAAAAAAAGATACATTGCATCAAAGAGACCCATGCTGGCTGAAAAATAATCTGGTACAGAAGTAATAATAGATTCCACTACAAGAAGTAATCAACTTTATCACGTACCTAATAATGAGATTAATTGAATTTTTGTTTGATATTAGATAGTACTCAGCCTGAATGGACTTTCCTGAGTTCAACCAGCCCTTCATTATAAAATAAATTTTTAATTGAGTCTAAATCGGAAATTTTTATTTAGAGAAGTTTGAGATTAGTTCAGCTTTAAAAAAATACGAAACCCTTTACCCATTTTAATGGTAACCTTCAAATCATTTGAAAGGTAATACATATACATTTTTTCAACTCTGGATATGAGTATATGAGGTATGAGTTAAATAAATTTTGCTGGCGAATCTCTCCTCTTGACAAGGAAATATTGTGAATGGTTCACCAACCAACTTGTTACTTCCCAAGCTAATAGAACAGCAGTGGCTCGCATCTGAGTTCTGAGAAGGGCGGTCAACCAGATGTGGCATGTCACTTCCTGCCATTGCCAGCCACTTCTTCTCGTCTATTTCTTTCATGCATTGGACTATATTATTTTTTTCTCATATTTATGTTAATCAAAACGATCGTTTACAATATAAACTTATCATTTGTTAAGGGTTTTTACAAGAATACCAATATCGTAAAACCTCTTTCATCCGGGGGGACTAACTGGGATCAAAGAAAATCCGGATAATACTTAAATAAGCAGATATCATTTATTACGATAAAGACTATTTAGATCTGGTGAATTCATCGACGTCAACGTAAAACTTTCTTAAATTCAATAAAAAGCATTTTATTACCTTAATTTGTATAATCTATACAGGAACTGTTCATTGAATCAACCATCTGATTTGGATAATCTAGAGATTTGGACAAACGAGTTTTACTGTACCATTTAAATCACCATATTTACATACCATTTAAAGTACCATATTTTTTCCTCAAGAATAATTTTTATTTTTTAATTCTTATATTATATTAAATAACTATACTTTTTTTTTTCAAAAAAGTGAAATGATTTGAGATTTGAGAGAAACCAATTAAAAAAAAAATTATGAATTTTGAGTTTGTTATTTTTCGATAGTATTTCGGTTGATTGTTTGATTTCGGTTGACCAGTTGCAAAGTTAGGAATCTGTTACGCCATTTGAAAGTGCTGAAATTGCAGTTGCATTTTTACGAATAACGTCTTTAGGTCTGAAGCTTCCATTTTAATACCAATATACGTATTATTATATAGGTAAAACAATAATTATACATGAAACTATGAGATAAAAAAATTATACCTACAAAAAAATTTTAAATAGTCGAAATCGGCCCTAATACACAGAACGTAACAGTTTTTTTTGTTCTCCTTAAAAGTGGTGATTTTCACATTCGTAAGTTCGCCATGGGAACGACGATATCACCAACCAGAGGTGTAAATAGCAGGTGGCAACTGCCACGCGCCGCGGCCCAAGAGGGAATCGAATTGGCCACAAAATACAATTCCAAATTATATTATATGTAGTAATATAATTAATAATTATGTATAACAAACAACTTGTAATCTTCAAATTTTGAATAAGAAATCTAGAGGATCTCAAAACTTGGCCATCCATGATATCATTTCATGTCATCCATCATATTATATTCTGTGTAATTTGTTTAGTTTATGTCCAAAATGACATTAAAATGTGAAAGACTATTAATACACGGAATTTCTTGAGGAAAACGAGAGATCTAAAAACGGATAAATAGTAATTTGGTTATACATTTGTGTAATTACATCGATTAGGGCATGAAAATCTAAAATACTTTTAGAAAAATATTTTTTCAGTTAATATCTTACATTTTAATGATTCTAAACATTATAAAGCATCTTATTTAGGTGCATACTCATTTTGTTCAAATGTAAATGGAAAATTTTTCTGCGATATCCCCAAGTTTTTTAAGTAAGTCCAATTAGTCAGCCAGCCATAGCCATAATTTAAGAATTTTTAAATAAATACTTCCGTCTGGCAGGGACAATTGTGAAGAGAAGAATTGTTTTTCTCTTAAGAATTCCCAAACTGCCATGCTGCAAATAGATTTTTACTATCGGCATTTTTTTCAACGGATCATAGATTAGAAAGTATGCGATCGCTACAATTAGAATGCTATGCGAAAACAAAAATATTCCGTTTTTTTTTTGTTTTTCTTTGTTGAATCTCATTCAAAATAATTCCAGAGGCGACCAACAGTCAGGGATGTACTAAAGAAATTGTGAATTAATTCCCTTTTATTTCCATTCACTGAATTGTCCACATTATATTTATAACTATATATAGTTACCATGACCGGACGTCTCGTTTTTGGGCGGACAGTCCCACTATTAAGCAATAGGTCCCCAGAATTTGCCGTCGGACGCATAAATCTCCAGATTTTAATGGATTCGATTCTTCGTCCCCCGATTTACCGTGTTTTTTGTTTAAGCGTCAAGCCTAAAAATATAATGAAAGACCTGTAGGAAGAAAGAAGTATAAAAGAAATGGTGTTTGTGTAGTCCCTAGCTAACCTCTTCGCACCAATAAAATAAGTAATTATAATAATTATTCATTTAATTGAAACAGCGCTTACAATCCTATCCCTATCAACATAATATTTATATGGATGACCGGTGCAGTGCGGGCTTGGACGTCGCGGCGTTGCCCTGAAAATAATTGTGTTAAATGCCCAACAAATTTCAATTTTTTTTTATGTGTAACTTTTATAAGATTAGGTGAGTGACAGAAACAGAATATTGTTCTTATCATTCCAAATCATTATACTGTAAATCTTGTCCAAAACTTTTTCGAGCAACTTTAAAAAAAAAAAAAGATATGTTTCACTTTGACTTTTATTTTATTTTTAACACTTTTATTTATATATTGCAAATTTTATCATACTTATTGCTATTTGATATGAATGGGAAAGTAAATAAAGGTATAATAGCGAACATAAATTCACCGAGGAAACACATCATTCATACTTATTTTTTTAATAGTGTTTCCCCATTTCTCTCCTTAAGGGGAGCATTTCGAAAAATGTAATGCATATAAATCTTCTTGAATAAATTCTTTAAATGATGGTGAAAACTGCATCAAAATCGATCGGTTACTTTTCAAGTTTCGCGAACATAAACATATGCAGGCTGAATTTTTAAATATATAGACAGACATAACATTACATTAAATTTTCTATCTTGTAAATGAGCCTTTTGAACGAAGTAAACCTGCCTTACCCGCCCTACTCTCCAAACCTCTCGCCTACCGACTATCAATTTTTTAGACATTTGGACCACTTTTTAAAAGGTAAAAATTGTATTAATCGAAATTCGTTTGAAAATGCATATTTAGAATTTGTTAATAATAATGATTCAACATTCTATTCAGAGGGAATGGAAAAGTTACCATTGAGATTAATCGAGAGTATTGGCGTATTTTGATTAATAAAAATAGTTTCGTATCATTTATTTTATTTCAAAACCATAAATCTGCATTAATTTCCGAACAATCCAATAACTTTGGGATCTGAGAGAAATTATTCTACGGTCAAAAACGTATCTTAATCCCACTGAGGAGGTCTGCCGGAATGTAAATAAAACTCTGGACAGACAAACACATTCTCATGAATTATTAGAACGTTGTGGTTATCAATATTAGTGAAATATCAGGTTCTTCTTATTTATGATGTTTTAATACTATTAATTTTTAATACAAGTTACTAGAAGGTATTCTGTGTTTACAGTGTACCTATCTCAAGTGTAATAATGGTTTTGAATAATTAAATCATATTAATAAATAAAATCTACTGAAACTAAATATGAAATAAATTAAGTATGAATGACAATTTTTTTTTAAAAGTCAAATTTAGATAAATGCAGTGAATTAATTTACAATTATTATTGTAAATAGTAAAGGATACAATTAGCAGATTCCAAATACAAAGCCTTAAGTCTCTAAAATAGCAGTCAATGTTTCACCAATTCAGGCATGGTGAGGATAGAAATAACCTCATAAAATTACATAAGTGTAGACCAATCACAACACATCTCAGATGAACAGCTTAAAAAGATGTATCATCTAGTGACAGTTTGGTCACCCTAAGATATTTATTATATAATATCGCATATTTATTATATAATATGTCATACTCAATAATTAAATGCGTATTTTAAAGCTCCTGGGTGTTAGATGGGCTGAATTTGGTCTGCCTTTATATTACTAAAGGTCCGCGGCTTCGCACACGAATATTTCATTTCTGCCATTTCGTTTTAGTTTATATATGTTTATGGTAAGGATAACTATAATGCATGCAATAATTGTGTTCCACATTATGTGTGCGTGAAGCAAGCCTCGCTTCTGCCATTCCATAATATGCATGTAACACCTACTTTGACTGAAAATGAAATCTTTAGTCAAAACATGCATTATTTTTTTTAACTTTCAAATGAAACACTCAGACTATTATACCTTGTCTACCATGAGGCTTTTGTCCGTCAGTTAAGGCATCTCCAATTTCATACCATATCAGTTACATGTAAACGTGATAAACAAATAAGGATGATCACATTGATGAACATATGACATCGCATTCTGCGTTCTCTCATGCATATAACAGGACCCGCCAGTAAAACAGGATGGATCTTTTATTATCATCCCCTTTGCACATGGCATCTTTAAGATGAATTAAAGTGTTGACATAAATTAAGTTTATCCCCAAATGAATCCATGAAATGGACTGGATTTAATATTAAAATGTCTGAAATAGTAGTTTTATTTCGATGTTTTTATGCCATGAGATTTTTGTATCTTTTTCGACAAAGTTAAATTTTATACCAGACACTTTAATTATTTGATGCGCAAAGCTGCATAATTTGAAACGTTTGTTAGGATCTTTGAATCATCCGGCTCTTGTTGAGATTTTTATGATGGGACGATAGGAAAACTAGCTTGATAACTTTTTTTTATATAGCTCTCGATGCATACGAAATTGATTAGATAGAATATTCTGAGATAGCTCGCAATCAAAACGATACCACTTCAGACTTGGATGGAAATATCAAAGGAGGCTTCAAAGTAAAATATTGGTCACAGTCAGCTCTAATTAGACTAACTGCATTCGTTTTTGGTTTGATTAATGGAAAATATCAAGTTATCAGTGGAAATTTCTGAGCAATGTGGTTTTCTTCGTTAAAAAGTTTTAAGAAAATTTATCGTTATAAGTGCTTTGTTTGTAAAATGTATGGTGCGAAACAAACTGAAGACTTCAATAAATTGAGAAATGATATCTACTATTCTAAAGGAACCAGTGTTCTGCCATAGATCTTGTTCTTGTTGATCAACATTGTTGCTCCATGCACGCAGAGCAAAGTACCTAGTTGTAATATGATGGAAATCTCTAACACGTCTAAAACACCGTAAACACCAACGACTTACGAGTTCACAGTTGGAATTGTGAACATGGGCAAATTTAAATTACTTGGAATTACTATTGGCCAGCTCCTGAAGAAATTTTGGAGATTATCAGGATTATACCAGTCCTTTGAACCAAGAGCTATATTGGTTCAAACCTCTTAATATATCTACAATGGTAGATAGCCTACTTAAAAACATATATATAGGTTATAAACATCAATTCATTTCAATAAGTTTGTTGAATTTGTAGTGTATAAAGTACACGTAAGCGTCAATGTTGGTGACAACTGGAGAAGGGAGAATGTAGAACTGTATGAGCTATTTGGGGAAGCAAATATCATAAAACTCATAAAGCTTAGAAAATTTCGCTGGGCTGAACTTGTTGCCCGAATGAATAATGATACACCGAAATGTCTCCTTTACTGAGCCGTAGGCAGAGGACGGCCTAGACTCAGATGGGAGGACTATGTGACCCAGAATGCTATGTGACCCTACGGTAAGTCAGACTGTATTTAGTTCACTCAGCAGAAACTCACCAAGGGCTGAAAGAACTAGGTTTTCTTTTAAAATAAATTTATTTAATTCAGTGAAATCCACATACAACGAATAGTGCCGTTTCGCTTACGGCACAACCAACTATTGGTGAATAGCATTCTGTAGCGTCATAAACCGGGATAATAACGTTATCTTTTACCATTTGATTTAATTCTTATTTTAATTTACCTTTTAAATGGAATACTTGTCTGGGACATGATACAGAATGAGGTTTAGCTTTAGGAGCGAGTTTAATTAAGTACGAATCTTCCTTTGCTTTTCCAAGAATCGAGGAAACGTCACAACAACTTCTTGAATCGAAATTTGGAATTAAGTAAGAGCTACAGTGGCTGCTTTACCTATGTGAAGTCTTCTCTGCTCCTTAATAATAAAAATTCCGATCTTAGAAAGGGTCACCTTACCTTTGTCCAAAATGGAAAGTTTGATCCTTCCAGCTTCACTAAGAGTTCAATTATTATGAGAGGTTATAGCTGAAGTGAAATGACTTCTAATTGTGATACATAACTGCTAGAGAACTCCTGTTCAAATGGTCGATGGTACTCCTCCTTCGACAGATTGCCTTCCAATTTCCTCTTTCCTTACATATGAAACAGGTAGAATTTTTAGCTTGGCATCTTGATGCTGAGAACTATGTGCCGCACCACACCTATAGCAATTACTATCACGGTATTTTTCTCTCTTTAGCTGATATCTGGTTTTATGCAGAGATTTAGTGACTGCCTCGCATTATAAATTAGGGTTCACACGGCTCTGATCTCGGATAATGTACATTTCAATGATAATACATAATATATACGGATAATACATCTCAATCACGGAAGCTAATCTGATACATTCAATCGATTCTTCTATTGTTAAATTTTGTCTCAGTTGCAGTTCATTGGAAAGGTCTGCTAATCCTGTAATCAACTTAAGTAATAACAACTGAGACCCTAAGTTACATTATTCATATAACCACTCATAATTGGACTATAATTTGTAAAGATCTTGAATAAAACGGTCTATCGATTCATTCGGTCGCTGTGTTCTTAGTAAACATTTGGAGCGACCATAAAATAAATCTTTTCTTAGAGAAAAATAATGGTATGTATGCCTGTTATCTAAAGGTAAGGCATTGAATGTTTAAAAATCATCATCTTCCAAGCCCAAGGAATTAACTAAAAAATTAATTTGCTGAGACTCGTTTTTATTACTGAGACCGCTAGCAGGCTTATAAATCTCAAATCTCCTGATCCCCTGAAACCACTTGCTTCATTCCTGGAAATTCAATTGTTCAGGCGGCTAAATTTCCATCGGAAGATGTTGCAAAAATAAATCGATATTTTTGTCTCGATATATCGTAATAAACATATTAAAATTTGAGTATCGAAAAACCGATATTTTTTTCGAAAAAAATATAAAATAAAAAATTCAAAAAGGGCAGTGGTTTCGACAAACAAAGAACCATAAAAACTTGTGTTGTGATGTGTTCGTGTTGCTATTACGAGTGGTAGTGTTCTAAGGATGGCATGTCGAATGCAAAATATCGATGTTGATACTGATATCGATATTGGTTAACGATATGTATATCTTAATAATATTGGCATAAAAATGTCGTTAATATTAAAAAAAAAAAGTCTAAACTAATTGGACTTAACTGTTTCTGATAATGATATTATAAAAACAATATCTTAATTGTATTCGCTCAGAAATATCAATATTATAAAAACAATATCTTAATTGTATTGGCACAGAAATATCAATATTATAAATACAATATCCTAATTATATCGGCACAGAAATATCGATACGTGTGTCCCTTTAAAACATTAAAAATATCGAAATCTGATATATCGAAATACTATTTCGATATATTCAAAACACAATATTTGTTTTTAAATTTTAATTACAGTTAGTATAGTATAGTGTAGTACACTGCATTTTCACATATTCTTTTTTTTACACATTGGTTATTTTTCACCGTTTCCGTGGGTGATTAGCCCAACTGGAGAGGCCCCGTAACTTCCACAATAAGTGAGTATATTTACCAGCGCTATTGAACGGAACGGAGAGCTGGGTTTTGACTAAACAATTGCAAATTCGTATCACTGCTGCCGAAATTAAGTTTCTTCGACGACCTGCAGAGAAAACTCAGCAGGACTGCGCTAGAAATGAAAGAAGCAGAGAGTAACTTCAGATCTGCTCCATCCAGGACACGTCTGCAACATGGAAGCTCATAGAGACTCTGTTAAAACCTCGGAGGCCAGGCCGGAAGGTAGACGACCCAGAAAACGTCCCAGAACCCCCTACATCAATTACATATATCAAGTAAGGGGACGGTGAGGCAAAAATATCGATATAATGCGACACGGCCTGAAATAGAGCTGACTGGCAACGATGGCTAGACACCCCGACGCTATGAGGCATACATACTGGTGGAAGTGGAAGAAGATGGTTATTTTTCATAAGTGTTTTTCAATAATATTTCAACAAATTTAATAATTTAAAATTATACTTGCTATGTCACTGATGAAAAAGAACTTTGACCAATGTGCCAAAAAATAAAGAATATGCGAAAGTTCAGCCCAGTTAAAATTTAAAAGTAAATACTGCGTTTAGTAGTACCTATGTTTATAATATTTTATAATTAGACTAGGTGACTAGTTATAATATTTATATATATTTTTTATACTTAGATAGGTGAATAGTTTGAAATATTGTTTGAAAACGAACAAAACATTATTAAATAAGCCCGAAAGTTACAAAAAAAGATAAAAATAAATATGTTTTTATTGATATGTGTATAATATGGTATTTTCTCTTAATATATACATGTAATAGATGCATATATGCATGGAATTTGATGAAATTGATACTGGACCATTCGTGCACTAGTCGACAACTGTTCTCTAGCTTTGGGTCAAATCCGACGAGCCATTTTATGATCATAGGCGTGTCAAGAAAATACATGTGCGCATGCTTTAGCGAAACTACAGAATGGAATTGGGGAAAATTAATAGTGAACCATTATTACACTAATCTACAACTTTTCTCCAGCTTTGGGCTGAATCCGAACCCCGAATAGAGTATATTTTATATAACGTGCGACCAGATTTTTTCAAGAATTTTACTCCTGTGCTATCGATGTATCTTTATTAATAGTGATCAAACGATGCACATCAGGTGCGGTTTCGTTCCCCGAGGACCGTTTATGCATTGTAACATAAACCATTTTTTCACTGCCGCAGTCAACGTCTTAATTTTTGCTTTTGGTTTTGATTTTATTTTGACTGATTAATTTATCTTACTGATTAGACTGTAATTAATATCCTGAAGTGGACAAAATCATTCAAATAAGCAATTTACTGGCCAGAAATGGAACGGAAATCAGAAGCGATAGTAAAGGCACAGGAAGAGATAGTGCGCGGCCTACACAATCCGCTCCACCTACACTAAGTTTGCACTGGGCTATCTCTCCATTGTGTCACCTGTCCCATCAACAGTGCTTCACATCCTTGCACTTTTTTTCATATTGCTATTCTGTATTCATCTATCTGTAGTGGCTATCTGGCGTTGTCTGTAGAGCTTGGCAGTGATCAATGCGTTCGTGTTCGATTCTAATATCGTTTGTATGTAATTCGTTCGGTAGCCAAAGCTATATAAGCTTGCAATCCATACTTAGAAAGAAAAGAAACAACCCTTACTTGGTAACGCAATTCCTACCTTCCACGTTCAGGGAACTTCATGGACACAATTTTCATTCTGGAAACCCTTAAGTTGTTAGAAACATATAATACCTAGCCACTAAACTATAATAATGTGACTATTCGTAAATATTGCCTTCAATAACCCACTAATATCTCATTAATTACTATTTTAGTGACACCTCCTCTTTCCTGTCCATGCGTTCAAATCTCCAATATTGCAACGTTACTTTGGTTATCTTCAATAACGAATCTTTAGAACCGAAAAAAAAAAATTGAACCTCTTGCCCTCAAAATCTGAGGTTTTGCGTTTCAAGATATATAGAATCTAAAATTCTAATAAAACAAAAATACGTCCACTGTACGTCATCATTCTTGCACATCAGTAGGGCTAAAAACAGTACGGTCCTTACCAAGTACTGAGCCCCGACTTGTCATCGAAACCACTGGACCAATTTTTTTGAGATTTGGCACTAAAGTCATAGGTCACCCCAGGTTGATCCTTGGAATTTGACATTACCTTCCCCCACTTCGTTTCAAAATGGGGGACGATTGGAGGTTTCATGCACCCAATTCTAAGTCATTTATGAAGAGAAAAAATTTGGTGTTATGGAAACATTTTACAAAAAAAAATTTAAATCTTACTATAATGATTCTGAAAAACTTTTAATAAGTTTTTTAATAAATTCAATTAATAAATATTAGTTAATAATAATTATTAATAATAAACCATTGAGAAATATGTAATTTAAAGCGTTTTTTATCTTCTTTATCTTTCAAGCTTTAGCCTGCTTATTCAAAATATTAAAATTCAAAGCCACAGTTGACTAATATGTCAATTTCGAAAACCTGTAAAAAAAAAACAAGATAAAGTCACCCAACATTAATTATCAACTCTAATTAGCTCGGGTAGTGGGTTAGCCAAGCTGTAGCTAAGCTAAACTTGATGAAACGTGATAGGATTGATGGCAAGTCTGCTATTGAAGCGCAAAACTTATAAAATGGAAAAAATTCAAAACTGAAAACTATTTGACCCCGTTTTGGATATACCCTTTGATCGTATAATGTTTTGATAGTCACAATTTACAATACAATACAAATACAATTTAATGATACGCACAATTTAATGCTCTGCATTTTATAGTATATAATAAAGTTTTTAGATAAAGTGGTTAAGTTATATTAGATATAGTGTTTGAGTTATTTTTAATAAACTAAAAAAAAGTCCGAAAATGTATATGTATTTTGAGAGTACAGCTTTAAGCTCACCACAGAAATCAGCGCAAACTTAGTTTCTTCATGTTACAGGCAGAATACATAAATTAAAACGATTTCCAGCTTAACCTGATTTTTTCCAACCAAAATCCTATTTTACTGGACTATTATATCATATAGATTTTCAAAGAACACCAGCTATTCTTGCTTTTGCAATGAGAATCAATAAATCACAGAGCCCAAATATTTGATAGAGCCTGACATTTTATTACGGCAACCAGATTTTAAAAACGGGGACAATTATATGTCATAGCAATCAGGGTTCATTCATTTAATAGGTTGCTACTTTATATATATTTCTGAACATACGGAAAAAGGACATCTAGGTAATCACGTTACTAGATTTTGGTTAAAATTAGTGAACCGAAAAGGGTACTTTACTTGAAGGTCATAATAAACTTACATAAAAAATTATATTAAAATTAAATATCGAGATTATCACCATTATCACTGAACGATATGATGATAATGGTTACAAACGCTTTTTTTTCCTCCACTAATTAAACAATTTTATTACTTGTGTTAAAATTGAGCGTAAAATACTTGTTTTCCTACCCATTTGTGAGCTGAAGAAGTCTGCAGCAGAAGAATAAGATATATGTTAAGCGGGTTAAAATGTCGAAACCGCGATTTTCAATGCTTTATCCAGTGACATAAACAGTTTTAATGTTGTCACGGAACACGAAGAAACATCTTCGGAATTTTTTACCTACTGAAAGAAAACGACATATAATAATGGAATGAGACCTCCAGAGCTTTTGTGTGTGTCAGTAGATGCACGCAGCGACGCCGAGTTTCGTTTTTTACAGCTATCTTCGGAAACTAGCATCCAAATTTAGGATCACTTTTTGTGCCACCGCTTTATAGTTTAATAGGCGTATAAGGAATTCATGCGGTATCCACATGAGATATTTTAATTTCAATTTAAATTCAAACAATATATTATTTTCTGCTCATTTTAATTGGATAAACCAATCACAGAACTGAAATAATATTGTTTTTTTGGTCGAATTGCGACCACTGGGCGATCCTAGTTATGTATAATGAAGCATCAATAATTGTAAACTACTCTAATGAAAAGCTTAGATTTATAATTTTTTTTCACAAACTACCGGCTATGTTTCTAGGTTTATTTCGTGACATACTAGTAAGGACAACTGATTTCACAATTTAAATGTATGAACTCGAAGCCAAATCTGGTTTTTGAATTACTGAAGCCTGCTGGTTATCATGAAATCTTGATTATATTCAGAGCTCTTGGCCATTATTCTGTTTATGCCATTAGAGCCTTAGCTAGCAGAAGCCGTGTCCATGAATGAGATCATGGATGCAAATAGCCTATAGCTATCATGAGGCATTAGAGACTGGAACTGTATAGATGCTATGCAATTAGAAGCGGCTGATCTGTTGCTGACATCACTCTTGTGGGACGCCAGCTGGGCATGTCACAAAGTAATAGTTCAAGTCACTGTTTAATTACAGAATAAAGGATATAAAAATAGAATTTAAAATGCCAAATCAATGAATATTAGGACTGTTTTGAACAATTGTTTTCAACTTACCGGTTTATAAAATTTCTATAGTAGGAGAGATGCCAACCCCTAAGGATGGTTGGACCTACTGGCATTTCATTTTAAAATTTGAAGAAAGGAGGGCATGTAGAGTGGTTAGTGGTTCATAGTGGATGTAAACTGACGATACTCAGTTGTTCATGAAAAGCCAACTCATAAAAGAAACAATGGAAATGAATATGACATTTTTACTCTTTTCTGAAGGTTTAAGTAAAAAAAAAAATGCATCTCATCTTTATTTTTTTCTTCTATTTTTTTATGATTATTTGTCACAGTACTAGTTTAATATCAAGGTTGCATAGCTTTATTTTTGATTTTGAAGTCATCGAAATCATAACCTACCTACTGCTATCCTCCTTTAGAAAATAAAATGGCTTATGTTATACCTTCGGACATTGCAAGGTGATGTAATTAAGGACACAAGTCGTTTGCCAGGCGACATTTTTAACATTTTTTGTGAATTTTACAGGCTTCAATTAGAGTTAGTTCAATAAATTAGCTTTATTTGTATTATATGTTCCAAAGTTAATCTTTATTTATCAAGTTAATTTTTCTTTGATTTTATATATATATATATATATATATATATATATATATATATATATATATATATATATATATATATATACTTGTATAAAAAAATTAACTTTTCAAATTATAAAAATTTATATATATATATATATATATATATATATATATATATATATATATATATATATATGTATATTTATATAAAATTTATATAACCGAATTATATAAATATATAACCGATATCGAATTGTCATTATCTCCAATTTTACATTAATAGCTGAAGGTTTCAATGATACATCGTTTGTGATGCCACATCAGTCGATAGTACATTAAAAGGGTTTGAAGATTCAAAAGTTACCTCCCAGTCTAGAGCTGAAGTTGTTGCTGCTCTTGGAGAAAGAGGTTTAAGATGAGTCACATACCTAGTAACTATTTATTTAATTTCGACGTTTCGACTCACATTGTAGATCTTCGACAGGGCGATGCAACCTATGAGGAATAGGACAAGACTAATTTTTTTTAATAAAAATATTCTAAATTTTTAGGATAGGATTAACTTTTAAACGTTTTAAGTTTTGTCAAAGCTTTTTCACAAAATTATTAATTTGTCAATTTTACCCCTTGACTTCTCACCTCTCATAAACTTCTAGCTTAGAGAATTTCTAGAATTAGCCAGGCCGAAATAGCACCTGTTGGCTGCAGTGATCCTCCTCTGTATTTCTTTGGAGACATTGTTCTGGTTGTTGAACACTACTAGATGTAGACATTTTAATTTAAAACTTTGTCCTTTTTGTAATATGAATTTTCAAAAATGGCCAAAAGTCATTTTCAGCAATATTTAAGGTTGAAGATCTCAAAAGGGACTCAGTAATAAAAATGTGAAACTAATACAGTATACCTTTATATAATAGAAAAATGTGACACAGATTTGGTGACTGGGACTGAACTGGTTCCAGAGTTGTAAATTGCTTCGGATTGAAGAGGGAGGATAGCATATTCTTTTCAACATACTATAAAGAAGGCGATACTCACAAGGAAGCAATATTTGATACACGATAACTCGGAAACTAGTTGATTCTCAGCCACCAAATTTGTATCATATTTTTCTATCATTTAGTCATAAATTTTATTAGTTTTATAATTTTTTAATCTGCCCCTTTTGAGATACTCGGCTCTAAATATTGTAGAAAATGATTTTTCGTCATATGTGAAAATTTATATAAAAAAAAGGACGTAGTTTGACAAAACTATACAAGAAAAAACAAAACAAATGTGAGTCTATTCTCTTTAGTACAGCGCTAAATGTCACATTTTGTCAATTTTTGAGAATTTTTTAAAGCTCTGTACTCACTGCTTAGGTGATGTGTTTTGAGGACAAAAAATGTACAGCACAACCTTGTAATAATTTTAATTTTTGTTTTATTTTGTTATCTATCAAATCACAAGAGTTAGAGACATTTTCTCAAAGGTTGTTTTCAACTGCGAAGCTAACTTGAAATGACTGCAAAAGAAAAAATATAGGCCAGAAAAATGTTTTACCCACGGTTTTGATCTCACCAAATAATGGGGAATGACTGGTAAAAAATCAAAAATGTCGAGTCTGGGTGATTGAAATGAATTGAACCCTACGGTTGGATAGGTAATAAAATCATATATTTAATAGTATCAAGACAATCTGTAAAAAAAAAATTGTGATTTCAATTTTGTTGAAGTCGCAAAGAATATTTTTGCATTTTCCCGCTTCAATTGTTAAAAACCTTTTAACAATATCATCATCATCTCATATCTTAGCTCTGCAACCCGTGTTGGGTACTGGCTTCCTCCAGCAACAATCTCCACGTGTCCCGGTCTTGTGCTTACGTCTTCCGGTTCCTTTTTGGGAAGTCATTGGCAACTCAGTCTGCAAAGCGAAGTCTCGGCCTCCCAACTCGTCTATTAGTAGTGTCTGGGATAATACCATTTTTTTATTTTTAACAGTATATCAATTTTTAAGAATAAAGCAATTTTTCTGCTGCTGCATTGTAAACTGCTACTATTGGCATTGTTGGGAAGAAGGGTGAAAACATATTTGCTCCCAGTCTCTAACTCTTTGTATTGAACCGCTGAATTTGATTTGCTTACCTGGTAGAGTATGCAAGACAATTTTTTAATAGTAAAAATATTTCTATTAAAATGTAACAATATAAAAATAAACAATATACATTAATGCTCTATTAACTTAAATGGTTTACAAATAAATAATCTAAATACTTTTTTTTTTTTATTTGTTTCTAGGGAAGAACCATATACAAATAGAGCCTATCTCTACTTACACAATTATCATTACACTTATTTTATTATTATTTTTATTTTTTTAATTAAATCGAATATGAATACTGCGCTAAACTGAAACTTATCCAAAAAAAAATTATCCAAGACAAGAAACATTCAATAATATATCACAAACTAGAAATAATAATTAAAATCTATAATAATCAATAGCTACAGCATGCATGTACTTAAAAAAGAAATAAATATACCAAATTATTTATACTAACAAGGGGAATGAGCCCGCCGCCGATTTTGTGAAAAAAGTTTATCACCCTCCTGTTTCATCCAATGGGCCTTATGAGCTGAGATAAAAAATCAAACATGCTGAAAATGTTTTATTTTACATCTAGTGTTTGAAGAATGATATCGACATGATTTTTTCAGCAAAACATTTGTTTTAACTTTTTTTTTTCAGTCCCAAGTGTGCTCAAAATGTTTAAAGGCACAAAATTACTTTTGGGTTTGATGCTCTGTATCGCCTCTTCAGTTTACCCGATGTCGACGTTCTTGGATTTGTCAAAAAAAGGGGAATTTCTTCTTTCTATACACCTAAAAAAAACTATAGCACTATCTTAGATGGTCTGAGTAAAAAAAAGGGATTAACATATAATAACAAAATTGAAGTTTTCTGCGGATAATGTTGGTTCTAAAACACATAGAAACAACACTGCCAAAGGAAATTACGTAGTTATTATAACCTTTACCGATCTTTAAAAAAAAATTGAAGGTCAAGATTTTAAGGCCACAAATTTTTATTTTTAGAATCACTCAAAAATTTGAATATAGGGGTTTTTCAAAGTGCTAAAACCAAATCTGACGCCAATTTTAAATTAAAAAAATCTGTTTATATATTTCACTCGGTAAGGAATACGAGTCACACAAGTTAATACACTCTGAAATTCCCTTATTTCGTTTTAAAAAATTGGATCGCTAAAATTTACTATTTCTGGATCACGAGTAGTGTTTTTAGATTACTTACAACACTTTTAATACGCTCTTAAATATTCAAATTATATTTAATATACTTTGACACCAAAGCAAGGCTTGGTATCTTAAACATGTACACATCCTAATATAAAAACATTATTTGTGATCAAGAAATAGTAAATATTACACTTTCACGCCACCGCTGTAAATATTATCGTACTAAAAAAATATATGTTTACCCTTTTATAATACTGATCTATATAACACAAAATGCTTGCCAGAACGCTCCAAAATTTAATTATTTCGTTTAAAAAAATTTGGTCTCTCTGATATTTAATATTATTTTTTCTTCTTTTTTTGTCTACGATAATATTTATAGCGGTTTATTTACTAGTTTTACTAGTTTATTTACTAGTTATTAGTGGAATATTTACTATTTCTTGATCACAAATCTTCTTTTATATTATGATATGTATATGGATAAGAATATTTTAGGTCCTATTTATTAAAACATTATTCGTGATCCAGAAATAGTAAATTTTAGTGATCCAATTTTTCAAAACGATATAAGTGAATTTTGGAGCGACCTGAAGGATGTATTGACTTATATGTAATAATGGTATTCCTTAGGGAGTGAAATGTATTAACAGGATTTCTATTGACTTATATGTAATGATAACCGATGTAATAATTTTTTATTGACTTATACGTAATGGTAACGGTATTCCTAAGGGAGTGAGTGAAGTGTATTAACAGATTTTTTTTTATTCCAAACGCGTCAGATTTGGTTTTAGCACTTTGAAAAATCCCTATATCGAGCGATTCAAAAAATAAAAATCTTGCCCTTCAATTTTTTTTAAAGATTTAAATAATCGCTCATATATCAGGAACTCTTTGAATAACTCATACCAAATTTGGAGCATCGGTAAAGGTTTATAAACTACGCAATTTGCTTTAGCAGTGATGCTCTGTGTTTTAGAAACAACAGTATCCGCAAAAAACTTCAATTTTGTTTTTATATGGTAATCACCTTTTTTTACACAGACCATCTAAGATAACGCCTAATCTACCTATCCCTAATCTGCATTAACATTCTGGTGAATTTAAAGTTAGTTGGCATTAATAAATACTGTAACTATTTGTATAAATGTTGGTAACTATTGCAAAAAAGATTTAAACGTTCACTGTAACAGATGCTTTTTTATAGAAACTTATATTGATATTTTCTAGGTGATCTATAGACCGGTGACTCCATGCCTGGGCACAGTTTAAAGAAGGGTTGATGATGGTTTTTTTTTAAAACTTTTCTCTTGCATTCCATGAATTAATTTTGGCTTTAAAACAAATATCTATTACAATTCCTATGGCCGAGTTAGATTTTGAAGTTGGCTGCTTTACTTCATTCAAAAACAACCCTGCCCTAGAAAAATTAACTCCCAAATAATTGTAGCTGCTGACTGTTTGAAGTATTTCTCCAGCATATTCTGTTATATTTCCTTGGTCGCCACCTTGAAAAATTTAAAATTTTGATTTTATTAATGTTTATTACTGGTTTATTGATAAATTAATATTCATTTAAAACATTATTTTTTTTTAGCAAGGCCTTGACCTATCAATTCCGATCGATAGGTCGATCGATTCCTAAATCGGCAAATATAACGATATCATCCGCAAACAGCAAGAACAATATGTCAGCACATTTATTAATAGGTATACCTAGCCGATCTTTATTACGAAAGTACGCCTCTATGTCTGATAGGAGGAGATTGAACAGCATGGGACTCAATGTCTCTCCCTGTAGCACTCCTTCATTAATTTTTATCTTTTGCGATAGTCCTGGTATGGTGGTATAGTATTGGTAATGGTAATATTGGTATAGTATTGGTAATGGTGGAGGAAACTAATCCGGCAAGGTGGAATCCGGGATGATTAGAAAATTTTGATGCGAAATGGCAGCATTTTATGCCATGCAACGTTTTTAAATCTACTCTCAGCACTTATTTAATTAGTTTATAATTTTGCATATTGATTCAATTATGAATTTTTTTGCTCAAAAGTAATTTATGAACTTCAAATTTTATTTTTGTATAGCGTGGGACCCCATTATGAGACAGTTAGTTGTTAGGCTCTACCATGTAAATCCCTTTCGTCTGTATTTTATAAATCTATTATTTAATTTTTGTACACGACGCAGGGCCTCGCGGGCAATCTTCAATTTGAACTACAAATTCTTCTGTCATGTATGTCATTTATTTCAATTTTCTGCGGCATGGAGCTCTGGGCGGTCGCCATTAATATAAATTAAACCAGTTATAAATTTTTTGTGACCATCTCATTTTGTCCTCTATTAAAAGTTATACAATGCGTTATTATAAACTATAACTTACTAAATATTGTAATGAATAATATGGAAATGACAAATAAAAATATTGAGTATTAATAGCATTCTAAATGACATCGCTCTGTAATTAAGATACTCAGTAATTACTGTAACAGGAAATGAATTATTTGAAATTAATTTTTAATTATTTTGAATTACTTTTATGGGGAAAATAACTTCAAAATAATGCTAGGTTTTAAAAACAAGTTTTATTAAATTTTCGTAGACAGATATAAAGTAATATTTAATTACTTTAACAAGATGGTAATGTCGAAAAACAAAACAATACTGAAGTAAACACAACGTACCGTTTCAGTTTGACATTAGCAGATTTTAATCCAAAGTTGATGACGGTTCCATCATTTCTACAGTTCAGTGTTCAGCCCTCACTACCTGCTGAATTTTGATCAATTTTTCGATCCACACGGCTTCAGTGTCTTTTCTGCTTCAGTGTCCATCCAGTTTCACCTGATCACGGATTTGAGCATGTGGACCAGCTATCTAAATTGATTTTACATTCTTTGGTTACCATTTTAAAAATATTAATAATTCCCATCTCTTGTGTATATTGAGTCTCTTGTCCCTGTAAGAAGGGATACCTGTCCTTCGATGGCCAGATAACAAGTTACCGGAAGTGCGTATGTCACTGCTGGCTTAAAGCTTCCCTTCCAGAGTGCGTGGGCAGCTTCCGCCTGATAGTGCCCTTTTGATAAACTGTTCCGGCTGCAGAACGTGGAGCGTGCCCTAAGAGATCGATTCCACTGTTTCAGCAACAGTTACATTTTTAAATATTTTTATAACGAAAATTGAATCTTTTAAAATCCAATATACGAGTATATATAGACGAATGGAGTTTACATGGTAGAGCCTAGCACCTAATTTTCTGATCGCGGGATCCAACGCTGTACAAAATTTGCCTCAAATTTTCAAATTATCCTGGATTTCACTATAGACTAGGGTTGGAACATCGAAAGAAAAATATCGATATTCGATATTTGGATGTACCGCAAAACCAAATATCGATATTCATCCATAATCGCTTGAAAAATATCGATATATCGAAAGGAAATGGATGAAAAAGCAAAGAAAATGCATCAAATGAATATTATTAAATACTATTAATATTATTAAACTGTGAAGAAGGTTATGAAATAATATAATGATTATTATAATGATATGATAAAACAATATTTTTATTAGCCATGAATCATTATAAAAAAAGATAGAAAAGAACTATACTTCAAAGAAAAAAAAATTATAACATATTTTTATTTTGAAGATTTTTAGCCATATTCTAGAAGTTTTTCAATAAAACCTTCAAACTTCTCAAATTATTATTTATCTTATAACTCTTCCCACTATATTGTGCATTCTCAAAACATTCATCTAAAAGCATGTAATTTATTTGATATAAATCTCAGTACCATCATCATTTATATAAATCATCAATTTTTTCTTAACATAGGATTAATCAGCATTATTAGTATGTACATCTTATCTAATAATTATTGTTTGGTAATTAAATATTGTTTATTGTTATATTTACTGATAAAACTTCAGAATGGTAACCCGAACATGGAGGACATCTAGATTCTAAGACCTGGCTGATCTTAAAAATCTAGACCTCCGCCATTTTGGGGTTACGATTCTGGAGTTTTACCGAATAAAGGAGATTGTTAAAATAAAATACAGTAGAATCTCCATAATTCGTATGGTCAAGGGTTCGAAAGATAAATATGGATTATCGAGATTTCCAATAATCGGCGGTAAAAAATAGGAAATAACAAAATTAATACACAATTGTATTAATATGAATGGAAATACAAACGATATAGTTAAATCAACAAAAAAATTCGGTTATTTTCTTATGGTGCAATCCTTGAAAACGGATCTCATCGATGGCTTCGTTAAGCATGTTCAGAGCAGAAAATACGTTTACACAAACATCCGATTTTGCTAAGAAATGACACACATTGTAGATGCATTATTTCGCCATTTTAAAACTGATCGTCGCCACATCGATTTCTTCTTCATCTCATTTTTTTACGGAGTCAGAATTTCCTCGTCAGTTAGGATCCAAGCTACTGCTAAACCTTCGTCAGAATAAGCGAAATCTCGAAAAGTCATGGGAGTTCTTAATTTTGAGGTAGGTGATTCCCATCTGTTTAAGAGTTGCATCACTACTTCCTTGCGTTAAATGTCTAAAATCGTTTAATTGTGGCCAAGTTTAGAGATTGCACCTTAGAGGCTGTGCTGGGAGGCAAAAAAAGAAGATAAACATCGCTGAGTGATGTGGTACTGCTGTGGGCTGTACAATTATCAATAAACAGTTGCAAATTTTCGCTGTTTTTTATTCCATATCTGTACCCATTCGTTGAAAATTTCACTTATACATGCTTTTGTGTTTGCACGATAGGCGTTCGGTAAAGTTTTTGTTTATAAAGCACCCTGCATTCGCGGATTTGCCAGTCATGAGCGAACTTAATTTTTCAGACCAATCTATGTTGACGCTTAACAGTATGGTTACAAAAAAAAAAAAAAAAAAAAGGGTAAACCGACCGAAACTCATAGAAACGATTCCTCTCTCACTCGTTCACCTCTTGAAAAGATTAAGAGTTAACCAGATTTTTTATTTGAAAATTCGAATTATAAGGCGCTTACATTACTTGGAAGACGAAAATAAATACGGTGGAACCGGATTGCAGTGTTTTTAGACGAAATAAAGGCAGACTTTCAAGAGACCAGAAAATCAATACGAATTACTGGAATATGAATTGGCCGAGATTCTACTGTAATATAGTTTAGCATATGGTGTGATCGATATATCGTTGTAAAATATCGATATATCGGATGTTAAGATATCGATATAATATATCGGTTTTTCAACTCCGATATATCGATATATCGCGTGTCGATATTCCAATCCTACTATAGACCGACTTGCCGGACTAGTTTATTCCACCACTACCAATACAAATACCCTCCAAATCCCCTTAACGAAGGGAGCCTCGGGGTTCTACTATTGTTTGAATGTAAATTGAAATTAAAGGAATTATATAATCGAATTTATTAAAGTTCAAAATGGAAGTTCACATTTTCAAAAGATAATCGTTGTTCAAAAAAACACACAGTCAGGCAAATGGTCAAAAATACTTTTTTTAAGGGGCTCTGAACTGTATAAATCCGTTGAAAACTGCAAATTTTACCCGCTTAAAATATTTCCCTTACCTAGGAGCACACACTGGGATGAAAATGGCAAAAACCGGTCGTAATTCTTTAACGTTCAAACGGAACGGTTGAGAACCTTCAAATTGTGTACATATACCAGTCTTCCATTGCGAATTCAATCTGCCATAGTAATATTAATAATTTAAAAATATAAATCATAGAATGCATTAAAAACGAAGCAAAAAAAAGAATTAATAATTAATGTCTGTCTGTATTAACACAAGGGAGGCGAAAAACCTATAAAAACATTTTATACATCTGAATATAGTTATATAAATATATTATATATTTATATTATATAAATATACAATATACAAATTTATTTATATTATATAAATTTACAACAATCTATAAATTGTTGATTTTTATGTACAAAAAAAATATTGTAATAAGTTTTCAAAAAATTCTTATTTCTTTAGAATTTACATGAATCTCATTAGCTACACGTCTATATATTGCACAGATAATGGATTGCAGATGATTTTGCATTCAGAAATAGGTACTAATTTGAATAGTGGGTGATATTTTTAGTTCCCAATCCACTTTCTCTGAAATTGTTATTTAAATATTTCTTAGCGCCTATTTAGGGTAACTACAAATATTTTTTACAAATGTTTTAGGATATTTAATACTATACAAAGTTGGTCATAATACATTTTGCATTAAAAAATAGTTATTAAGGCAGAATCACTCACATATTTAACTTCCTTTTTTTTTTTTTTTTTTTTAACTTTTACAGATATTTAAGAGCCCATCCTCAGTAGCTCTTTTCCAGTATTCCAATGCATTCCATATACAATTTGAAGAAAATGTAAAAGTTTGAAGGAAATGCCTTGGAAGCGAATTACTGAGGGAAAACTTTGAAACAGAAAACTGGTAGGTTGTAAACTTGGATTTCGTGAGAGGGGAAACTCATAGAACATACCTGAAAATCAAAATTATTCCATCTTTTGCAATCCAAAACGATATCTCTACAGGGCAAGTAGGGAAATATTTACAAACATATTTTATAGCATTATATTTAGCTTGTTTCAATGTTCGCATATTCACGGAGCTAAATATCGTTTTGATCGCTCATACACATCCTTACTGACCTACTCTTGTTAATTTTAAAGGGATAGAGGGTAACAGTCTATAGATCGACACAAAACCATAAATTAAATGATTTTTAACTTTTCTGATTTCGATCTGGCAATTAAATGGCAATAAAAAAAGCGAAAAAAATAATTTATACACATTCCCTATATAATGCTATGAATAATATTCAGTATGAATACTTATGATTAATTATAAGACTTTTGGAATGAAAACAAAATAGTTTATTTAATGCGACCAATCATCAATTTCAACAATTTGTTTAGGTTATATTCAGAACAACGGCGTTGGTGATAGATATATTGTTTTAAAAATTTGGGACAATTCATCTTGAAAATATATGTTTTTAGGTATAAATTTCTATTTTTCTAGAAATCTTAATTCTTGGATTTCGATAAAACGTCTGTAGAATAACCGTTTGGAACTCAAGAACAACTTGTACCAGCAGTAATTATGCTTAGTGTCAGCTGTGAATACTACTCTTTACATAAACAAATAAAAAACAAAAAATCCGTGAGCAGTAGAACTCCGTCACTAAAGTCGTATTTTCCCACAAAAGGCAGTCCCCTAACATACCGAAATTTACATATGAAATAACAATTTACCGAAAATGACACATTTTTTTCGGGGAAAAAACGACTAATAAAGCATTGAAACAGATGAAATAGCCATATCTTTGCTAATAGCCGTCCGATTTCGATGAAACTTCTTTTGTTTTATAGGTAATTTAATTTCTTTTCGATTGGAACAGGTTTTGAGCTCCCTCAACTTGGAGGGGCTTTAAAGGTGCGCAAATGTTTTAAAAAATCGGAAAACCCAGAGGGGTGGAGGGACCAAGTCGAGACCCCCAAAGGATACTTCCCCGATACCAACTCAATTCGCATACAAATTTTCAGCCCTATAAACTAATATGGTGGAGCTGTAGCGATGCGCAAAACTTAAAAAACGCCGAAATTTCAGATAACACATACCGAAATTTTGACTGGAATTTACCCATTCTTTAATGGTATCGTTCTGCCTTGAAGAAAGCCCTACATACCGAATTTCAGCTCATTTGAACCAAAGGGGGCCGCTGGAGGTGGTCAAATATAGCGGGAAGAAAATATATATATAAATATATATCAGACATCTCCACATTTTCCATAATCGTGCTCTAGGGGTTATGACACGGATAGAAATCGCGGTCCCGCCACTCTCCGCCGACCTTCGACCCACTGCAATAGTCTATTTTTTCGGGGAAAAAACGACTAAAAAATCTAAAACGACATTAGTTTACCGGTTAATATAGTTTTATTATTGGTGCAATATTGATTTTACTATTGTTTTACCGACTAAAAAACAAATATTTTATTATTTTTAGCATATATCAAAAATCTTTCCTTTTTTTATTTACTTTTTTTCTTCCATTAAACCTGATATTTCGTAACTTCTTTATGATACCCGAAAAAACAATTTATTAGGCCCCATCGTATCGTTGGAGAGCGGTTACATTTATTATTTTTTTTCATATTTCTCAAATTTTATAAATTTATTACTTTTAAGTAAATTCAATGAAATAAATCTTCAATCTAAAATACATATATAATAAGCCACAATTTACAGTCATAATTCAAGGAGTGAATGGATGAAAGAGTTATGCAAAATTTTTGTTCAAAATGAATTATTGAGAGCGTTGAAGGAGCTACGTTTTGTCCTGTTTTTCGGTACTTACAGGCACTCTTAAGGAGCCTTATTAAGCTAGATACTAGTGCAATGAAGGAGGTGTGACAACAACTAAGTATATTTCTAATGGAAGAAGGATGTATGTGGCTTAAATTAATTTTCGTTTAATTTTACTAAATATTTCTCTAGTGGATAAAATGTAATATAAAAAGTTTGTATAAAACTCCACATACCTCCTTCTTCCATCATGGTATAAGAAGGAGGTATGTTGTATTTGGTAGTATATGGTATTGGAGAACTGGAGAACCAGTTAAAATAATCAACAATGCAAAACTGCATTCGAAATTTTGTACGCTTACAAACTCTCCTTACCGAATAGCGGTAAGATAGTAATTTTTTTAAGGGCTTTTTTATTCGTTTTTTGGATTCTACATATCTTAAAACGTAAAACCACAAATTTTGGAAGAAGGGGGTTAATTTTTTTTTTTTATCTTTTACAAAGTTTCATTATTGAAAATTTCAATTTTAATGCCCTCTCAAATTTCAATTTTTTTTTTTTTTTTTTATGTCTAACTTTCAAAAGATAATATGACTGACATAAGACAGAATATTGTTCTTGACATTCCAAATCTTATATTGTAAAGTTTGTACAAAACTTTTACGAACAACTTTAAAATAAGAAAAAAAGATATAAATCGAACTTTGATTTTTATTTTATTTGCAAGATTTAATTATTTTTATATATTGCAAATTTCATCATACCTATTGCTTTTTGATATGAATGGGAAGTAATTAAACGTAAAATACCGAACATAAATTCATCGAGGAAACATATCATTCAATTCATTACCCTGGTTTACTTTGCGTTGTGGAATAGAAGCAAAGGAAGATAAAACTCGCCTCTTTCTAAAGAGCCTACGAACGTCGATATCAGATACTCTGAAGAGGAGATACATAGCTTCAAATCCAAATATAATTTTCGTGGCTCGAAAATTTCGAGCATCCTCGGGCTTGAAAACAAATTTTTTACTTTCCCTTACCTACATACGAAGTATATAGTAAGGAGAAGTATTGCGATCGTGAAAATTTTCGAATTCTAGTTTTCGACGAAAATACACGTTTTAAGATCCCCTGAGTCCAAATGACAAAGTCTCACAATATGGTCTGTGTGAACAGTCTAGCTCAAAAACGAAAAGTTGTACGATACTGAAATTACGTATTTAAGGTTGGCACATGCATGTTGTGTTACAGCAACATTTTCGTCAAAATCGACTAACCGGAAGTGCAGCTTTATGCAATCGATTTTACACTTTTTTAAAATTTTCTCGAAAACGGTTTTAACGATTTTAATGAAACTTGACTAAATTATTCTTCATAAAGACCTTTAACTTTTCATATATGTGGTACATCACCGAGGAAATGCAGCCAAAAAAGTTATGATGAAAAGAATATTTTATTTACGCATAACTTCAAAATCGTGCAATTTATGGTAAATTATGTATAGAATTGTATGAAAGGTAATTAAATTATCTAAAAAAAATATAAAAGAATCATCAAAATCGGACCAGTATAAGCAAAGATAAAGCGCATCGGACTAACCGGATGTAGCTATTATATCATGGATTTTACACTTTTCTCGTGAACCTTTCCAACGATTTTGATGAAACTTGCCTTTGTCTTCTCCTTAAAGGCCTTTAACTTTTCATTTATGTAGTATATCACCGAGGAAATGCAGCGGAAAAAGTTATGATGAAAAGAATATTTTATTTGCGCTTAACTTAAAAAGCATGCAATTTATAGTAAATTGTGTATAGAATTGTATGAAAGGTTATAAAATTATCTAAAAAACAAAAAAAGAATCATCAAAATTTATAGTTTAATAGGCGTACAAGGAAGTCATGGCGTTTTTATATCAGTGGGTCATTTCACTTTAAATGTCCGATTTTGAGACTATTTTTCCGAAGCTCAGATATATCTGTTAAATTGATGAATTGATAATTTATACTCTCTATTTGAAGATCCAAACAGTGTGCAGCAAGTTTTCTCAAGTTTTAATTTTTTTCAGTATTTTTTATTGATAGAAGTAGTACCTAGGATCTCATGAGCGTTACTGAAATTCATACATAATTTTTAGTGACCACAATTCTTGTTACGGAAGCAATTGTTATTGGAAATGTTAACTGGTACTTAAGTTAGTAGTTAAGTGTTAAATGGTACTTAACAATGCCCCATAATTAACTCCTCTTCCTTAATAATAATTTTGTTCATAATATGGTATAATCTAGGAGTTTTTCCATTTTTTATATCGAGCTCATCGAAAATTCTCGAAAACTTTTACAAATGACGAAAATCGCCACTTAATTTCCACCAGTTGGTACTAGCAGGATTCTGCCCTCAGTATCTGATGATTTCTGGTTTTAATTTTTCCCAAATAAGAAATCATTTCACCATATTCCACTCAGGATGGGTTTGTTGTATAGTAACATTTATGAGCTTTATTTTGGCAAATTAAATTTTAGGACAGATCATTCTCATTTTGTTCACTGGATGATTCATTATTGGGCGTACAATCTGCAATAAAAATCTTCGGCCGACTTTAAAGCTTGCTGCTACACGTACTTATGTGGCAAAAAATAAATTTAAGGAAAGTTGGTAAATCACCAATCATTTTATAATTCCTGTCAGAAAATTAAATACACATTTCCATCTAATAGGACATTTTGCAACAGTAATTAAAACAAATTGTTCAGGTATCGAAATAATCCGGATAGCTGTTATTTATTTTGAAAACAAAAGCGACAGTCTATACAATTGTTAATCCCTTCTCAACCAACCTCAAATGACGAATGAATAAGGCGTTTTTGTACCCCTCTATTCAATGTTAACCGTAATTATTTGAATTTCTTACTGTCAAAATGGGTCGAGCATCTTTTGAAGTTCAACAAATGATCATTTTAATTATGATAAAGGATCAGGTGTTCCCAAAATTCGGAGGATCGAAGGCCGAAGTAAAACGTAGCTAATGTAATTCGAAGGTACAAGTATGAAAGTCGGGTGGATTTGAAAGGTTCCACCGGCTATCTAAATGTATGAAACGAGCAAGGAAGGCATACAGTATTTTGTGAAAATTTAAAATAAGCCTTCGATGAATACACCTCAGATCGCCTCCGAGATATTCGGATAATGAGGAATCAACTTCATCCACAAAATATGAGAACAATTCTAAAAGCAATAGGATATAATGGAAGAGAACCTTTAAAAAACCAGCTTGTTGGTAAAAAAAAAAGATTCTACTTCGAAAAAAGTTCCAAAATCTTAATTTAATATTTTGGGTTCCAATAGTCATAGTAAAATTTAAAGAGGGCGTGAAGAATCTTTTATTTTTTATTTTTTTTGTTAGGGTCATCTTTGGACCACGATACTTGGGTTTTAGCTGTATGTTTCTTGCTGTCATCGTCGTTGTTTACCGCGATTGGTGTTCTGAGTGGTGGGTTTGGCAGCTGCTTTCTTATATGTGCCTTGAGATTTTCTGATGGCCCAGTAGTCCTTCATTTTCCTGCTAAATGCAATCTTGCGCTCCTCAGACCATTTCCTGGTCTCGTCCTTTGGTCTTTGGGTAGTTTCTGTGAGGGACGTCGTAACGTAGAAGGTGTAGTTTTGACAGTATTATGATAATAACTCCGGATATATCATAGTTGTATGAAGAATCCTTTATCATATTTAACAAAAAAAAAAAAATTCTAATTTTTAATGAATAAATTGTACCGAAAATGTTTGTTACTGACTGTATTTATAGTCTCAACTAGATTAATGACAAGGTTGTTCTTAAAGTCAGTATAGCAGCAGCACATTAGTTGAGTCCACTTATTTTATTTGTAGTAATAGATTTTGGTAACACTTCTGGACGTTAACACTCCTGGAATTTGAGCTTCAATATGTTGTCAGCAAAGTTAAGAAGGTCAGAAAAATGTGGGCTTGTTATGAGTACAGCTATGCTCTCTTGCCTGACGTTTTTTGTTAATTTGAAGGTATTTGTGAAATTACATGTTGATAAGTTAGTGGTAACACTCATGGAAAGTAACTAAAATACTTACCATGGTTTTGAGGATTAAAATGCGGGAATCCTCTCCTCTTCACAGAAACTGCCTCAAACTGTAGAATGTTACAGCTACCTTTCCCAGAGTTATTATGGGCCCTTCCCTACCTTGAAAAACAATTCATTCTTGATCATAAGGTTGATAGCACTCACGGAAAACCATCAAGGAGAGATGTTGGGGACCAAACTTTGAACGTGGATCTTGACGACTGTAAGCTTTCTATAAATTTAAAGAAACATCTAATATAAACAAATCATATTTTTCCAATCATGTACCAGTATTTTTCCAATAGTAATTCAGTATGTTTATTTTCAAAAATGGATGGAGGACAGTAACACTCCTGGAATTTTACTACTAATTTATTCATTTTTCTTCCAAATCAAGTTTCAGAAAAGGTCAAACAGTTGGGTCAACAGATTCAGGAAATGAAATTGTATAAAAAACAAAAAAACAACTAAAAAACAAAAAATATTTAAAAAAACAACACTTAAACCCGTAAAATAGCATCGGGAGAGCGAAATCGGACATTCAAGTGCAATGACCCCAGTATTATTTTAAATGTGATTTTATTACTTATACAACCATATGTTATCAGATTTTTTTTTTAAATTAAATCATATTTCTTTAATATCTTTCAAGTTGAATTTTGAATTCTGAAAACATTTTCTAAAGGCACTTAGAACTTTTTTATAAGTCATTTCTATGTTTAAATATTAGAAATCTTATACGGAGAGAGGGAGAGGATTACCAGAGCTTTTATCGAAACAACCGGTTTCCAACAAAAATTTTGACTGTAAATATTCCTTGGCCAAAGGGGTGAACATTTGTCTCGGTAATCGACTGCATTCTTTAGAATTCGTCACATTTCATTTAGATGTTTTTTAGGAAGAGAATCAAAAGGATAATAAATTTGTCTAAGCGGCAATAAAGCTTCACGTTTTTATACATTTACCGATTTTACTAACAAATGACGCTCTAACACAATAATTTTATTATTGTTAAAATTTTTTCATAGTGAACTTGCTTTAGCGTGTGTAGGTAATTTTGTAATCGTTGTCATGGCAAATTATGACAACGATTACAAAATTACCTATTTTTTTAATAGTCTTCCTCATTCTCTCCTTGAGGGAAGCATTTCGAGTATAAGAAACAATAAAAATAAAACACGTGAAAAAATACAATGAATATGTTAAAAATATTACCTTTTGGCAAAATAAAGATATATTTACACGTTCGCTAAACAATGATAAGTCCCAAAACAAACTGGGCAGCATGTAAACGTGGGCTACATTCGTTATTCGTTGAATACAATTCATGTGAGTCCCTTCACATTTGAAAATTGAAAAACCGAGGATGCTACCGAGCTAACTGCAAACGCTGGTAGGACGGATCCTGTCACCGAAATAATACATAATAATAAGACAGTCTTAGACTAGTCTAATTATTTTTAAAAAATAAATAAATAAACTAGGTTCAAATCGTGAGCCATTGAGTACAGCAGAACACGTGAAAATTGAGGAAACTTAAATATATCTCTGAGTACTGCAAAATATCTGAATGAAGAAATATTCGAAGCTAATTTCTTGGCCGCATACGCATCTAACTCTCTGCAATTACCTATCCCTATATAATCCCTGATAACCTATAGGTAATGCAGAAGCACCTTTGAAAGTGGATCACCTCCTGCTGCAAAGCAAGATTGCGACATATATATATACCGACTGGGTATCCCTTTGGCGTCAGTGATACTTTTGATGATAGAGTAATCAAATTATCTCAACTCTTTCACATTATTATCTCCTTGAAAAAATTTTTATGTAAAACACTCAACTCAGAAAAAAGATATTTCACGAAATTTGTGAAAAAGTAACTAATAGTAAAAATTATTATAGTTTGAAATTTGTGTATTCATCCTTAAAAATGTATGATTATTTGTCATTTGTATAAAATAATTTCAAAACTAACCGGAAAGAGAAAAGTATTTGGAGTGAGACAACAGACAAAGTAGACTGTTGAAGGTTCTCTGCTGATGGTGCGAATATTTCGATGAGTTGGTTAAAAGGAAGGTGGCTGCCCTGCTCGAGTTACAGTTCTCACTTCCATTAAATATTTTATTTCAATTTAGCTTTATACATTTCCAGCTAATGGTCAATAATGCTTATCGAAACAATGCTTCTAAAAGGAGAATACTCTGAAATTTATTTACCTCTTGACACATAGAAAGATGAAATATTAAAATCAAATGGTCAACACATGTTTGCTTTTTCTAAAGGAATGTTTTGACTATCTCTCACCCAAGTTATTTTGGTGAAAGCCATATCGATTTTCAGGTTGAACCTGAGTTAGAGAAATGATTTGAACAGAGAGTTTAAACCACCAAAAATTATAAAGTCAATCTACATAACTTAAAGACCAGATTAGTATGCGTATGTATTTGTATGTATGTATATTTTATCTGATACATTTTCCAACCAAAATTATTGAATGTCTGAAATCAATACGTTTACCGTAGATGTATTAAATTGTCTTATGCATATTTTACATATTGGGTGGGTTATTTCATATTTTAGCATATTTGGCCAACATTTTCTTTAAATATTTTTTCTGCCAATTAAAATAGCAAATAAATAATTAAACTATTTTCTGATACGTTTTTCTGTTCACTGCGGGATAAATGTTTTTTTTTTTTAATTATTATTGCCTGTATCAATTATCTAATACCATCTATGATGAATAAAAATAGTGTACTATAAAAATGGTTTAAATTACTTTATAAATAATAATGGAAGTAATGACTGAAGCTCGCAGACAACTGCATCAAGTTGGTGTGATCACAAGCGCACTCAATGGGTAATTGTAGTTTAAAATAATTTAAAGTGTTTTATTGCATTTCAAAATAAATAAAAATTATAAGATTTTAAAGTATTTTTGCAGTTAGCTATTCATGAAAAATAATTTTAGCATCGTAATTTTTATAACTTTTCTAGAACCATTACTTTCTTGAAGTTATTTTTCATTCTTTCGTTCACCTGACCACGAAATTACTTAAGCCTTGTTTAAGTAATACAATAGTTTAGTAGATACAATATAAGTACCTCATGATGATGTGACCTTTGCCAATTTTATTCATTTTGAGTGCGATTATCTCGTAAACTAAAATGAATATAACCTTTTCTGCAAACAATTTATTTGTCTTTTTTTTTCGTATGAATATATTTTTTTTCCCTGTAGAACCAATAGATTTAGATGTTAATTAGGTTAATCAAAAAAATTGAAAATTTATCATGCAAAAAAAGTATTGTTATATATTATATATATTATATACATAGCAATAACAGTTGTCGTGAAAATACCTTGTTAGTTTGTTCTCAGCTCATGGTTTTCACCTAATACACAATCTCTTATTCAAATACAATACCAAAATGGGCCAAATGATCCGAATTGAACGGTTTTTTGCTCCCAAAGTGGGTCGTAAATCGAAATGATTAAGTTCTGTGTACAAACATGAATTATTTAATTGGTGTTGTTAATTAGGTTTTACGGATTTCTAATTTCCTTCACCTATAAAAATTAATGCGGAATGTTGTTTTTTATCATATCCATCAGTTAATTTATGTTCAATAAATTATTGACCATATTTTTACCCGAAACATTAAGTACGAATACTTATTTTGACCACTGTAGGTCTACTTTTCTTAAAGTTTGTAATTTGGGCTATATCATTCGAATATAAGAGATTCTTCACGATAAGTGTTCGCATTTTATATTTTACTATTGCTAACTTTGATGCCTTGTGCTAATTAATAGATCTTATGTATCTTGACCATAAGAGCAACGAATAAGAGAGGGCTGAGGGAAGAGATGTCAAATAGAAATTGATGTTTTCGTAAAACCACGTTCAGCCTTCGGTGGTTTTAGACTGATAAGATCGGTGTTTGATTTTCAATTTTTGTATTTTATTTGGGGTTTAACATTCTTAAATAAATTTAAAAAACTTTTTGAACATCGATGTTCTAATTTTTGTTTATTATTTTCAATAATGAACCATTGTAAGTTTTACGTTTCAAGATACGTGGAATCCAAAAATCGAATATAATAAAAAAATCTGCCTGTCTATGGTCCATGGGTTTCCACCAACAATACTGAGCCGATTGTTGTGAGATTCGGCACCAATTTTTTTATTTTGTAAGATTTCGGCCCCCGATACTTGTGCACCTAATCGGACACCCTGTGCGCTATAGCCGAAAAATGTGATTTTCTATCACAAAATGGCCAAAACTAAAAGTTTATCATAAGCTACACATCTCTCGGAACATTTCAGAATCTCATTTAAAAGATAATTTAATTGTCTACAAAGCTGAACATAAAAAAAGAATCTTAACTGAACCAATATTAGCGAAGATGTAGCAAACACTTTTTATATAGGACTTTCTTCCAAATGGGTACACCAGATAATTTTGATACATAATTATTTGGAAATAAAAATCATTGTGTAATAATTTGCAGCGTTTTTCCTCCAATACACACAGGGCGTTTCCCTGTCTGACTTCTTTATCCAGAGAAAATTCTTTAGCTTCGTTGCCATTAATCCTCATGATTCCTTTTGCATTACTATAAATACCTTTTATAGCCTGCAATAAATCTCGTGGCTCATTCTTTGCTACGAGAATATTCCATATTTTCCTTCTTGAGATTGAATCTGATTCAGTCTTGTACAACTTGCAAGTCTAGAAATCTTTGAACCACTTCTTATTTGAAATATTTCTGAGGGCAAAGATGTGGTCGCGGGTCGGTCTTTATGAGCCATCTTTAAGGTGGGTCTCGCAAGACGCATAATTCTCCTTTTACGATAACCATTGTTTAAGAGTTCATCGTTTGTAGACAATTTATTTCATCAAAGTGAAGCAATTTGAATTTTATTAGAGGAAATCGAGCTACTACTTTAAAAGAAAAGATAAGAAAATAATCTTGCATCGATTTTAGGGGTGAGCCCGATGAACTATTAACACTAAATTTTATAGATTGTTAGAAAGTTTATAAAGTCGACTATTATTACTATTTAATTATTTATAAGTATTTATTTATATGTAATTAAATGTAAGTATTTATGCATATACCTATGCTATTGCCTGAGTAGCATGTTACCTTAATATTGAGGTGCATCATTTGTTTTTTTTTTTTTCTTCGTCTGTTGTTGCTATTGATGAAGACCACACAGTGTGTAACGAAACGTTGACAAATAAATAGACGATAGCTGTCTGTCATTTATTTACATTGGATCGCACCACGAACATCATCTCCTTCATTTAATTCATGATCAGCTATCAGATGCATAATAATTATTTATCCTTTATACAACAATGACAAAAAAAAAGGAAAAAAAGTTCTCTCTGTCTACTCTCACTGTGACTCCATTATTTTTAGGGGACATTTATTAATTTAGTAAATGAAGATAATTAATATAAACAAAAAAAAATCATATTTACTTTAAATTTATAATTTTTTATTGTGTTGTGTTTCAAAACCATCAATTTCAGAATAAATATCAACCTTGAAAGTGGAAATTTAAAAGCCCAGTTACGTCGAGTTACTGCTAGAAATCTGAATGAAATACGAAAAATTAATTATTGTTTTATCTCCGTAAAATGTTTAATTAGTATTATTTCTGTTTAGGTCGATCTAAGTGTGAAGAAAATATAATGTACATAGAATTGGATTGATATAAATATTATGTTTCATTTTAGAGTCTTAGTAAGCTGGTATAGGCTGTTGATGGTCGTTGCCCCAATGCCCCCACTATAGGCACAGATAACATATCGAAGCAGAGATTATACCGGAAACAGGATCATTCCTTCCTTGCTAAATTTACATGCCATCTATTGGATAGGATCACTTGTTAATTTAGTATTGCTTTATTATCCTAACTCAAACTCTGCCAGATTTTTAGAAAAATAAAAAAAGTATCAAGCACAGTTTCAATACTGAACAGTGATAGTTATTTATAATAATCCGGTTATAAAAAAAAAAAATGTTTCCCTATAACAGATTTGTAAAATTTCATTTTGTTTGTCACGTCTTACTTTTACTTACAACAACTTAGAAATTATTTTAGAGCCTTTTCGGAATTTGACAGAATCTCAATGTTGTTTATTGCGTTTCTTATAAGGTAAAAACAAGGAATCTATACTCAATATATGTTTTCTCTTTATTTAAAATTTTTAATTTTGTTGCATTAACATTTACCATTTCTGCTCCTTGATTCTGATGACCTATTGCAGGAAATAGCGACCGACATCTACCTATATATCGTTCCTAAAATAACAGTCTCCGTTGTTCATTAAAGTTAAACAAAAATCTCCAAAGGACAAAAATGTGTGAATTACACGCTGTATTCAAATCTTAAAAGAAAGCCTGTTTGAATAAGAAATGCCTACTGATGTCGAAGATGATGTAGTTTGAAATAACATTCATCGTATAGCATAATGTGTAAAATCGTTCTTGTGATCCTCTTCCACGTGTGTCATTTCTGCTGTCCTCTTCGTATTTTGGTTTGTTGAACATCAACCGTTTGTGTGTAAAGGATAAGCTAATGAGAATTACACCCAGTTTTACGTTAATGTATAATTTTGTCTTAAAATCAACAAAAAAAAATACAGAAAATGTCTTCAACGTGTTTGCTTTAAGTTTTCTTGAATATGAAAAAAATCTGCCAAGTAAATCAGTAAAGCTTCCTCACCATTTTTATTTGCTTCATGCATATGAGTATTGCTGACTTTTTTTTTTTTTTGCCAGTATCTCTGAAACTTTTTCTGAGAGCACCACGTTATACGAAATTAAAGTAGATAAAATGTCTACATTCCTTGTCTATAAAAAATTTCTTTATGATCAACCGTTAATTTTCTTGAACGCGCTGTAGAAGTATAAAAAAGTCGGCTCTTTACATCTGATTTCCATAAAAACCATCCATGTTACGTTACTTTTAATCATGCATGTTATTGAACTTCATGAAATACACATTAAATACATGAAATGTACATATCACATATTTACATTATACTTGAAGCGTGTTCCGAAGCAAGTGTTTAAAATCAGAGTGAAAGAGAGAATTATGATAAAAAAAAAAACCAGAAGGTGTGAACTGAAAAACTCGTTATTTCCATTTTTTATTAAAATCGAAATAGCAATGGTTATCATTACTCACTGAATGAATAGACTAAATCTATCTAAACTGATCCCTTATTTTATTTTCTTATGTTTAAAAATCAATAGTCAAGACTCTCTTCATTCAGCAACGGTGGACTGAAAAACTACTTTAACATATACCAAGTATATATAGATAGATTTATGGGACAAAATTCAGCTCGTTATATTTGTCATAATCGGGAGCGAATAGTCAAGGTTTTGAACATTTCAGGAGCAGACTTTAGCCCGTTATATGTACACCTTTCCAAGAAAATTTTTGGAAATCTGATGCGATTCGGGTGTTTGGAACAGATTCAAATTCATGATGTCATGACGAATTCTTCATTGTCGCGATTTTAGCATATGTTTGCTGATTATGATGACGTTTATGTGACAGCTGTTTTGTTCCATGAGGATATCGTTTCTGCTGAGATACAAATTTTACTTGACGCATAATATTCCTATTCGTTAAAATTGTTGATTTCTTAATAATGTTAGTGGTCTGTTTTGGTTGAAGGTAGGACTTCCATTTTAACTCGAAGTTACTTGAAGCTTTCAGAAGGCTAGATCTTAAAACTCTAGTAATATCGATCAACTGTAAACCATTAGATTGGACAATTTTAAAAATTAAGTTCGAGTATTGAAGTAAAAATAGTCCCCCCACATCTTTTTTTCTCTGTCATAATTTTTTCCGTTTTTTCTCACTCTCTTAATATTTTTTAATTTTTCTTTTGATTTTTAGGGAAGGAGTAAGACCCCCTCCCTGCGTATACTCATGCACATATAACGAGACCAGGAAAAGTGCCCCTTGCATGGGCTGTGGTAAGAGCCAATGATTTTTGGAAAATAAAACTGTTGTAAGTTCGGGTTTTTCGGAAAATGTTTTCACTAACATCTATTTATACTGATTAAAAAGAACGAAATTGTATCACAGCCATTTATAGAATGTAAGAACGTGATGCCTATGGTTTTAAATAATTTGGTTGTAAAGCGCGCATTGGAGAGTATCTCGCTAGATGAGCGTTTTCCTTTCCTGGTCGATATCCTTTTTTTTTTTTTAATCATGATTATTTATTTTTTTTTTTCTAAATCCAACGATGAATCGGTCTTGATGGTTGACAGGTATCAAAATAAAATAGTTACAATGGCTAAAAAGGAAGAGGTAAAGAAGATAAATTTGTTTGTCCTCTGCTTGTCCAGATGAACCAAATATTAATATTTAAAAAAAATATATATGTATTTTTATGCGTATTCCACGAAGTTTAATATCAAGTATGGTCACAAGTAGCGTAACGTGGATTGTTTTTATAGAAATCGGACATTAAGAATCTTAACATTAAAGAGATTTTTTTGGAACCCTTTTGGATTGTTATGTATTTTTCTGCGCGCTATAGCGGCTTAAAAGGTGACCAAAGAGAAATATTTTATGGAGATGAAGTGTAAGAAACAATAGTTTCCGAGATATAGATGAAAACAAAAAAAAAGTGCCAAACTTTTGATATTTTTGGAAAAGGGTTCCTTATTATTCGAGTTTCTTCAGACCCAAAAAATTAGGATGAAACAAAATTAATGTCTACAACAAAACTTTCTTATTTTTTACCTCCTTTTTATGTTCTAGTTTGTCTGGTCCACCACTTACATATTTTTGGTTTTAGTGCTCTTTTTTAAATTTGTTCTTCAAACAACCGCCTCCTCTCCTCCCTGGAAAACCCAAAAATGCCACATTTTGTCCTCTCCAAGAATTTTTTAGACGCAACTTACAATATATATATATATATATATATATATATATATATATATATATATATTTAAAGTCTCCAACTAGCAATAAAATATTTAATGAATATTCAACGGGCTAAAGTCTGCTCCTGAAATGTTCAAAACCTTGACTATTCGCTCCCGATTATGACAAATATAACGAGCTGAATTCTGTCCCATAAATCCACAAAACATTCTTTCATACGATTTTTAAAAATTCTCTGGAAACGGACGATATTAAAGATAAATATTCTACTCTAGAAATCTTCAGAACACGTCAATCTTCGTCTGTCCGTTTTTTATCAACATTCTTGGATACAGTGGAATTATAATCACCCGAATTTTGTTTCATAACGCGTTCAGAGCCTCGTCCAAAGTAACAGAATTACCACCTTCAACAGCTGAAGCCACCCAGCATAGTTTTAGAGTGTACCACCAAGTTCAGCAATGAATTGGATACCGGTGGAGAAACGTGCAGAAGGGTGTGATTCGAAGGGAACCAGGAATGGTCTTGAATCAGTCACCACTGATTCTCCTACATTGCTTAAGCTGGTAACGTGCACCAAAATCTGTGCAAGAAACTGTTGCTGCAGAAAGGCTCTTGGTTCTAACACAAATGTGTTTGTAGACTATATATAAATATAAATACGATATTGTCGATTTGGACCTTCGGACGCCACTGGGTTTCGACTTCTCTGGCCTTCAGCCTGATAACCCAGATCAAGAACTCTTCGACGAGGAAGACCCTTGTGGGCGGAACAAAGACCGAGAGGTTACGCTCAAGGATAAAGCCTTCTCCCTCTGCATAACTTCAGACACATCCCTTATCAAATATATACTTGCAATCAACTTTTTCAAAACTACTTCAATATATACTTGGTATATATATGTATATATATATATATATATATATATATATATATATATATATATATATATATATATATATATATATATATATATATATATATACTTGGTATATATTGAAGTAGTTTTTCAGTCCATCGGTTGCTGAATGAAGAGAGTCTTGACTATTGATTTTTAAACATAAGAAAATAAAGTAAAGGATCAGTTTAGATAGATTTAGACTCTTCATTCAGTGAGTAATGATAACCATTGCTATTTCGATTTTTTCGATATGTATAACCTACACACAAATTGTTGCCTACTCAAAATTTTTAATGTTGGTGTGGATTTAGATGGCCATAGTTGTAATTTAATCAGAAGTTGGTAAAATATATCTGTCTACTTATTTTTAATTGCATATTTTCATGTTTTATACTACTAAACTTTCATACTTTAATGGTTGTTATCCTCTTTTTTTTTTTAATTAGTTTTGATGAAGATCTACAACAAACGTTGACACTTGATAAATAAATAAGTTCCAATTATTGTTGTGATTTTCTTCACTCCTTAAATTAAACTTTTTAATAAGACATATGAATGAAATTTATCAGAATGAAATTTGTGGGATCTCAATTGTATTATCTGAAGTTAGTTTGAGGCGTATTGTCGACTTTAACCTACCGAAGTATTGCTCCAGCGAAACCAACTCCGGAATTTCCAATGGAATGGGTTATTTTTTTTTAGGGATTCTGATAGGAAATGAAATTTTAAGACAAATTCATATCCGGCTCTTTTTTCATCTGATGTGCCCCGAAACCACGGTTTTTACGAAGCTCCAAATTTCTCTGAAGAAAAGAATTTTTTTTTAGAAAACCATTTAAGTAAATGTTGAAGAAAATTAAAATCACTTTGAAATGAATCTACCTTCCAGAACGTTAAAGAGAAAATAACACTTTTCGTGCAGCGTTTACTTGATTAGTTTTCTGAGCCCAATCGGACGAGCTGCTTTTGAACTATTGGCGTGTCAAGGAACATTCCTTATTACATGCGTAAGCGAAATTAGCAGATGGAATTTGACAAAATTGATACTTAACCATTTTTACATCAATCAGCAATTCTCCTCAAACTTTTAGCCAAATTGGATGAGCCCTTTTTGAAATATAGGTGTGTCAAGGATATGTATGTCAATATACGTTTCTGCATGTGTATGCGGAAGTATGGGATGGAATTTGATAAAATTGATAAGGGACTATTTTGGTACAAGTCTGCCCAACCCCTGAAAATTTCATCTAAATCAGATTAACGATAGTCGGTATTATTCCTGTCATATGGATTTTACTACAGACAGGCACGAGACCAAATTCGTTCCCCGATATCTAAAACGTAAAACGCGCGTGAAAAATTTCGCCTCTGAGTACAAATTTATTTTTTAACTTCTTGCATGATTACTAGGGTTTCGCACCTCTGGTAGTGCGGAAGCAAAAAGTAGAGGAATTAGAGACTATGAACTAAAACTACAGATGAAACCTCTTACAGAAATAGAATCTGAAGCCAAACAGAGCAAAGCTATAAACCGCCATTACAAAGAGGTAGAAATAGGCAGAGGAAGTATAAACTGTAAATAATGTTGCAGATGTGATCTCATTCGTGCCTGACTCATTGTTTGACTCCAGTTATAGAATCATTTCTTTACCGTTTTTTTTCCTTTTTACTAGCCTTTCGTCATATCTCTGGCATTACGCGAGAACGACGTTCATCAAGAATATGGCTTTTGCATTATCATTATGCTGTCTTTTTATTTCTGATTTTTTTTTTTTTTTTCTGATACGATTACAATTACTTTATGGCCCCCGGATGGATTCGGGGATGGGAGAGTGGGGTAGGGAGACAAGTCCTGTCCCCCTGCGTGTGTATATTATAAACCCTAACCTAAATTAAGTTACCTTCACAAAAAATATAATTGTAAATCCGCTCCAGTCATGACTCAATATTCTTGTATAATATATAAGTAGATATTTTCCTGATTTTATATTTTACACTTACATTACTTAGAGTAATTTAGAAATTAAAATAAATAAGTGAAAATGAGATTGTGTTGGCATGGTGAAGTGGGATAGCTGGCTTGGAGCTTATTAAGAGATTTAATGATATATGTTCTTAATGCCTAATGGAACCTTTGGTGCTGCTTATATTTGTACCAAAATTCGATATTGTCATATTGGATTCGAATTTAGATGATCAGTAGAAGATTAAATTAATGAATTTTAAGCTTTTGTTTCAAGAATAAACCTGTTATTATTTTTTATTAATTTGTTCTATAACATAGTAACGAACAATATGTATTAAAAAATATTGTCTTACTGGGGAGTATCTAATAGTATCCTATCATAGCCAAAGAGTATAACTGTACTCTATGATCATAGCACCTGATTATATTTTTCTTCCAATATGCTCTAAAACTAAGTTCGAAGTTACTGTTCATTAGACTCCTTGAGATAAGAACTCATATAATCCGAATATTATTTATGATTTCGAACAATAATACTCAACGGTACATTGCTAACTGCGAAGAGTACCTAGAGCAAGGCCCTAGAGCAAAAATTCTGTGCAACAGGATTATTACATGAAGGTGCTCAGGGATAGGGTCTAGCACCAGGGTCTCTTTTTAAACTAACGACGATACTCCCACCAACCTGTATCTTTTTCTTCGCTCATTCCTCTCAGACAGATGCATCTCTTTAAAATACATAGTCTACATAGATGAAATTTTAACTCCATAATTTATATTATATTAATGAAAATCCATTATTTTTTATTACCATGGAAAGGATTTTAAGTTAAATCCTAATCATAAACGAAATGCGTTGATATATATATTTTTTATGACTCCTAAAAATTGTTCTTGAGAGCAACATTTAGCGTAAATGATAAATCTGAATATTATACCAGTACGGATAAAATCTCTGCTTCAAATTATTAAACTATTTCTCTGTGATGAGTTTTTCACCTTGTGTTTGTATTTCTATTCTTGAAAAACATTAGCTTGAATGCAACATTCCACCTTATATCGAACTGGAAAGCAGATAAGTTTTCCAGACCTATTAGCAAATCTTAAAAGAATTATTATTTTTATTACAAATTATTAAATAAACAGGGTGTCCTATTTAAAACGACCCAACTTCAATTTTCTAGAAAACCACTGAAAAGACTGGTTTCCTTGAAACCACTGGGTTTTCTTCCCCATCTGTGTGTGTGTGTCGTTTTTGAGATACTGCAATCTTCGGAAACTAGTAATCGAATTCACTTTTTGAGCCACCGCTTTATAGTTTAATAGGCGCACAAGGAAGTCATGTTTTGTCCAAATCAGATATTTTTACTTTATTAACACTTTAACCTTTATTACCGAAACATATGATTTCTCTTTTAATTTAAATATAATTTTTGATGTAAGTTTATTATGACCTTCAAGTGTAAAGTACTGCTTCCGGTTTTCCAATTTAGACCAAAATCTAGTATGTTATTTATATTAATATATAAGTATTCTATACCTAATTTCAGAAGTTTTGCATTATATTATAATATAATTTTTAATGAAAATCAGTTATGACCTTCAAATTAAGTTACCACCTCCGGTGATCAAGCAGTGACCAAAAAGGGAGGTTCACAACTAGATTTTTACAGCAATCCTAAATACAAAATGTCAAATTTCTCCGGCTAACCGTTTTTGAGTTACGCGAGATATGAACGTACTACTAACGAACGTACGTACGTACAGACGCCACAACGAAACTAGTCAAAATGGATTCAGGGATGGTCAAAATGGATATTTCCGTTGAAATCTTAAAACCGGAAATTTTCGCGATTATAATACTTCCTTTACTTCGTACAAGGAAGTAAAATCAAGGGGCGCTAAGTCAACCAAGACACAGGCCCTCCAATGCCAATCCAACGGCACGCAAATATTTCATTGACTTCTCTTCTTGAATTGCGTACAAAATGAGGAGAACTGTTTGCTCCTGTTCGCGAAAACAATACTTTCTTTACTCCGTACAAAGAAGTAAAAACGCCATGAAAGCATTGTGTCACAATGAAGTCCCAATCTTATTTTTGTAAAAAAAATTGTACTTATTAAGGGTAAATTCAAAAATGTATTACACCGCGTAACATTAGAGCAAAATATATTCAAATTTTGTTCTATTCATATTTTCCTTATCTTTTGTGGTTTTCGAGAAAATTGACGTTGGGCCATTTTAAATGGGACAGCTTATATATATATATATATATATATATATATATATATATATATATATATATATATATATATATATATATATATATATATATATAGTTGTAATAAAATAAATATTCTTACTTACATTGAATACAAATCTGAACTGGTAATAATTTGTTCATGTCTGGCTCAAACTTGCTCTTCTTAGAAGATACAAGAATTTTTAAAACAAGCCCTGAAGCAATTGACTTTGACCACCTCTCGGCAGCGCCCCTGACATTCCTCCCAACAAAAGCTTGCGGCCATTGTCCACTGAGGCTACAATGCCTCCCGTATTCTTATGCTTCTTGGGATGTAAAAGTAATTTCTTCGGTGGGACAAGATATAGCTAGATAGAGATTTCTTTATTTTTCAACAATTTCTCACTAGATATTTTAACCAATTTATAACTTTCAAATAAGTATATTGTTTATGCTTTTTTTTTTAAAACCACAAATCATCGTATGCATCGGTGTAACAGCAATCCGTCGATACAGTTTGCTTTAACTAGGTATTTACAAAATAAAATAAAAATAATACTCGTAGTAAAATGAAATTCATTCATTACTGAATAAATTAATAATTTCTAGTTTCTTTTACTATTTTTTTTTTAAATTTGAAATTGTTGTTTTAAGAAGGCTTAAATAAATAAATAAAAACTCTAGCATTAACGACCATGTGTTTCAACAATAGTATCTTAATACAAAAAATGGATCAGTTCAAGTAAAAAGCAAAAATTATTGTATTCTGAACTCCAAACAAATTTGAACTTTAAACTTCAACAGCGGGTAGACATTTACCGATACTAAAATTCATTTGTACTCAAGTCTCACTATAGTATTACGGAGCTGTTAAAAATACACAATTATTTATAAAATTACTAACCACTCAATCGAAAATATTTATTCTTTCTTTCTTTATTTCTTGGTTTTGTTACTAGAATATTTTTTTTAAATAAAAAAAAAAAAGGTAATTATTGGGATCACACGCTGCTTTATCAAAAGTGGGCGTGGCCTAAGTAAGGTTATGCACCCTCACGTCACCAGTTACAGAAAAAAAATAATATTGGAGAGGATATTGTACAAACACTGAAGAAATACCATAACAGATTAATTACAGCAGTTCAGAAAACTACCCTTTTGGTGTATACAATAGTTAACCCTTTTCTTTAATTGTTTGGGGGTCCCTTCATAAATTCACTTGAGGATTTAGATGATCACTGATCAATTAATAATAATAAGGAGTTTCGTTTTTAGGTAACTTCAGTTTTGTGGTAATACACCATTATGAACTATAGAATGAGTATAAAATAATAGAAAATTATCCAGTTGCAAGACCGATTAAAATTTATTAAAAATTTTAATTCAATTGTAGGATAAAAAAAAATTACCAACTACCAATTTATTTATTAAAGCCCTACTCAATTAATTAATTAATAATGAATTTAATCAATTAAATTCCTAGCTTCGTAATTTTTCTTATTCATAATAAGTGTGATTGATAATCTAGAAAAGTACAGAATATCGTGATTAACGCGATGGGGAACATAAAATTTTATTTATTTTAACTTTATTATTGTTAATAATAATAAAAATGTGTTCATTTCTGTGTTTACTGTATATAACTTTTCATTCGTTTCTTCGATGTAAACATTATTAACCTCAAAACCATGTAACCTCAATGTCAATAATGTGAGCCACGCCCCTTTTTGTTATCAGCAGCGTGTGATCCCAATAATTACCAAAAAAAAATCACATGAAACACATTGGCCTACCTACCAGACAAAAGATGGATCCCCGAATAAAAAAATATGCTTCCCTTGGAACCATCCGTTCACCAAACCATTGTTGTTTATATTAGTGAGACATTAAATATTGTAAGCACTGAATTTTTATGTACCAAAATAGCGCGCCCTTTTTTGTTTCCCAGATTGTACTCATAGTGAGTAATGTATTAGATTTATTTGGTCTGTGATTAGTTGTGAGGGAGGCTTGGCCGCCTCAGACAACAGCATGGCTATATTTGGCTCTGCTGTGTTCCTGGTCTGCCTTGTGTTTATTGTTCATTCCAGGCCTCAAGCAGCCATCTTCGTAGAAACTAGATAATTATTTCTTCCAACGGTTGTGTGTAGATTGTTGATCAGCGAAATGGCTATCAGTCGGTAAAATTTTACTTAGCATTAGAAATATATACAAAACTTTATTTATTTAACAACAAAATTTATTTGTTGTTTTTTAAATATAACTTTCCGGCTCGAATAACGCGACAACTCGAAAATCAAAAAAGAAAACACCTCAATTGAAATAGTTGTAAATTTGAATTGCTGGTAAATTTTTCACTTGTGTTTTTGAGTTGTCCTATTATTCGAGCCGTTTGTCCTATATTTTTACTTTAACATCATCCTATATTATTCAGCATTCTTTGAATCACCAAATATTGAATTTGTAATCCTATATTAAACCAAATGTTAATTTCACTGTTTTGGAGTATTTTGAAGCAGTGGACTATGGTCGGGAAGATGAATACTATCTCAAAAAGAATGTTGGGCATTAATCCATTAGCAATTAATTTTAAAATTTGATGTTTTTAGGTCTCCACATTTATTTATTATCTTTGCAGAAAAAAAGATCTATTCCGGCATAACGGATTTAAAACATATCGATTACAGTATTCTCAAACCACGTACATTTAGAGATATTTTTATTTTTATAAAGAGGAACATACCAATTGTGAATGACCTGATTAGTCGAGTTAAACTGAAGATAGATTATCCTGCGCAAGCTGACTTGTTTAATTTGGTCATCGCTATAATAACTTTGATGCGTCCAGGCCTCTATCAGCAGCCTTCATAAATCTCTTTCAATTTCTGTTACCATCCCCTCATGTCTCCAGCCACACAGTCAATCCAACCAAGTCTTGTTTGATCGAGGCTTTAGATCATCCACGGATGGGCGTCCGATTCATCACTATGTGCAGCGACATTATTGATCGCGATATTCAGATATTGTCAGATAAGTCTGCCAGAGTAATGAAGTTACTTTGTAAAATATCTAAGGTAGACAAAGTTTGGCAATCGGTCTAAAGAAAATTGCCGAGATCTCACGTCCTCTGAATCCAAAAAAAAAGATGATTTTAAAAAATGTCTTCTATTAGATCCTGTTTTAAAGAAACATTCGTTATTATAATTTTTTAATTTAAACTATAGGATTGTGAAATATTGAATTTTGAATCCTGCCAAACGCATACAGTTTAGGTAATAAATTTTACAAGGCGTAGTAATAAGCTGTCAAAGTACCATCCGTTGATGGGTAGGTGATCTAAGTAGGTATATCAAACGACTTCAATCTATTTATGCATTTTCGATTGGTTTGATATATAAATTAACAATGCCATTTTTGATGATGTTTGCTTAGTTCATCGCCGATATATCATATTATGAGATCTAAATCAAAAATAAATTATAGTGGAAATTATGTACGAGAAAAAATGTTCATATTCTAAATTTTAAACTTTATACGTTTTTCGAGTGATAGTTATGTTATCTAACATTTTTATTTCTTTAAAAATTTAACTAAATTATTTGAGGAATAAAATGGAGAAACAAAATGGAATGAACTATCATATCTTGGAGTTAATTGGTAGTTTAGGGAATGCTCAGGTAATACAGGCTAGCGCTAATTAATGCCAAGAGATTGATTGTAGGCAGGACACAACAAAATTCACATTAGCTATGCCAGTAGTAATTACTTTTAAGTAATGGCATTCAGGACCGGAATTAGGATATTTTCCAGGAGGACAAGCTTAATTTTGCCGCTCCTTCTTTCATCCTCCCTCCCTAATAAAAAATTCAACTGTTTTCTAATTATATTTTAGGTAATATATTTAGAAATAAATTTCATATCATAGCATTAACACATTTTATTCACTGAATTGAAGTTTAATCAAACAAAAATACAAAAAAAATAAAATATTAAAATGATGAACATGTAAAAATAATAACATTAAAATTTCACTTATCTATGTTTTATTGCTGTAAAAATGTTTATGATCTCATAGTTTATGGAAGCAGCTCGTTTATACTTCGATTCGTTAACTAAAATACATTGGAAGCTAGTTACTGAGGAAGATCTGAAAAAAGTGACAAATATGACGAATTCGTTGACCTATAAAATTTGATAGCAACCGAACCAGGATGCCATAACATATTTCTAGTTTATGATAAGAGTACTTTCGACATACGCGATCAAAATTTTTTTTGGCCTCAGCTCCTAGTCTTAATCCTCTCTCTATTGCCAGTGCATGCATGCATTTTTTTTTTCGGTTTCAAAAAGAAATTCTTCCTCGTTATGGTTTTCTACATTCGGCTGCTTTGGCCTTTAGGTCGACTTCCATTCATCAAATAGAACACCACTTTTATCATAAACGGGAAAAAAAAATAAAAACGCTCGAGTAGAAAAAATATTATTTTGTTTACGATTAAAACACATACGATTGTTGTTACGATTAAACAACATTGGTTCTGTAATGTTCTTTAATGTGAGGAACTTGAATCTGATACCGGATTTGCAAAAAATAAATAAAAATGTGTTATAACTGTAAGTTGCTATATTTGGCTGACATTGTTTGGGATCGTTGGGAAGTTCTGATTATGGGTTGGAAATAGGAGAAAGAGGCGTTGGTGGATCCATGACATTTTTGCGACGGATGTTTATGTCTGCAGTTATATCATAACTACGAACACTTTATATTTTTGGGACAGCTCTACGAAAAAAAATTTTGGATACGATTTTATATTCGGGATTAGTCACTTCCCACAAAAAAAGGTGCAATGTGAAAATTTTTAATAAATAACACTTTCCCTATAGCACACGCCATAATAATAAAAAAAAATCTGGTGCGGTGCGCGCATCACAACTTTCCCTTACCGTTCTATAATAATTATATTTTTAATATAAATTTAAAGAGTTCACATAAACAATACTTGAAATAAACTCAGCAGCATTCACTTCTTCTCCCACTTAGGCACAATAAAAGAGTTTTTGAAACAATTTTAGTACAGCAATTCTGTACACTACCTATATATTTTAACTTTGTCAAGTTGCAAATATATTTTAAAAATTTCTGGTTTAGTTTCTATGGAAACATTTTCTTTCCATTAAATAATGTGAAAGCAGAAATTATTAAGTTAATTTCCGCTTTTGTATTCTTAAATTACTTTGTTATATAGTGTATTGTTTACAACAGATTGGCGAATTGGTGGGAGGAGGTTCGGTCGCATCCATCTTCTTTGGGATGCGCTCGGTTATCCATCTATTTTATGCTCCTCATAAAATACACTGTATCTTTGCTAATACTGGTCCGATTTTGATGATTTTTTTTTTTTTTTTTTAAGATACTTTAATAACATTTCATATAATTCTGTACATAATTTACTATAAATTATATGATTTTTAAGTCAAGCGCAAATAAAATATTCTTTTCGTCATAACTTTTTTCTCTGCACTTTTTCGTTGATATACTACATAAATGAAAAGTTAAACTTCTTTAAGTTGAAAACATTAGGCAAGTTTCACCAAAATCGTTGGAACCGTTTACGAGAAAATTGTAAACAATTGTAAAATCCATGATATCACTACTATATATTATTACGGTAATATAGATCCCTTTTCCGGCTCTCAGGAGCGATGGATTTTAACGGGTGAGGTGTCAAAAGAAAGGGAATTTCATGGAGATGTGACGAATACCAATTTTGTTTCTTAAGTTCTTACTAGGGCTTAAATAAAATTGGTGAAAAAACTGGGAGGTTTCAAAGTTTGGACGACTAAAAGTCGACGGATCGAGACGAGATAGGTCGGGTTTTGAAGATTTTGACGCGGGCATCATGATCATAGCGCTCCTATGGAGCGCATTGGTCCAGCGTTTTAAAGCTTAAAAACTTACCGTTTTTTCAGATAACGCACCATATAGGTCCGCAACGGCCTCATGCCATCTTGCGTACGTGCCGTTGTCATGGCAACTTTATATCAATTTGAGTCTGGTTACAAAAATTTTTAATGAGTTTAATATATTGTTTCCCATGTACAACCCTAAAGGGCACTGTTAAATATGAATACTACATATAGAAAATGTTATAGCTAGATCTCATTGCCTAACTGCTAAATTGAAGAGATGATTTCCAGTGGGGTAAGCTAATTATTTATTAAGTACGAGCTGTAACTTCAACATAGTCATTACAAACTATGTAGCTTCCTCAAATGTGCGTGTTAAATAAACTTTCTTAATAATATTATATTGTTTATACGAATAAATATGATTTCCTATTATCGCTTATACTTGAAATTAGGGATTAGAAGATATCTATTGCGAAAGTTCTCGCTCGGGTATACTAGTTTAAATTAAATACATAAATCATATGTTTCGGTAATAAAGGTTACAAACGCGATTTGGTTTCCAATCCAATTAAACATTTTTATTACTTGTTTTAAGTGTTAAAATCGAATGTAAAATCAGTATTTTACAGAAAACCAGTGTTTTCCTTCCCATTTGTGAGATCAACAAGTTTGCAGCAGGAGAATAAGATATTAGTTAAATGGGTTTTTCCGCATAAAATGTCGAAACTGTCGATTTCCTATGCTTTATCTCGTGATATTGACAGTTAATTAAATTAATTAACTATAAAATAATAAAATAATAAAAATAATTTAATAATAAAATTGAATTAAATTAAACATTAAATTAATGTTGTCACGGAACACGAAGAAATATCTTGGAAACTAGTTACCTACTGAAGGAAAACGACATATAATAACGGAATGAGACCTCCAGTAACAAGAGTGTGTCTGTGTCAATAGATGGATGTCGCGACTTTGAGTGTCGTTTTTAATGCAATCTTTGGAAACTAGTAACCAAATTGAGGATCACTTTTTGAGCCGCCGATTTATAGTTTAATAGGCGTGCAAGGAAGTAATGTGTTGTCCACATCATTTATTTTTAAAATGTATCACGGGTACTATTAAACTTACAGAACTCAACAATCAATGCCAGAGCTGCATGCTAAAATAAATATTTGGTTAAATAAAAACTGTTAAATGTTTTTAGTAATATAATGTTTACTCGAATAAATATGTTTCCCTAATATCGCTTATACTTCTAATGAATAAGGGATTATGCGAGAGTTCTCGCTCGGGTATACTAATAGCTAATTCCGGTTAGTCTGATGCGCTGTATCTTTGCTAATACTGGCCCGATTTTCATGATTCTTTTTTTGTTTTTTAGATGATTTAATTAACTTTTATTAAAGTCTATTGATAATTTACCATAAAATGGATACTTTTTAAGCTATGCCCAAATAAAATATTCTTTTCATCATAACTTTTTTCCCTGCAATTCCTCGGTGATTTACTACATAAATGAAAAGTTAAAGGTCTTTATGAAAAATAATTTAGGCAAGTTTCATCAAAATCGTTAGAGCCGTTTTCGAGAAAATTGTAAAAATGTGTAAAATCTATTATATAAAGTGGCACTTTCGGTTTGTCAATTTTGACGAAAATGTTGCTGTAACATCACATGCATGTGCCAACCTTAAATACGTAATTTCAGTATCGTACAGCTTTCCGTTTTTGAGCTAGACTGATCACAGACACACACATAGACCATTTTGCGAGACTTGGTCATTTGGACTCAGGAGACCTTAAAACGTGTATTTCCGTCGAAAACTCGAATTCGAAAATTTTCACGATACTTCGTATATAGGTTAGGGAAAATAATAAATGGGGTGGAGGGAGCTTGAAGAGAATAACTGGAGTCCAAGTCTTCTGAGATGTCTACACTTCAAAACAAACCTCAACATTGTCTAACAATTGTCTCATTGTCTCGTGTCTTCCATTTCAAACGGAAAATATTGAATAGTATCTCTCGGGCAATTATTATTATTAGAATTGAAAGGATAGAATTAGAAGAATCCAAAAACAAAGCCGTGCGTCTGTAAATTTGAGCTTTAAAGAAATATTTTAAAAATACAAATAAAATTTCGCTCGAAATGCTGTCCCCTAAATTCCGCCGACCGGGGCAAATGCCTCCTTTGCCTCTCCCGCCCCCTCTAGATCCAGCTCTGATGGCATTACATGTTTGGACCACTAGCATCTTGATAACAACTTCCATATCTTCTGCGTCATTTGCTTATCTTATCTACAGCTAGAAATTCGGACGACAGAAAAAAAAAATATGTTTTTAAGCCATTCATTAATTTCTTTTTCTATGCCTTGTTGAACAATAGTGTTTCAAAAGACTTGTGTGATTGATGCCTTGCGAAAGTAAATTAATCTCACTAAAAAATAAAATAAAATTAGTTTTCGTCTATTGCATTAATTAATTTATATTTTTTGAGCATTTTCCACTTCATACCAATGTATTTTGACTAAATTGAATTCAAATTGATCTGTAATTGATGTAATTATGAAAATATGCCTTGTTAATGATGCAAACAAAACTGAGGTCATTATTTTTTCATGAATACATTTTTTTGTTTATTGGGTTTAACACGCTTATATCCTCCTGGAGTAGGATGACTGGTCATCAGATAGGTGGTACTCATATTACAAATTAGTGAACCGGGTTATTGGCATTGCTTTACGAACCTCAGTGTTATTTACCTGGTAGAATAAACCTGATTGTGAGTTCTGGAAACAAAATATAATAACTAAAATATGTTAAACAAAATTTACTAAAATTATTATTATTTTTTGAAAAATTAAATAATGAGCCTTTGAAGTAAATAAAAAAGAAACAGAATTGTATTGAACAAATATATATCTTTTTTTTTACAATTGCTTAAAATTATTTATTTTATTTAATACTTTAATTTTTAATTGACCTTTATTATTTAAAAGATTCGCGGCCCTTATGGTATAGTTGCAACACCCACTTTGAGAACACCCACTGGATCAGAAAATCTCAGTGAAAACCGAAGTGTGTGTTAACAGCATAAAAAACCACCGCAATAAATAATCCAACACGTCAATTTAAACCAAATATCTAAATTGGTAGAGTCTAGGATCCTGAACGACCTGTCGGTCTTGCATCCCAGATCAGTCGGAATATAAAATGGTGGCCAGTCCAAGTCCAAGCTTCATCCCAACAGTCACCCAAAATTGATCTGTGGCTTTAATCACAAGAATATAGGTTCAGTAGTTGCGAAGAAAAGACGCGGACGGCGAACGGATGAATTATTTTTTATCTCCTTGTACGAAGTAAAGGAAGTATTGTAATCGCGAAAATTTTCGGTTTTCAGATTTCAACGGACATATCCATTTTGACCATCCCTGAATCCATTTTGACTGGTTTCGTATCTCGCATAACTCTAAAACAGAAATTTCTAAACAGAAAATTTGTATGTAGGATTGCAGTAAAATCTAGTTGTGAACCTCCATTTTTGGTCACTGCTTGATCACCGGAAGTGGTAATTTATTTAAAGGTCATAACTGATTTTCATCAAACATTATATTATGATAAAATGCAAAAATTCTCAAATTAGGTGTAGAATACTTAGATATTATTATAAATAATATAATATATTTTAGTTAACATTGGCAGACCGGAAGTGGTACTTTACTTGAAGGTCATATTAGGTTTTCATCAAAAATTATAATGTAAAACATCTCAAATTTGGGAAATACGACTTTTATATCGATATGAATGTATTTACTAGATTACTTGAAGGTCATAATAAACTTACATCAAAAATTATATTAAAATTAAATATAGAAATCATCTGGTTTTCCTCCCCATTTGTGAGATGAAAAAGTCTGCAGCAGGAGAATAAGATCTAAGTTAAGTGGGGTTTTCCGCTTAAAATGTCGAAACTGTAGATTTTCAATACTTTATCGAGTGATATTGAGTGATAGTTTTAAATTTGACCGGGAACATGAAGAAATCTCTTGGAAACTAGTTACCTATTGAAAAAAAATACATATAATAACGGAATTAGATCTCCAGAAACAAGTGTATGTCTGTGTGTGTAGATGGATGTCACGAAGCCGAGTGTCGTTTTTGAGACACTGCAATCTTCGGAAACAATTAACCAAATTCAGGATCACTTTTTGAGCTCCCGATTTATAGTTAAGTAGATGTACAAGGAAGTCATGTGTTGTCCACATTATATATTTTTATTCTATATTTGGATACCACGTATCTTGAAACGTAAAACCTCAAATTTTGAGGGGGTTAATTTTTTTTTGTTGTTGTTGTTCAACTACAAAGGTTTTGAAAATAATAAACCTAAAAAACATTCGTCCGTCCGCCGAATAATCACGCTCAATAGCCGAAAAACCTGTTTTTCTGTAGACTGTTACGCCAAAACCGCTCTAACGATTTTGATGAAACTTGCAGAAAGTCTTCTCCTTAAAGCCCTTTAAATTTTCGTATATATTACATCCCCGAGAAAAAACAGGAAAAAACTTTTGAAGAGAACAAAATTTTATTTTCACATAGCTCAGAAAGCATGTAATATATATAAATATATATATATATATATATATATATATATATATATATATATATATATATATATATATATATACATTATATACATAAACAGTCGAACCAATATATATCGAACATGAAAGTTCCTGTTTGAAAAAAATTCTATGTATGGAAATGTCGATATATAGAAAAATGTAATTTGTCACTCTTTTCAGGCTAAAAACAATTAAAAGCTATTCTTTAGTGTTAAGAAATATTTAAGGCAATTTTTTGGGTATAATGGCGTAGCAAAGGCAATTTTTTAGGGTTAAAGAAAAACAAAACTGAAAGATCAATAATACTTATTTGAAAAATTGAACAAATTACATCTATCATTGCAGATTTTTTCCAAATCTGCATTAATAATTTAATAAGGACATATATTAAAAACATGCAAGCATACATAAAAATTAATTTAGCAAATTAATTGTTAGAGCAAAATAGCTTCTAATTTCGGATAATTCATCACCGAAATCATGTTTAGGAACAATATTCACAACAGGGAAGGCAAAGTTAAGTTGAACTTAAAATGAAAATTTCATTCTATGATAGGAAAGAGATTCAGAGAATTTAGGTACTCCTGTGCGTCTTCTGAAACAAGATCTTTCCTCTGTATCTACTTAATATGTATATCTATCTAAGCGCATTCATGGATATTTATTGAAGTTTACACCCATGAATATTGAACCTTGGTGTAGTACTCGGGTTCTCTCCACTACCTGGATTGGCTTCTTGCAAGTACATTCCATCGCATTCATATATGCATGTTAACATACTGAAATTAAATTAATTATTGAATAAAGAAGAGTCTTCATTTTCGTTTGTGTGAGGAAGGTAGTGGTAGTTTCAATATTCATGGGCGTCAACTCCACCAACAGCCCAGCAATGCGCTTAAGTAGATATGCAAGTAGATTCCCTCCCTTAGGAATAGGGTTGTAAGATATATAAGTTATTTCCGTAGTAGGGTTTTTTATTTTTTATTAAATTTAATTTTATTTATTATTATAAAACCTTTAATGATGTGAATAGGTTCAGGATGGACTCATACCTCAAACTTGATATTAACTTTAAACTTTACTTTATTGTGCCTCTTTTTTTGTTTATGCAATAAAACGTATTGAATTGAAAAGGGAAAGGGGCCCCGATATTAGCATTGCCTAAGGGCAAGCTTCTATGTGGCTTAATCCAATCCTGTCTGATATTACGTTTTTTTGAACATTTACTCTTTTATTTACTTCATCGGACAGGCTTGCTTGTATTTTCTTTTTGTTTCTGCTGTCTTTCGACGCTTTTCATTAGCAGCATCTTTTTTGTTTTATCCATTTTTATTAAAATTTAGTTAGTGGCCCTTTCGCTCAACGATGTTTCAATTTTTTTAATAATTGCTCGAGAGTGAGGGTCCGTCCCAAGACCGGATTTAATCTTTGAGAAAAATACAAAACATAATATATATTCTTCACCGGTCTAGTAAAATATTATATATATATTCCACTTTTTTCATTAAAAACGTGGGACATTATATTACAGCAAATAATAGCTGCTGAAATACAATTAAATACAATGACAACACAGTTAGTAATAACCCGTATTTCTTCAGGTTATTATTCCTATAAGATAACCCTTAAAATAGTAACCTATAAAAGGTTTTTCAGACTCTTTTTTTTTACAGGCCTTTTCAAGGAACATAGTCAAAACTCCAATAAATTTATCGAAACTGCAATCAAATCTCACTTAAATGAGCTTCACTCCTTTTTTTTCCTGTATCCTCGATTTCATTTTCAAAATATCGTTTTCACTCAATAAATTCAAACTTATTAAAAAATTTGTGTAGTAAACCTGCATCCAGAGTATGAATTTGTCATGGGCACACGTCACGTAGGTTCGCATGTGGGAACTTCACTTTTTCTGTAAGAAATTTTTAATAAGATTTTGTGAAGTTATAAATAACTTAGGTAATTCAAATTCAAATTTTTTTTCTGAAACTTAGAAAATAATCTTTTATATGCGCAATTTTTTATGTGAATTCGTTTTTTCAATCCTTATTTCCAACGTAGGCTGTAATTGCTTGTTATTAGAGTGCGATAAGAATATCGAGGCCAAGATATCGGGAACTGAGATAGACCATTCCGGGATGAATGGAGCTGTTTCTATTTTAGTTCGTCGTAAGAATGTATATGCACCTTATCTTTACATGTTAGCGACCTTCTTGTGTTACACTATTTGAAAATAAAAATATTAAATTGACGTTTTTTATTTATTTCCATCCTTACCTCGCCTTTCGTCTAAATGGGATTTGGCAGCAATGATATAGCACTAATGCCCACTTCCTATAATTCATTGCCCACTTCTATCCTCAATTCTTCAACGCTCCGGCACAGGGCGGCTTCCATCTTCCGGTGGTCTTCCCGTTACTAATCCTCTTCTCCTCCGGACTCCAAAGGGGGTCTGATTTAAACAGGCGTGCAAGCAGATTTTTTTTGGGGACGATTTAAACATTTTCTTGGGGGAAGAGATATAATGAGAAGACAAGTAATCATTAAATGTCTATAATCGCCAAATAGGACGTAAGTTTTAAGCATAAGAATGAAAATTGGATCAAAAATAGTTATTCAAAATATAAAACTTATATGAAAATCATATTTTTTCAAGCATTTCGGAGGGGGTAAATATATCCCTCGGATCCTCCCCTGCATATGCCTCTGGATTTAAAGTTTGAGCGCCCGTAGGCCAAGCAGTTCTTGCCGCGCTCTCTTTATACGATCGGAGAGGAATTTTTATCAAGAAAATGACCTTCAGTATGACAATTTCAATTTTGTCGCATAAAAACACTTATGAAAATGAAGACTTTACTAAGACATTTTTTTTTTTGTTTTTATTTAACCAAATATTTATTTTAGCATGCGGCTCTGGCATTGATTGTTGAGTTCTGTAAGTTTAATAGTACCCGTGATACATTTTAAAAATAAATGATGTGGACAACACATTACTTCCTTGCACGCCTATTAAACTATAAATCGGCGGCTCAAAAAGTGATCCTCAATTTGGTTACTAGTTTCCAAAGATTGCATTAAAAACGACACTCAAAGTCGCGACATCCATCTATTGACACAGACACACTCTTGTTACTGGAGGTCTCATTCCGTTATTATATGTCGTTTTCCTTCAGTAGGTAACTAGTTTCCAAGATATTTCTTCGTGTTCCGTGACAACATTAATTTAATGTTTAATTTAATTCAATTTTATTATTAAATTATTTTTATTATTTTATTATTTTATAGTTAATTAATTTAATTAACTGTCAATATCACGAGATAAAGCATAGGAAATCGACAGTTTCGACATTTTATGCGGAAAAACCCATTTAACTAATATCTTATTCTCCTGCTGCAAACTTGTTGATCTCACAAATGGGAAGGAAAACACTGGTTTTCTGTAAAATACTGATTTTACATTCGATTTAACACTTAAAACAAGTAATAAAAATGTTTAATTGGATTGGAAACCAAATCGCGTTTGTAACCTTTATTACCGAAACATATGATTTATGTATTTAATTTAAACTAGTATACCCGAGCGAGAACTTTCGCAATAGATATCTTCTAATCCCTAATTTCAAGTATAAGCGATATTAGGAAATCATATTTATTCGTATAAACAATATAATATTATTAAGAAAGTTTATTTAACACACATATTTGGTGAAGCTACATAGTTTGTAATGACTATGTTGAAGTTACAGTTCATACTTATTAAGTACTTAAAACTTATCCCACTGGAAAACAACTCTTCAATTTAGCAGTTAGGCAATTAGATTCAGCTATACCGTTTTCTATATGTAGTATTTATACTTAACAGTTACCTTAAGGGTTGGACATGGAAACAAAATATAATTTCCCACTCATTAAAAGTTTTTGTAAACAGACTCAAATTGATATAAAGTTGCCATGACAACGACACGTACGCAAGATGGCATAGGGCCCGTGCGGACCTATATCGTGCATTCTCTCAAAAACGGTAGGTTTTTAAGCTTTAAAACGCTGGACCAGTATGGTCCAAAGGACCATACATGATCTTGATGCCCGCGTCAAAATCAAAAGTTTTGAAACCTTCCAGTTTTTTCATCACTTTTATTTAAGCCCTAGTAAGAATTTAAGAAACAAAATCGGGATTCGTCACTTCTCTGTGAAATTCCCTTTCTTTTGATACCTCATTCATCAAAATCCATCGCTCCTGAGAGCCGGAAAAGGGCTCTTATACTACCGTAATAATATATAGTAGTGATATAATTTTTGATGTAAGCTTATTATGACCTTCAAGTAAAGTACCCTTTTCGGCTCACCAATTTTAACCAAAATATAGTAAATACATTCATATCGATATAAAAGTCCTATTTACCAAATTTGAGATGTTTTGCATTATATTTTAATATAATTTTTGATGAAAGTCTAATATGACCTTCAAGTTAAGTATCGCTTCCGGTTTTCCAATTTAGACCAAAATCTAGTATGTTATTCAAATCAATATATAAGTTCTGAATACTAAATTTGAGAAGTTTTGCATGGTATTTTAATATAATTTTTAATGGAAATCATTATCATGACCTTCAAGTACCACTTCCGGTGATCAAGCAGTGACCAAAAAGGAAGGTTTATAACTAGATTTTACAACAATCCTAAATACAAAATTTCAACTTTCTACGGCAAACGGTTTTTGAGTTATACGAAATACGAACGTACGTACAGACGCCACGACGAAACTAGTCAAAATGGATTCAGAGATGGTCAAAATGGATATTTCCGTCGAAATCTGAAAACCGAAAATTTTCGCGATTACAATTCTTCCTTTACTTCGTACAAGGAAGTAAAAAACAACAGAATTTTTTGAAAAACGAGGAATTTTCATTTTATGACTTTATTTTGGCAAATATAATGGAAACTGCTATTCCTACGAAGAAGATCATCATAAATTACTTTAAAGTAAATTTAACTAGCTTCATATTAAGCACTAATGAACGTATTTATGTCAAAAAGTTCCTGATATATCAAACTTTTCTCGACGAATGTAGCATAATGCTAAAATCGTGTACAAATATTTTTTATGCTGTTCAGTAGTGATATAAATCCCTAATATCAATCATACTTCACTAACTGAATTTATAATAAACTGCTAATAATTAAATCATATTGATACAAACGTACCTGGTACATCAAAACGACAAAAGTTTGAAATTGTTCACATCTCCATCGTCCTTTTTTTGTTTGTAAGCATGCAGATTTATAAAGCTCACAGATTTAATACTATTGTAATTTATTGTATATTATTAATATGTTTTTAAATACTATGTTTTATTCTTTAACACTGTCGTCTTATTAATACCTATTTTATTAAGCATATGACTTAATTAGTTAATATGATTAATATAATTAATAATTACTTATCATTTAATTAATGACAGTTTATTAGTAAATCAGATACTGAAATATGATTAATATTAGGTATTGTTGTCACTCCAAAGCAGCATATAACATATTTTTACACTATTTTAATTTTATGCTACATACATCGAAAATGAATCATGTTGAGAAAAGTTTGATATCTCCGAAACTATTAGACATTCATATGTCTTTTTGTATTTAAAACGAAGCTAGTTAAATTCACTTTAAAGTATTTTATAATGATATGCTTCGTAGGAATAGCAGCTTCCATTATATTTGCCACGACAAAATCACAAAATGGTAATTTCCCATTTTTCGAAAAAAATACTGTGAAACTGTATCTCGTGTACTATTAAATGCCCAGAACTGTATTAGGGCTCAAATGCTTGCAAATTTACTCTAAAATAAAAAACCGTTATAATTAATGTTAACGGTATAATAATAAGATATTTTCCAAGATAATGAACATTGAATGAAAAATTAACGAAACTTTTAGGGTTTAATAAAATAAACGTCCGGTCATCTGCCGATGTCGCAAATGTATATTTACAATGTCGATCCATATCAAAAAATCAGAACTACCCGACCTTTTGTGTTTATTTGCTCTTGTTTCTTGGACTATAAGGCAACCAAACACAACTGTACTGTTTTCTATTTCTTTTGTATCAAGAAAGTATAATTTCTGAGTAGAAAGACTGAAGGATTGGTCCGTTTAGAATTGAAGTATGCATTGAAGAAATGCAAAAGGGTCCAGTGCTTTTAGACATTTTTTTCAGAATTCAACTTTTGAAAAACATTAAGCAATTATAATTAAGTTAAAAAATAAAAAAAACCTTTGTTTCTGATAATATGCGGTTGTATAAGTAATAAAATCACATTTATAATAGTATTAACTGGTCCTCCGGCCTGTAATCGGATAAAAAAAATTGAGATTTCAATTTCAACTAAAGGCGCTTAGACCATTTTGCATTTCCACACTTCACCAATTCAAAACAATTGTTTTTGGGCTTAGGTTGAGTTTATGTACTCATGGATTTAGTCAATTCTGATCCATAATCAGTGGCGTAGGGCGAAGTCAGAGGAGGAATCCTGAGGGTCCGAACCCCTCCCCCCCCTCCCGAAATTACAAAATACTATTACTTATTCTTAGCTGTAAACAAAAATTGTATAAATCTATTCGAATGTTATTTTATAAATAATATATTATACTTCTTCTTCTTCTCTCACTATCTCCTCAGTGCTGTTAAGCGTGGAGTAGCTGCCTCTGACCATCTCGTCCAACGGTCCCTGTCCTGTGCAAGCCTTCTCATCTCCGGCATGGTGCATCCTTTCTTTGTGCCAATTCTCTCAATCCAGTCTGCATACATGAGCCTTGGCCTGCCTTTTGGTCGCCTTCCTCTCGGTCTTGCCTCTAGAAGCCACCTGGCCTTACGGTCATCTCCCATTCTGTTGACATGCCCGAACCACTTCAGCTGTCTTTCTTCAATTGTCTCTAGGACGGATCTAACTCCTAGTTCCTCTCGCACTCTCTCATTCCTTATGCGGTCTCGCCTGGTTTTTCCTAATATTTTCCGTAGGAATCTCATTTCCGCAGATACAACCCTGCTGGCATGGCGGTCCAGGAGTGTCCAGCTTTCCGATCCGTATAGTAGCACTGGGAGAAAAACTGATTTGAATAGGAGAATCTTCGCTTTCCTGCTCAACTCTTGCTTTCCAATAAGTGTCATGGATATTTGGTAGAATATTCCATTGACCTTTTGGACTCTATTCATGACCTCCTGGTCTATTCTTCCATCCTTGCAGATCATTGTTCCCAGGTAGCAGTAGGTATCGGTTTGCTCAAGAGTCTCTCCATTGCAAGTGATTCTAAGATCCTCGTTCCTTCGTCCAATACACATAACCTTGCTTTTGGAGGCATTGATCTGCATGCTTCTTAGTTGCAGTTCTTCTTGCCATTCATCCACAGCGACCTGAAGTGATTCAGCAGTATCCGCCACTAATACCACATCATCTGCGTACAGCAATGCCTGTGCCAACACTGGGGTCATATTCCAGTATCCCACTATTGCTCTGGGTGTCCTCCTTTTACAAAATTTCCAAATGGCATCCATGAAAATTATGAACAGTAGTGGACTTAGGCTATCGCCCTGTTTAACTCCCCTAAAGAAATGGAACGACCTGGACTCAGTGCCTGCTAGCCTTATTATTCCCTTTGGGTCTTGGTAAACTGATTTAATTGCACTTATAAGGTTTTGTGGGATTCTCCTATCTTCCAATGCATCCCATACTTCCTGTCTAGGAACATGGTCGAAAGCCGCCCGTAAGTCTAAGAAAGCTAGGTATACTGCTTTACTTCTATCCCATGCCTTCTCTACAATCAATCTCAGGGAAAATATATGATCCTGTGTCTGCCTACCGGGCCTAAAACCTGCCTGTTCCTCTTCCAGATCCTCTTCCACCAATTTCCTTAATCTTTGTTCCAGAATCCTAGTGTATACTTTGTATACCACTGATGACAGACATATGGGGCGGTAATTATCGCATACACTTTGGCTTCCCTTTTTATGGATTGGGATAATGATATTATTTTCCAATTCTATTGGTATTCTTTTGAGATCCCATACCTTTTGGAATAGTGTTTGGAGACTCTTGATTAATTCATTTCCCCCATATTTTATAAATTCGGGTGCAATTCCATCTGGCCCAGCCGCTTTTCCCATTTTTACTTTAGCAATGGCTGCTTCGACTTCCTCCTCTTCTATGGCGTCATCCATGTTGGGGACTTCTGGTTCAGTTCTTCTACCTCTTCTACGGCAATCACGAAAATTCTGCCGCCTTTCTTCCATTCTGAATTTTTCTTGAAAGTGTTTCCTCCAAACCTCCAGTATGTCCTTGTCTTCTGTCACCAGTATGCCATGCTCATCTTTTACACTTCTCACAGGCTTTGCTTTTTTGTTCCTTAGTGCTCTTGTGATGTGCCAGAATTTCCTTATTTATTTATACTTAGGCATAAAAAATATTATATTGACAGATTATTTCTTAAAAATCCAGTTGGGGTGGGTTTATTTAAAGTAGATCCTTGCATGGACGCCCTCCCCTTCCTCCGAAACGAAATCCTGGCTACGCTGCTGTCCATAATCATTCCTTGCGATCAGTTTGCAGCACCCTGAAATCTGCAATATCCGATAATGTTTCTTCAGAATTACAGAGGAAATTTTCATATCTTGATTCATTTATATGAAAAATATTGTAAAATATCCGTAAGTGAAAATCAATGGTTCCAAAAGATTCGGGGATTATTATCAAAGTAGATAAAGAGGGCATTGGCCCTTGACCTCTCATGGGCTACTGGCAATCCTATCTTGCTTTTTATATCAGTATCAATATGTGGGTCATACTAACTTTATACTCGCTATTACTATTGCTAAAATCTTATCTTCATAACCGGAACAGTAATTTTATAAATTTCATTAGTAAGAATAATCATTAGAAATGAAAATATCATTAGTAAAATGAAAATTTATTTTTTAGTTTAATAATTGTACCATAAGCGACATAATATAAGCGTTGTTGTAAGAAATGTTGTTGTTTCTTTGTTTTAACGCCCTTACGCACTGAAATTAAGTTAGTAGGAACTGATTATCTACATTTCATACGAACTCTTACGATTTCGTACAAATAAAATTTACTTACGAATCCAGTGTAATCACCGCCTTAGGTTTGACAGGATTGAAACGACAGGGCACGTCTCAAGCCAGATATGGCGCGTGTCAGACAATGGATAGTGTACGTATATTATCCTATACAGCGCGTGTCAGACAGTACTAATTTATTTATAATTTTCATTCAATTATGTAATTAATGGATGGTCAAAATACACTAACTAAAAGTCATAAAAATATATACTTAAAATAAAATAACATTGAAATTGGTTTTACTTCAGATATTTAAAATATATTGACGTAAAGGCAATGTATGTTCAAAATACGTATCGGTTTTATAGACAAACATGAGATATAGTCTAGGCATGATAGAGAAAATATATTCATTTTTTGAAATAATTTTCCACTGGACTTTCTCAAGGTGATAATTAGAAGAAAATTAGTAGAAACAAATTGTATGTGTTTTAGGTAAAATCGGAATATAGTATGGTGAAAAAAAACACATAAACATGCCGAAAAGTGTTTTGTTTTTTTAAAACGTTTAAGATGTGAAAAACTTTTTTTAAAATAAAAATAATAAATAGTTTCTCACTGTTTTTACATTTTCTCCGTTTCCGAGAAAAGTTGTTATTTTTTTACATCCAAATTTTATTGTAGATCGACTTTTATAGAAGCCACACTTTAAACAAAAAGTTCCTGCGACAATCAAGCTCTGTAATAAAATGCCCAAACATCTAATCATATCTAATCATATTTTGCGGTTTTTAAATTTTTTTTTCGCGAAAAGTTGTTGACCAAATTTAATTGTTTAAAACTCATTTTTTCGTATTTTTAAACGCTATTGCGTTCTATAAAAAAAAAAAAACACATTTCGGAACGTTTATGAATTTTTTTTCCCCAGGTTGCTATATGCCGATTTTATATAAAACATATACAATTTGTTTCAACTATTTTTCTTCTAATTATCATGTTGAGAAAGTCCATTTAAAATTATTTCAAAAAATAAACTATCGCGCTCGAATAACAACCCAGTGTCGTTTTTTAGGTCCTTTCAGAAAAGAGTTTGAAATAACTATTTTTCTTTCCATAAAGTTCATTCAAAAGAAATAAAAACCAAATGTGTTAATGTGTTCGTATGTTCTGAAATGGTGATGCTTAATAAAACTAAATATTTGGCAATAAATAATATTGCTAATATTATTAATAGCAATAAATAATATTGTTAATATAATAATATTAAAAAATACTATTTATTATTATTATATACTGTTAGTTAAATACCAAAACCTATCTGATTTATCTATTAACTTTTCTATTTTCAACTTCTTTTCATTGTCACAATAATCTTTTTCTGCAAAATTATAAAGTGGGAAATCCCTTTCATACTCAAGGAGCATTACTACACCAACAGTGTATAGCAATATTAAAATATGACATATAAAAGCTTTCAGTAATCGTTAAGAGTGGCTGATGGAATGGACTGAATCTGAAGCTAACCCCCACTATATGACAGGCCCGTGTCAGGCATGTTCATACATCCTGAGACACAGGCTGCCAGACAAAATATTCTTTTCGAGAATGTCTGTAAGTCTTGGTCTGGCACGCGATGTGTCTGAGGATGTCTTACACACTGTATGTTCTAACTTCCTTTAAATTGAAGATTTAAATACATTATACGATCCATGTCGGGTCGTATAATATAAAACAGGCTTTATGGTTGCATTGTGTTAGGTATGGCGCATGTCACACAAATAATCTTCAGCGTCCTTCTTAGGAAGTTCTTATATTTAGCGTGTCAGACACCTTCAGACACGTCGCGTGTCTGACAAAGACGACCAACGTTCTCGAAAAGAATATTTTTTCTGATACGCTACTTGTCTGAGAATCTCTGACACGGACATGTATAATGGGGATTATACGTCCACTCCATCAGCCACTCTTTACGATTACTGAAAGCTTTTATATTGTTTATTTTAATTGTATATATTTTATCTGCATTTTATAAAGATTTTATATTTTATACATTATTACATAGTACATTTAAATTTTTTGCGTAGGTTATATTCTATTAAAAATTAATACTCATGTGGTATGTAAGGGATTTTCCACTTATATAATTTAGAAGAAACATATTATTGTGACAATGAAACTAAGTAGAAAATTGATAACTTAATGATTAAATAAGATAAGTTTTGTTGTTTAACAAGAGATGGGCCAAATGTACTCATGAGTAACGAGTACCGAATATTTTACATGAATATTCTCACCATGATAAGAAACGACTAGAAAAGGAAGTGGTAGGTCAGTCTTCGCTACCCCTGCCATTCCTAATCGTATCTAATCCCGTCTCTAGTCAAGAGTATTCAAGTAAAATATTCGGCACTCATTACTCAAGAGTTGTTTTTGCCCATCTCTATGTTTAACGGACATGTTATATAGCTACTAATAATGATAAATAATATTGTTTCATATTATTATATTATTTTATTGTTATTAATAATGTTAACAATATTATTTATTAACCTTAGATATTATTAAGCGTCAAAATTTCAGAGTACTCGTACACAATTAACACATTTGGTTTTTACTTTTTTTGAATGAACTTTATGGAAAGAAAATGCGTTATTTAAAATGATTTTCTAAAAGGATCTAAAAAGCATTTCTGGGTTATCCCATGTTTGTTTGTAAATCTAATATGTGCTTTTGAACATGCATTGTCTTTGTTTCGATATATTTTAAATATTTGAAGTGAAACCCTTTTCAACGTTAAATAGGGGTGTAATATATTCTTTCTTAGAAATTGCCCTTACAGTAGTACTGTGCAGGGCCGGAGGAGCAAATCAGGCATTCCTTCCATAAACTATAAGATCATAAACATTTTGGCTACAAAAAAAGATCGAAAAATGAAATTTGAATGTTATTATTTGTCCATGTTCATCATTTTAATATTTTAATTTTTGGGTATTTTTGTTTGTATTGATTGGTTTTTGTTTGTTTATACCATTATTCAGTCAATAAAATGAGTTTATGTTATGATATGCTATTTATTTCGAAATATTACCTAAATTATAAAACTGTTGATTTTTTTATTGGAGAGGGGCGAGAAATGAAAGTAGGAGCGGCAAAATTAAGCTTGTCCCTCCTGAAAAATTCTTAAATCCGGCCCTGGTACTGTGGGGTCCTTTCCATACTCCCCAGTCGAGTAGGGATTCTGGGATTATTTTTTTGTTAAAATAAAATAAAAAATTTAACACACTTGGATTACAAAAAGTTTTAATTGAAATTTTTGAACTTTAATTCTAAGCAACATGTTTTTGTTTTTTTCTAAATTGAATCTTTAAACTTCTTTTTCTCGCGTAGACGCCACATAGTATGTCGATACCCCTGTTTTTAAACCAAAAAAAAAAAAGATTTCTTTCTATCTGACTACCAACTCTAAAGACAATTTTGGTGTATATATCTATGTTTTATAGAATAGAATTAAATTGAACCGTTCCCAAATCGATATTTTTAGTTCTACCATTTCTCATTTCGTTTGGCCCTTCTCATTTTCTGAGGACGATTTACCACCATTAATTGAGTAGAAAGGTGAGTGGTTTTAGAGATTTATTTTATGCATATTTTGGCTCAAAAATGCTGTCTATAAAATTCCATCAAAATTTATTCCAGAAGGTATTGGCAAAGATAATAAAACTCTGAAAATAAAACAAAAATCATCTATTTAAAATGAACTCAATAATTACCCACTACACTTGACCACGGGACATTTAAATAGTGCCGCAAAGCCTAGTTTAATTTCAAATGAGAATAAATAAAAATTATCCCGTTATTTACCGAACAAAGATAATAACAAGAGAAAATAATAAGAAACGAAAAATAATTGAATCCTTATCGATGTCGTTTTTACTTCCTTGTACGAAGTAAAGGAAGTATTGTAATCGCGAAAATTTTCGGTTTTTTAGATTTCAACGGAAATATCCATTTTGACCATCTCTGAATCCATTTTGACTAGTTTCATCGTGACGTCTGTACGTACGTTCGTACGTGCGTATCTCGCATAACTCTAAAACAGTAACAGAAATTTCTAAACAGAAAATTTTGTATTTAGGATTAATAAAAAATCTAGTTGTGAACCTCCCGTTTTGGTCACTACATGATTACCGAAAGTGGTACTTTATTTGAAGGTCATCATTGATTTTCATCAAAAATTGTATTAAAATATAATATAAAACATCTCCAATTTGGTAATTAGAACTTTTATATCGATATGAATATATTTACTAGATTTTAGTTAAAATTGGTAAGCTGATAAGGGTACTTTACTTAAAGGTCATAATAAACTTACATAAAAAATTATATTAAAATTAAATATAGAAATCACATGGTTCGATAATAAAGGTTACAAACGCGATTTTTTTTTCCAATCCAATTAAACATTTTTATTACTTGTTTTAAGTGTTAAAATTGAGTGTAAAATACTTTTTTTCCCTCCACATTTGTGGACTGCAGCAGGAGAATAAGATATAAGTTATGGGGGTTCTTCCGTTTAAAATGTTGAAACTGTCGAGATCCAATGCTTTATTTAGTGACATAGACAGTTATAATGTTGTCAAGGAACATGAAAAAATTTCTTGGAAATTTGTTATCAACTAAAAGAAAATGGACTTTTAATTATGGAATGAGACCTCCAGAAAGAACAGCTTGTGTATGTGTATGTGTGTCTGTATGTGCCATTAAATGGATGTCGCGAACCCAAGTATCGTTTTTGAGATACTGCTATCTTCGAAAACAAGCAACCAAATTCAGAATCACTTTTTGAGTCACCTATTCCTTGTTTAATAGCAATACAATAAATGTATGCAGTGTCCACGTCAGATATTTTCTAAATCTATTCCTGATAATATTCA